>JAQHUG010000006.1:1009855-1165567 GCA_028555095.1 Dicrostonyx torquatus | reverse complement strand
CAGAGACTGCATAGCTAGTGAGTTAGTGAAGCATCCCTGCCTGGTGAGTTAATTCTCCCAGAGACTGCATAGCTAGTGAGTTAGTGAAGCATCCCCGCCTGGTGAGCGAATCCTCTGCTTTTGTCGTTAATTCTCTTTTTACAGGACATTATCTGCACCTTGAGATACACAAAGAAGCCAGTGAATGGTTTCAAAATTCCATAAAAAGCGGCGGGGTTCAATTTCTGGAAGGAATCTAATTTGAAAACCCAGAAAGAGGAGCGAGTTGAAAAGCAAGGGCAACACAGACTAAGTCCTCTCGAGAGCCCCAATTTTAGGCATCATTATCATCTCAAGATGGTTATTTATAGAAAACTCACTGGTAGAGTCTGCTTGAACTGAGGATAAGTTATAAGCGCCTCCCACTGTAGCTGCAGAGAGTTCACACAGTAAATGCAAAGCTCTTGATTCCGAGAGCTTGCTGACTACTCACGGGCTGCTCCACTTCTGTGGAGGCCAAGAACATAGAAGGGAGGATGACCCAAGTGTTGAGGGACGAAGGAAGGGGAACTCTATTTCAGAGTCCAATTCAGGGGTCTATCTTTTTCAGTGTCAGCCAGAGACTGTCTGAAGGTTTATAGACCAAAGTATCCATACTAATAATTTATTACATTAAATCTCAAAATCACAAAAAAGTATCTAAACTCAAACAGCCACTAACTATTTACACACCAATGTTACCTTCAAGAACACTCATAAAAGCAAAATTGTGGCAGGAGACACAGAAGACCTTCGAGCAAGGTGACTGGTGTGGGAGTGGTCAGCTACTTTCTGGGTAGCAATAAAGAACCTTTGCACCCTACCCCCTACTTGAAAGGACTGGCTAAGCTCAAAGTGCATGAAACTACCGTCCTTCTCTTTCTAAGAGTTGCACAGCTTAGCACAAACGCACTGGTAAGGGGTAGGCAGGAGGTGTGACACAATGAGAAATAAGAACAAATAATTCCCATACGGCATTTTAATAGTTTTCTACCATAAATTAACTTGGTTTTTCCTAATGTGTACCTTTAAAGTCTTCCTCTGGGAGATATGTAGAGACTTAATGGAAATGTTCCATAAGGCATAATAACGTACTATGGGCTTTTATATACTTACTTGACAAGTCACACTGTTAATTAGTCCAAATGAGTAGAACTTGAGGAATAGAGGAAGAACAGTTTGCTTAGCAAGGAGATGGATATTCTACTTCCTGCACCCACTAAACAAGTGTGGCCTTGGGCAAGCCACTTAGCTTAAGTGCGTTTCAGTTCTCACTATTACAGAAAGTACTGCATTAGCTAAATGCTTTTATTATCCCATTCATTTAATAAGATTAAATTATAACTGGTACATAATGCTTTCTAAATTATATGGACAAAGACACCCAGACATAACCTTCCAAACTTTATCTGCTACTGTCTGATATCTGTGAAGAAGGACTGTGGCTTCTTCATTTTAAATGCTGCCTGGTGCAGCTGAAACAGAATATGTGCTCAATCAATGATGGATAACAGCCACCAAGCTGCTAATGCTTCACTGCAAAACACCTTGCAAGACCCCCTTAATTAAAGGCCCTGGAGTTGTACACTGGGTACAACTAACGTGACCTTTTTCTGGGGAAGCTACTTGTTCTATCCATGAAGGAAACACAACCAAAGCTAGGGGTTACATGCAATGTGTAACACTAATTACTGTAGGACCCTTTTCTGTCTGGCATTTTGAACGCTACAGCTCATGGACATTCTAGTTACTACTTTATAAGGCAGCAGCATGCTACAGGCACTGACAGGGAAGACAGCCAGTTACTCTGACGGGAAAGGTGGCATAACCAACTTACTACAACTGAAGCAAGTGTACTCCAGCCATTTGCAAGTAAACTTTGAAATCACGTTGTAGTTTGCCCCCAAACATAGCTGCAGATAGCCTTTCCCAAACTTAAACGAGACAAGAGTGCTGAAGCCCACAAACAGAAATAAATGAGCATCTTCCTCGACTAATAATCAAAGTTTGGTTCTTAATATTCACTGCCAAAAATGTGCCACAATTCCTAGATTATCTGGAAACTACTGAGTTTCCATCCATTCGGACCTGGTCAAGTACCCTTTGCTGTCCAGACTGTTCTTGGGTCAGGAAGTGCTCACCCTTCTTAACACCTTGAGTCTGCAGTCTCTGTGAGAGTACGCAGACATGTGTGAGCAAAAATCACTAGGTTACGAAAACTTCAAACAAATTGTCCATTTTTGTTGTCGTCTTTGAGATTCCTCCCTAATTGCTCCTCCTCCACCGGTGTCTTCTCACTGGCCACCTGACACAGGAAACATTTCAAGATAATGTGAGAGACAAAGGCTCATGTGAGCCGCGCGCATGGTATGACCACACGGACTACCAGCAAGGATGGAAGAAAGTTTAATTTTAAAATGTCCAAGAAAACAAGAAAAGCCTTTTTTCTCGCTCCACTGTTTGTTATTCCTTATTTGAACATGTACCTCAGTGTGCAGGTGTCTGCCTGGAGGCAGGTCATGGAAGGCCACAGAAGCTAGGGCAACCTCAGCAGAGGAAACCGACTGGCAGGCTGTGGCCAACAAATGTGTATTGTCAGGCATTCTCCTCACTGAAATAAGGTGCTGGACTTCACAAAATGAACAGAGACTCCGCACAACAAAAACAACCCACAGCATCGAGCCTAACATTGCAAATCTCTTAGATATTACAGATGTCACCCAACACTGCATGCATTTGCTTCCCATATGTGAACAAAACTGAGGCATCACGAGATGAATCTGAATGGAACGCTAACCTTCACTTCATTTTTTTTCTTTTCTTAGCTGACGACACAATTTTAGTATTATCACAACGAAGCTTCTGGCTGGAAAAAAATAAATTAATGATGGATTTTAAAAAGCTTGGAAGCTTAAAAAAATAAACAACTTTCAAATATCTATACTTGATGGTGCAAAGAGCCAAGATGAATGTATTTCAATTGCAACTTGCAAACTAAACTCACAAATTACGACCATTATGCTAAGTGCTAGCTACCCCACTGTGCAGTTCTGCTTTGTGAATTTTTACCTTCCTCTATGAACACTTTTAGCCACTGATCGCACAGCCTTTCAATGTTTTCTGCCTTTTCCTTTAAATAAACTGGCTGTGGCTCCTTCCATCTGGTTCCCCTTCCGTCAGCAACCCTGCACCTGTTCACACCTCCTCTCCTGTTGGATTCCACTGAACATTTCCTCCTCTGCCAGGGCTATTCTGGCACTCGCAACCTTTCTGTCATTCAATCCATCTGTCAGAAGTGAACTTTGTTTACCGCAAGCTTCTGCTTTCTTCTTCAAGAAGCGAAGCCCCTCAAGGTCATTGTCAAATGAACTGTCGGCATGGATTTAAATCCTCTACTGCCAACCAGCAGAAGATGGAGTTCTGTTGTGTAATTTACTTGTGAAAATTACTTTTGGGTTCGGGAAGACAATAATTTGGAGTCAAAGTAGCAAAGACAGGATGTTTTAATGATCATTTGTAAAAGCAGACAGCTGACATGTATTTTCTTCACGTGCGTCTGCACTTCTCATTATATTGAGTATGAACTATATGTATCAGAAGCAAAATAAAAGTTTTAAAGTGAAACCAAAATATCGCAAACAAGCTTACACTATGTAAAAATTGCTACATAGTATGTAGCATTAACTTGAGGGATAAATATTTTCACTAATGAATTAGCCAAGGGGGAAAGTATTCCAATGAAGAAATTTTACACTGAAAGGCTTAAAATGTGCAAATATGTACCATTTCAATTATAAGCAAAGGATTAACACACAGCTCCATCACTGCTTTGAAAAATTTATAATCGAGAATATACACACGAACCCATGCACATTTTAAATTTAGCATTAAAAGATAGGGTCCTGCTTAAAGAATAATGAAATAGAGGCTGCCACGCGGACACACAATCTACCTATAGAAGTGTAAGCTGTCTGGCAGAGCAGCTCTATGGGAAACAGCAGCCCACAGAAATGAAGTGGGAACTGGATGCTCGCTCGAACTGACTGTCATCTTCAGCTATGGGTACCAGTCTCATAAGACAGACACACAGAACTCCTTAGGGTTTAATAATTTAATAGTATTTTAGATACTATTATTGTCCAGGAAAGAATAACCCAGCGACTCTATTCAAATTTATCAACTCAAATTTAAAAGGGGAAGCTATTCTTCAGAGATGTAACCAAAGCCCTGTCACAATGCACACCTAAATATGGCATGGTGGCATTCACGCAGAAGGTGCTGGATAACTGCAGGACCGCCTTGAAACTTAAACATATCTCAGATGTGAATGCTAAATCCAAAGGTCTGAAAATTTTTATAAATTCCTTCTAAAGAATTCAATTTTTTCTTTTAAAAACTGAAAATATGTTTTAATTTATAACCACTCGAGGAAACACAGGGAATTTAAAATTTGAACCTGAGGGTTTTCGCTGGTTAAATATGTACAATTTATAAAACAGATTTTTCTCAAAGCACTTCTCTGGACGTGTGAAGGAAAAGCATTGTGTTGCTAAATACAAAGTCAAACAGAATTTACAATTCAACTCAAGGGCCGTTTTTAGCACCAATTTCCAATCTATTACTAAACTTAAATATTTTATTTAAATCCTTATGTAATATGCAATAATACTTAATATATGGGTTTTGTATGAAAATATGGGCTCCAAGGGGAGTATTCTTATCTCACTGAAATAGCATTTCTAAATAGTTTCTACTTCATGTGGAGAAAATTCCAACTGCATCTGATGGACCCAGCAAGCTTCATACCTTTCTGGATATTTTTTTTTCTCTTTAGTGTAATCTGTGTTTGGTGGATGGCACTGAGCGAGTACTTGTAATTAGGTCACTTCTGTGGTGGCTCCGCTACTTGAAAGGAACTAGCATTAGCAGAATGCTAGCCTAACAGGCAGCTTGCGAGGAACGCTTGCTCCTCAGAAAGACACCGGAGCCGTCTTTTAGAAATTTACAGATAAGAACAGAAAGAAATGAGAAAACCCAGCAAGCTTCAGCACCTCTTACAGCCACACACGGGTATCTAAATGCACACATGCAAACACGCTTCCCTTCCGTAAAAGCTCGAGGCACCGAAAAGGGAGCAGCATCAGGCTATTACAGAAGGACTCACTTAGGAATTCAGAGAGCACAAATATCTGTCTGCCTAATACTCAGTGTGCTTATTTTATCTTTGAAATAGGAAAATTAGGAAGGACAAAGTTTAGTTTGATAACAACACCTGAAACATAAATTCTACAAGAAAAAAAAAAAAGGCAGCCCAGCACTGTGCCAGGCTGCAGCAGGGAAGAGGAAAGCCGCTCCAAAGGGCACCGCTAGGTGAAGACGGAGCTGGTGCCGCTCACATCTTTAACGCCAGTTTTCCTGAAACAACATATGCGTGTAGGATGCAAGGTAAAACGTTTAAGTTCCTTAATAAAGAGCTGGTGTGAGCGTCTCTTCATTCTGAACGACCTGGCTGTTCTGCTTTCCTAAGAACTAGGCAGGCTAGAGATGCGACCGTCTCCCCTGGTTCACTGATTTTTGTCTGCCAGTGTTATTTTGACAACAGGAGATAGTCATTTTCACCCCTTTTCTCAACTACCTTAAGGCAAGACCTTCTCTGAGGCATGAAAATATTGCAGATCTGTAGGACAAAGACCTGAGATGTTTTCATAGACTTGATGAGGTGGGAAACGGGTTTGTAAGATTCTCTTAAGAGTTAGAGAAGACTAAGTGACAACTTTAAATCTGCCACAGTCATTTACTAATGTGCTGCTATATCAAATAAGTCTAATTTTTTGACAGCACCAAATTAGATTTATTGCAGAAACTGCTGCATAAATAGCATATGGCTATGTTATACCACCTATTTCAAATCCTGGTAATGTTACCCCCTCCCCCTCCAAAATGAATAAATCGAGCCAAACTATCAACCTTCTGGAAGAAAAGGAGAAAGAAAGACACAAGTTTGAAAACAGATGTCAGAGACCTGGGTACCCTGTCAAAGTCATGGCATTTGTACAAATGTATTGACCTATCAAGAATGATGGCTCCTTAATGCACAATTAAATTGAACAGGTTGGGTTCTCATTTTTTTTTTTTGCAAATTTTATTTTTGTTTTAATGTTTGGGCTCTAAAGTAGGCTTAGATTTTGATGTTTAATCCACAATTACATGGGGCAAAACAGGAAGAGCAAGGGGCTCTAAATTAAATGTAGCATAAGTTAGGTTATGAAGAATTATTAAGGAGACACACATATATCATCTGCTTGCTTTTAGTTTTCATCTGTGAGAGACATTTGTGGTAGAAATCATATCAGAAAGTCTTTTCTGACTTTAAGGATTGTCCTGATGCGGCAAACTGATGCATAAAATATATAAAGTGACCACTCTGTGTGGCACGCCGGAGATTAGCATGGCAGAGCCACACAGGCTGCAAAAAATCAACCTTCACAGAAGCTGACACTGGAAACCCATGCACTGAATTCAGAGATGGACAGTTCCCCCGTTCTCAGTGTAACACTCAACCCCACCCCCAAGTTTGACATAACCTAACTCAATTCTCCGTTTTGAACAAAAGTTTCAGTTCCTCCATAGACGGGAAAGACATTGCAAGGTCTTCTCTCAGACCAATGGGCACACCACTGCAAACATCATGGCACTCAGCTACCCTGCAGGCTCCCTCTCAGTGGTCAGCCTTCCCAGCTGCCCTATCTGTTACTGTCTGATTAGTTCTGCTAAGGAGCCCCTCCCCTGCCAGCTTTCAGTGCCATCTGTTCTACACAAGATGGCTGCTGCCCAGCAACCTAACACTGCCCTCCTACCTGGCACCCGGCTACCATCCTTACCCCAAAGTGCTAACACAGGTTCTCGCTGCTGGCAGAGTCAGGGTTTCATTACTACTACTTTGACAAGCGCAGGGTTGTTTGTAATTTCTCTTTTATCCTGATTTTGATTGTACAACCACCTCCCACTGATTCGGTTTGCTTCAGTTTTGTTGCTCACAGATTTTACTCTCCACATTAATCTCCCTCTGGCATGTTACTGCATCTGTTCCCTTCTTTATTATTAATTTTCAAATTCCCACCATTTTTGACAAAAAAGGAGGTAATCTACACTCTGTTTCTGCCCATTTCATTTTCTTTAATTTGGAAGATAAGTATGAAAGCATGCCAAAGAAGTTAATTCTCCGTTAACAGTTTGTTTTCTGGCATCCCTAAGCCTTTGTATATGAAAAACAGATAGGGATAAATGTTGATGGAATCACAACAACAGAATCGAACCTGTCCTGACTCTAATGAAAAGCAAACATAGGAAACATCATCTAAGAAGTTTATTAGTGATATGAGTTGTCTCCTGCACCGTTATTCCCTCTACTTTTAACAGATAATTCTTTGTGAAAATTGGTCTGGGTGCAGGAGCAAAATGTGGGTTCCTCTTCAGTTTCTGACACAGGTTTTCTTTTACTGTAGATGGATTTCATTATTCCTTAAGAGGATTATCATCTTTTCTCAGCTCCAACACTGTTGACCAATTCAACCACTATGGCTCTGAATCAACGTCTCCTTTCAGAGACAGGTAAAGGACACAAGTGCCACCAGTGCTCACAGTAGACGCTAAGGAGCTCCTGGGTTGCAATGTTGCTTCCATTAGCAAAGGACAATATCAGGAAGAGACGGAAGACTATGCAAGGTTAGAAAACAGGAAGTTTTAGCAAAATACTCTTTGTAGCCTTAATTTGTCAACACTACAACCTTGTCAAAAAAGGCTAGAGTAATAGATCATGCCCTCAATTGTCCAAGTTTTCTAGACTGAACGTTGTGACAATGAATTAGTTTCTTTTACATGAATTCATATTAAAGCACTGGACTCCCTGAACAGATAGATGAACCACCCCTCCAATTTACAGGAGTATCGGTTAGCAGGATTTTACGTATGTGTGCATCCTCATGAAGGCACAGTTAAGATCTATAGAAAATGAAGAGCACCTGGAGGTTTTTCCCTGAGGTGAAGGAAAAAGGACACGTGTCAAGATCAAGTGAAGCCCACCCGCTGAAGCACACCAGATCAGCTTCTGGAAAGCCAGCAAGGACAGCCCACTTACAACACCTCCACCCCTCCATGTACATCAATAGTGGATAGGATGGTGGTGTACAAGTCTTTCGCTAGTAGAAGTCCATTTATATAAAATCAGCCCTCTACCTTTGGGTAAACCTCTTAGTCAGAAACAGGCTCTGGTAAAGACAATGATGTTTCCAAGGCTGACTTCTTACAGGATCTTCTTTGGAGACGCAATCCCTCCAAGTCCCCAGAACCCAAGCAACCCATCTTTCCCTGTACACCGCAGGACACGATCAAAGCAGGAGACACTTAGTTCTCTCCCAGGTGAGGGGATGCACGCAGGGAGGCCATGCAGAGCCATGGTAGAGCACAGACTTCCTTAGCTAGGCGTGTGATTGACAGGCTCCTCCCAAAGGCTGCTTTAACTACCACTTGATACACGCATGCTCTGAGCTGAAGTTGACTGTAACCCACCCTCACTTGCACACATGGCCTCACAGTGCAGCAGTGTCCGCCCCAGGAGGCAGACTTGGAGTCAGGTCACTGAGGAGACTGAAAAATCTCCCAGCCTCTTAAACCATCTCAGGCTTTTTAAATAATCTTTGCTTCTTGGATTTATCAAGCAATGACTCATTGTTTAATAAGTGTGTGACTATTAAATAAAAAAAATGAGTAATGCCTAATAATTGACATACTAAACAAAGCCAGTTAGGAGGGAGGCAGTGTTTCAGAAGAAACTAAGCATCATTAAGTCAACTGACTGTTTTCTTCCCTCCTTTATTCTTACAATAACACCAGAGAACAGAACTGTCTGATTCGGGAGTATTGTACTGACTATACACTGTTGCCTTTCCCCGTCTATTTTCCTTGAACTTGATGTTCGCTGTTGTTGAGTCAGGCAAGTAGTGTGGGCAATACTTTCTCGGTTTCCTCTGGGCTTCTTCAGAAAATGAGTTGGCTGCTGTCGCCACCATGCTCCAGGCTGTGGGCCTGTGTGGCAGGGGAGAAGAGAGCATCCCCAGCGTCAATTTTCATTGCACACACATTTGGGCGTCGCGGAACTGAGAGGAGCGAGCCAGGGAACGTTGAGCAGAACCTGCAGACACACATTTCCTGGCAGCCTCTGACTCCAGCCTCTCTGCCCTGGGCCACACTGAGACCAGGGGCCCTTGCCTGTCAGACAGGTGGAGAGACCACGCACAGGCAGTGCGGTGTCCACTGGAGCAGATGTAGGGCCTCTCTCTTCCTGGCTCTTGGACAGCCTGCTTTTCCTTGATGCTAGGTGGGGGAGGAAAAGAGGATGCAATTTATAACAGTACCAAGGCCATCTATTTTGAGCCTTGAAGATGTTGGTTGCACATATATTCATTTAAAATTATTTTTGACACGTTCTCTGCTTAATTTATTCATGAAAGGAGTACAAGAGGGGGAAAATGAGCTTAACTTTTAAATGGAAACTTTAGGCTAAAAATTCTTGAATAAAACTCAAGAGGAAAAAAAATGCAGTTAACTGTGTAATGGCCAGAGACACATTGATGCTATACTTTCTTCAAATGAGCCCAGGGTTGATTCCTAAGCTAACTGACAAATGCACTTTTTTTCCCATTTTTTTCCCTTAACGATAAAGAACAGAAGTAAATTTATGCTAAACACTTGATGTCAAAGTTGGTGCTGGGGAACCAAAATTAAGAGAGGCCTGGGTCCTGGCTCAAGAGCCGAGATTTTACAACCCTCAAAGTTTATATCTAAATTGTTGTTTTTGATTTCATACTTTTGTGTATGTGTGACTGTGACATCTAATGACCTACTTCAAACACTGCTTCTCCCCCTCCCCCAGCTATAACTTCAAGTCTTACCCTTCTAGACAGTTTCATTATCTACTAAGGACTGCTCTCCATCTAACTCAGTGGTGGCACCGAGACATGGAGTAGCTCAAACCCTTAAAATTAAACAAGTTAGTTTGAATTCCTGATCATTTGCAAAGTACTAGTTTTGTAAAACTGCAACACAAATGAGTTGAATATTAATTTAAAAAAAGATACCCACTCCTATTTCTAAAAAGCCCACTCATTCCCAATTGTTGTAATTTACATTGCTATGGGTATGTATGGCATACATACCCATAGCATACATAAGGCTCTGGATTCAACCCCTAATACAAATTCAAAAAAGAAGTGAGGGAAGGAGGGAGAAAGAAGGGGGAAAGAAGGGTATCATACAGATAGATGCATTAGTTTCTATAGTGACACAATGTTTATGCTTCTCACACCATCGATGGGTAGCAAGCAGACACTGTTGTAGGGAACTATGCAATACTGGCACTGGCTCTGTGACTTCTTTACCTCTTGTTTCTTGCAGTCAGAGCGTTCCTTCTCTAAGCTAAATAACTCAGTGACCCTGTGAACTGGCCATGCCTCTTTGGATTTACACTGGCAATGAGCAATGCCAGGCTCAGACCAACATGAACAGAGCTCTCTTCTCTCCCCTCTTCTCTCTCCAAACTATTTCTCAGGCCAAGGAAAAGTCAGTGATCATATTTTAAAATTAACAGGGACAATAGAGCAGATACTTGTTCTTTCCTTACCGAGGGTCCTTCACACCTTCTTCCTAGTAAGATAACTTCCTCCCAGCCAAGAGTAACTTTCCCCTGGCTCCCTGGGGCTCTGTTGACTGCAGACTGGCAGCCATGGACACATAGGCACAATCTGCTTATAAGCAGGTGGTCTTAGAATTGGAGATTTTGTAAGTGCAGGTTGAGAGGTCATTTACTTGAAGCTTGAAATCAAAGGCATCTCCTTTCTTTCTCTCCAGTCTGAAGAATTAAAGATATGCTCTATGAGATGGAAAACTCTGAATGAATGAGCCATCATCAGACAAGGAGAGCTCGCTTTGGACAGTTCCAATACCATGCCATGGTGGTGCTGCCGCCAGTCCCCAGTCAAAGAAACCAAAAGGCCAGCTGCCCTTGTGCTGTATTTCTTCCTTTGAAGGTTTCTAAGAACTCAAATAGACAGTCTCGACTCATGTTGTTAGTCTGAGCAGTCAAACTAACTCAAGAAAACATTTATAGCAGTTATTATCTAGAAGCTCCAGAAAAGGAGTCTTAATCACCTGCTATCCCAATTAATCTGCCCATCACAGTAGGACAACCTTGTGACTTCCCCGCTGTAGCTTTTCTCAATTTCAAAATGATATAAAAGCTGAAACGCAACTTGCTAGCTATCGAGGATAGAGGTCAGATCTTCCCATATCGGTCATGAAAGGTCAGGGCATAATGATCATTTATAGTCTCTCACTTAGATGGCTGCTCTGAGAATTCTTTGAAAAACCACTTATGTAAAAGGAGAGATAATAACTTTCATGGTAGTCACGTTGATAAAAACAGGAGTCTGCAGGTTTAATGACAAGTATGTCTCCCATTTGTACTTAAGGCAATTCAGGTCCAAGGCTTCCTATAGGAACATCCCTATAGGACAATACGAGAAAAAGGATATAGCATTTAAGAGCATGTATGTCAATGAGGTACAACAGCTATGAGGAAGACTGCCACCAGTGTAAGTAGCTAGTAAGTCACATAAACATGCAGGAATGGCTGCTCTAGAGAGTTTTGTCACAAATTAGCCTGACACATGTACACAAAGAAAGGTTTTATGGAGGGAATAAAATCTTGTAGTTCCAAAGACATCTGGATTTATTAAAAATAAATACGTAGAGGGATTTCAACTTTATTGTAAAAGCCTCTGTCCTCTTGATAAAAATGAATCCAAGAGAAAGACAGTTTCATTACAAACATTAAAGGAAATGGCCACAAGACCTAACTGTAGTGACATATATTCCTATCAGTACATGAAGGATCCGTGAACACTTATTTCTAGTACAAATTAGCGTTACTGATTTTCTCAGTTGTCTTTTTGGAAACAATCACATTTATCCATTTCCCTAGTGATTTACATAGAATTACAGCCTAATGGATAAGGGATTAGCTTGGCAGGCAAATTACTAGGGTTCAAGTCTTCTTCTATAACATATCAGCTGAGTGACCTTAGATAACTCATCTTACTTCTCTGTAAACTGGGAAAGCAGGAGCTGACATCAAATGAAGCTTACAAGGACAGTACAGCTGTCTTCTGGCCAGTTCCTGAGGCACAGACTGGGGCTCAGTGAGTGCCAGTCTCTGGTGCTGGCTTTATTCTAAAAGCTATTATGGGGATCATGGTTCCAAACATATACTAAAATGAATATATTCTTAACCTAAGAGCTTTCCCTCAAGGGAGATGAAGAAACCAAGAAAAGGAAGTTTTCTGTTCTAGCAGGAGTCACCAGGCAAGGCTGCAGCAGGAAAATTAGGATTCAGGGGGATCCTGAATAGAGGATAAAGTTACAATTACTAGAAGAAGCCACTGAGTTGTTTCATTTGTAAAACCAGGAAAGGAGAGAAGCGCTCACCACTGTAAGGGGTGCTGCATCCAGCTGCGTCGGTTGGGAATCAGCAGTGAGGGTTACTGGAGAGGAAGCAAAAGGGAAGGCCCGAGTTGGCCAGGATGACCCAACTGGCTACGCTAAGTGATGCAACCTCTGTGACAGCCATTGTGGTGCAATGGGAGGTTTGAGAGAAAGACAGCAGTCATGAGGGTGGTGTGTGAATATTCCCTGTTCAAAGGTTAGCTAAAGATTGGACAGGTATTAATTGACTATCACCATAACTGCTTTTGGGAGCTCAGTGGAGCCTATGTTACAACAAGCAGATATGGCAATTTGAATGACAGTTCTGGAAATTCCCTATGAGGTGCAAACTAATGAAGCAACTTATGTAAAGGATATTTGAAACAATCTAAGTGTTCAGAAATAGGAAATTAAAAGTTGTGTAATCTTGTGCCAAGCAATGGTGGCACACGCCTTTAATCCCAGCACTCGGGAGGCAGAGGCAGGCAGATCTATGTGAGTTTGAAGTCAGCCTGGTCTACAAAGTGAGTTTAAGGACAGTGAAGGCTATACAGAGAAACCCTGCCTTGAAAAATCATTTTAAAAAAAGGTAATCTTGCAAGCCAGTTAAAATTACTATCAGAATCACAATAAAAAATGAATAAATAAATAATCCAGTCTCACTTCATTTTACAAGTAATTAGACCTAAAGACTTAAGTAATTTGTCTAAAGATTAAAAACCAGTGAACTCCCGAAGAAGATACTACAAACCAGATTTTCTCTACAGCACTAAATGCCCCACTATAACTGTGGCGTGACTCTACTGCCCAATGCCCCACTATAATCAGGTTTGCCTACACAGTAATCAGATTTGTCTCTGCAGTAGTACGCTCTACTACGGCCAGGTTTGTCCCCAGAGTCCTAGACACCCTCTGTGACTTCCCTTTGGGACAGTATGATCTTTAACACATTTGACTATTTCACCAAGCTGTCTCAAACTGTCTTTCTGTATTCTTCTGCATCCAAGGGCCGCATCTGATATTTGTTGGCCAGTGGCTCTTACCCATTGAATTTTAAACACAGGGCCTTGGACTAGGATTGCATTTCAGTGGTAGGGTGCATGCTTAGTGTGCAAATGGTGCAGGACCAAAAAAATGGGTTCAATATGCTCCCATATTTATATATTTGTGTATACTGGTTCCTCATCATGAAGATGTGTCTGTCTGTCTGTCTATCTATCTATCCATCTATCATTAAATATCTCTGTGTGAAGTGTCTAGATCTAAAGCTCTAGTCAGAATCTTTTCTTCACATGGAAGCCACATGACCCTCAGGTTTCCCAATACAATATATTCTTTTCTTCTGTTACTTCTTTATGTTTCCTGGTTGAAGCTGAGGATTATCCAGTCAATCTAAACTAGGAATTATGGAGTCATTTTTGATTGTTCCTCTCATATTTATTACTCTAAGAATGCCTCTTGAATGCATGATTCCCCTCCCATTTGGCTGAGACAGCCACGGCCTCAGCCTTCATTGCCATCTCCTGGACTTTCATGCTTCCTTTCTGATGCAACCTCCACAAACCTTCTTTTCCTCAATCAATTTCAGAACACTTTTCACTCATATCCAAAAATTCACATTTGAGCCTATCCTAAACTCTCTTGACACCTCACTTGCAGTGCCTGGGGAAGTCAACTTTCTCTGTGAGTGGCCTTGTAGGAAACAGTTCAGGCTTTGCAGATTTCATTCAGCTCAGCCACCACAGTCATGCATCACACACAGGATAACTGTGGCTTGGTCTCACAAAAGTTCAATTACAGACGATTAAGTATGATAAAATACCAATTTCACTTGCCCTAATTATTAAAACAGTATAAATATTCTTCATGCATTGATCATATAAAACAGACAGCAGGCCAGATGTGGTGCATGAGATTTAGATGCACCTTGGCCTAACCAGGGTCTCTTCTCCAACCTCATTGTCCATGATGCTGTATAAGGATCCTAATTCAGGACGTCCATTGTCCACTGTGTTGACAGCAAGCTTACTGTATCAAGAGTGGCCAGTCTCTCTCAAAACCACCTTGCTCCACAGCACTGCCCACTATACTTCTGCTGGTCTCTTCTTGAGAACTTTTCTAGTGTTACCTCCTACCTGCCGCCAAACCTTACAGTAAAGCTTATGTTTGCCTCCATATTTACATCTTTGTATATACCAGTCCCTTATCTAGAATATGCATCCTATCTCTTTCCACTTTGGAACTTTTAACATGAACTTATTTATTAAGACCTTTACCAAACAGCACCCTAGCCATACCGACTTTACCTATAGTGCAGAGCTAGTCCATTCTCCCTTCTATGTATCCCTGCAGCAGCCGTTATGTCCAGCCCTGCACTGCTGTAACATTCCACAGAAGAGCTGACTCCTCTACTTAGTGTGAGCAACTGAAGGGCAGAAATTGACTCATTTTTTCCCTATGCCTAAGGATGAGCAAATTACTTAAAGCCTAGTAGGTGTTGAATGAATAACTACGCACCAAGTAAATATGACACTCACCAGCTGGGTCCTTCGGGGAAGGCTGGACTTCTATTTCCCAACTTTAACACAATTTGAATTTATATCAGGACAAATATCAAAAGTGGTAGGTGATTCCTTCAGAATGTTCTACAGATTTCTATCCTGTTTTAATTTTTTTCTCTACCTATATAGATTCAAGTCATTTATTTCACGATATTTTGTAGGATGGTTTCCAGATTTACTTTCAAAATTTGCTAAAAATGTCTGAGAGTGAATAGCACTTACTTGCAGGGGGGTTCTGTACTTCAGCTGACTGACAACAAAAAGAGAAATGCCATTTCCCGGTCACACTCCCGGGTGCAGAGAATGAATAAAGAACTACGAGCCCGCAAACCCTACAAAGATGTCAGGAATACTCAGCCCAACAGGCACGGCTGGCTTCCAGAGTGAAGGAGAAATGCGTCTGGTTCCCTGGCGCTTTAATTGTCATTTTCAAATTTGTGACTGTGGTTTTTTTTTTTTATTAAACATGAACATAAATGAAGCATAAAATGCTTATAAAAAGTACTACACTTAAAATAGCCAATTAAGCTTTATTCCTATGAAGTGGGCTTACACTGTTATAGACTTTGAATAGTGAAGCACAGAGGAAGAAAGCTTTCTAGGGAACTAAGCACAACCTTTTCTCTTAAGAACAAAGGAATTGGTTAGCACGCATCCACTTCAGCAGGGACAGCATCTTAATATGCTCTACTTGCAGGAGCTGATCTTGTCAAACAGTACAAACTGGTACTATAGGGAAACTCTCTACGGACTTTGACTCCAGAAATTAACTCCGAACAAGACAGAATCGCAAAGGGGCACAAGCAGCATTAATATTTATTTGCCAGAGCTCGGTCACACCAAGACATTAAAAGCTGTCCCATTTCTATAGCTTAGTAGTGCTTAGCACACAAATGGTTGCGTCTCAATAGAAGTCTGACAGAAAAGAAAAGCCAGCAACATTATCATGATGAAGTAAAGTTTAGAATTTTGAGGATTAAACAGCCACAGGAGCGGGGTTAATAGTATGTTCTCAGTGCCACAGTGACAATGCCTTAAATGGACACTAAAAGAGCAGCTATTATTCTGCAATATTAAGCATTTTTCCTCATAAAAGTGTTTCATCTCTTGGGACTTTCCCCAGGAATCATACATGTCTAAATGCTTTCTTTTCTCTCTCTCCTCCCTCACTGCTTAAATCAGAAGGTGTCAAGCCATTTGGAAGATTATCATAACAAAATGTTTTTAACAAAGTTTGATTTGAACAGAACTGGAGGCATCTTAGCACTAACCCAAAACTTTGGGAGGTTCACCAACCTCTAGAATATTTTTTTTCTCCAAATGCAGGCTGTTCAAGTAGTGTTTCTCTCCATCTGTTATCATACCGTGCTCAGAATTACATTGTCATATTTAATGCAAAAGGGATCGTTCTCCTTTCATAGCTTAAATTCAACACAGTACCGCAATGGGAAGACCAGTGTTTTTCTATGCTGTAAACTAAATCAGATATCATAAACTTACATGGGATTGTAGACAAAATTCCCTCTAAAAACAGACACTCTGAGACTCGAACAGACTCAAAGGATTGATAGAAAAACCGAAAGCTGTAAACTCTGAAATGGTGAAGTGAAGTAGCTACTTCTCTTTGTTTCTGGATTGTTCTTTCAGTATATGTTTATGTATGTGCATGTGCATATGCACACACATGCATGTATATTTACGTACGTGCATGTGTACACACATGCATGTGCACATTTCTAAATCAGCAAATTCACAATGCTTATAACCTAGAGTCCTATTTTAATTTCGAATGAGCTATATGCTCACTTAAATTCACAATGGCAAACTCAGCACAGTACCTTATGACGAAAACATTGCCACTCAAATCCTTGCTGCAGTAAACCTGCTTATAATAATGATCTGAATGCAAATAGTCTCAAGTTCATCTCTAATTTTACACCTCCTTAGGAAACACATTCCTTATTTTTGTATCAACTCCATTGCAATCTGCTCCTAGCATGTCTCTTCCTTTTGTCTCTCACTAGTGACAGAATCTGGTTATTTTCATAAATACATTTCCTCATAGTCTTCATTTCAACATTATTATTAGACATACAATTAATAAGAGAGGTGGGGTAGAAATATGTCATCTTGCTTATACTGATAAAGAATCGCTTAAATATTTGAGTACTGTAGACAAACGGTTTTGTAATATACCAGTGATTCCCTGCCACACTCATCATTCACGTGTCTGGGTGTTTCGCTTGCCACATATCCACTTTCTGTAATATGCCTGAAAGCTGTGTGTGAATTGAATGACTAAGAGTAACAACTGTTTGGAAGCCTGTGGCAGAATCAGTGGGATGCACTGGGTGCTGTGTGCGTAATGGGATTAGGGCATACCTGGTGAGGTGCAGTTGGCGCTCGGACTCGCCCAGCAGCTCTGTGACTTGCAGGCACTCCTGTCTGGCCCGAGCTGCCTTCTGCTGCTCCTGTTCCACATGCTGCTTGCTTTCGCTCAGTTCTAGTCTCAATTTCTCTATTTCCTTGGGCAGACGGAGAAAAAAATCCGTATCAAATATATACAAATAAATTTAAAAATAGCTCACTTTCATTTCTTCCATGAATCTTAATACAATAAAAACTTGAAAGTAGCTGCAGTTTCCTGACAAAGAGAATTGGCACATCCACAAATGCACACCCACGAAGTAGTTCTGCACTGTGAGACCAAGTCTGATTTAAAACATGAAACAATTGATGTGACCACTGCAAATGATTTAATCTACTGTCATGCAAAGGCATGAGCCCTTCCGAGAGTAACCCTAATCTAACAGGGGCTACCTTGACAATGTCATATTCTCTAAGAGACCCGATCAGACACAGGCAGTGATGTAAATCATGTATGTGACTGTTTACTTCAAAAGACAGATTTACGGTTTTATTTGGATGTCATAAAAACCAAATTAAAAGTTGAAACAATTTGTTTTTAGGAAAACGTGAAGCGTTAAAAATCCATTAGCATGAGGCTTAATGCTGTTTGTCACCAGGTGGGAAGAGGCTCAGCATGAGGTTCTCCAGCCGGGGTGTGTGAGACCGGAGCAGAGCACCTGTGACAGGCCCGCAGAGCACTGCCATTACTGAGCTTGGATTTACACATGTATAAACATGCACATAGCTTATTATTTGAGGAAGAAACTCCTTATCTTACTGATAGTCAACTATTACAAAGCAAAAATAAATTATACTGTACATATTTTGAATAGTTTGTACATTAAAGTAAAAATATTCATCACAGAATATCTATGACATTAAGCAAACCAAAGGAGCTGGACATAAAAAAAAATAGATGATAAACACACACACACACACACAAAAACAAAACAAAGAGGTCAGGAATATTTCCAACTTCATACACACTAAGTGAGAAGCAAGTCTGTTGCACAAAATGCAATGTGTTTTCACGTCTTACCAGACCATTTTAAAAACAGTATTTGTACATACTTTAAAATGTTTTTTATGTCATTTTTCAATATTCTAAATGACCTCCCACTACATTCCATATATCAATTAAGATAAAGAAATGGCTCATTTTTCTTATATTTATAATGGTATATTCAGTTTATACCATCAAAATTGTGTATTGCCAACTATATGATAAAGTCACTTGCTATGAGTGTCAAATACTACTTTATTTTTGAAAATTCATATACATATTGGTATACTACTTTCACTCAGAGGATGTTTCTATATCTTTCAAACTGAAATATCAAATATTTATTTCTTTAAAACATTTTAAGTTATTAAAGTTATACTAACATTTTTCAGTCTTACAGTTAAATATAGCTAAAGATTTAAAACATAAAAGAAAAGTCAGTAGGTTTTATATGCCTAGAATTTATGAAATTAAGAGCAGGGAAGTCTAGAACTGGAGTTATATATTGACATTAAAACTTAAAACTTCAATCAAATTTTCTTTTACATCATGTTATTTATAAAAATCTGTGCTTAAAATGACCAAACCAGAGCATTCCCATCTTTTCTTGATTCCACAGGCAACAATTCATGTGATAGATAAGGAAACACACACACACACAAAGACAATCAAAATACAATACACACACAGAGACACATACACAAACAGCAAATGATTACAGAGAAAATACATGCCTCAAAGCATGGACAGATAACTGGCGTGGGTGAGAACAGTAGAAACCACGTGAGGCCACAAGGACCCATGGGTGCGAGATGGGATCACACCATCAGAGACCATGAGCTGTAGGTTGTATTCTTATTATGAATGGTAGGAGACAACAGTTTAAACAGATACACAATTTGTGAAGCTTAGTTTTAAAAACTGTATCAACGTGCATGATTAATTTTAGGCAGCAAGGAATGAGAGATGGGAAACCCTGAACAGATAGCAGCAATATTCCAGACAGGGTTAGAGAGACTTATAACAGAAATATAAAAGAAAATGGTGACGTATCATTTAAAAAAAAAAAGCGATGTATCTGGCTGGGGACATCTCTCAGTGAGTGACGTGGTCATTGTGCAAACCTGATCACCTGAGTTTGGACCCCCGATGCCCCATGGAAAAGCCAGGCTGGGGTGCTGCCCTGCAACCCCAGAGCTGGGAGGACAGAGGACTCCAGGAGCCTGTTATCAGCCAGTCTAATCCACTTGACAAGCTTCAGGCTTAGTGCAGGACCCCTGATTCAAATAATAAGGTGGGGAGCTATAGAGGACAACACCTGACATCAACCCCTGACCCCCCACACACACACATAAGAAGGAGGAAGAGGGAGACTAAACATATAAACTAGTGTACTTCATAAGAGTATACAAAAGAGAGACAAAAGAAAACAAAATTCAAACTTCCTTAAAAAGAACAGACTCGATTCTTTGAGCATTATTCAATAACAACACATGTACTTCATGCCATTTTAGGTTTACAGCAGCTGCCTTCTTACCCTAACAGAACAAAACGGCTGCACTAAAAGTCAATCAAACTTACAGGCAAAGATCACAGTCTCAAGAGCCCATATGAATCAGAACTTGAGGCTTTGCACCTCTGTGACCCTGGGCAAGTCACTCAACTCTCAGACACTCTCTTCAACCTAAACTCAGAGTGATGACTGGACCTGCCTCCAAAGAATGTGGTGAAGACCCAAAAGGATGGGATCAGGAAGGAATAACCTGGCAGAGGAAACATGGCTGTCCCTAGTGTTCCTGATTGAGGGCTGAGGGGACAGCTCAAAGTAAAGCACCTGTCTAGGACATGTGAAGCCCCGTGTTTGAGTCCCAGCACCCCCCAGCAACAGAGCAATTTAATCCAGTAAACCTCCCCTCCTCTATAAAAGCATAATCTTGGTAGAAACTGAATAAAATTTTACCTATTCTAATTTCAAAATACAAAGTTCCTTTTTATGTGGCGGCCTGCTTCTGATTAGATGTGCCAGCAAAGAAGCTCGCTGGGACAGATAATCAAAACCAACAAACAAGCTACCAGCTGGATGGAGGTTCGACACTTAGCTCCCCAAGTCAGGAAAACCTGCCATGGCACCAACTCCAACAGTTAGAAGAGAAATCTCTTGCCAGAAATGCCATGTTCCCACTGGCAGAATAACCCTGTGCCTCACCCAACTGGGTCAGGGCTGCTTCCTGGCTGCAGATTAGTGGCTCAGGGACGAAAGACCGACAGTGGTCCTAGGCCAAATGTACATTCCTCTCAAAATACACTATTAACCTGATGTCCACAATGCAGCCTGACACAGCCATCTTTCGGCCAGCTGGGTGACAGGAGGGCTACATAGCTTTACACCTCACCAAAAGACAAGCCTCAAAGCGTAACCAAAAGAGCTCGGAGTGTAGCTCACTGGGTAAACACCTGCCCAGCATGTGCACAGCCATCAGAAACAAGAGAATAAAAGAAAAAACAAAAGCATGCAATATAATCCCCAGAATGTCAAAAGTAGAACATTAGGAATGGGCATTTTGAAGCTTTGGCTATATAGGTCATAGGTTGAGGGGAGAACTTACCACTGTTATTCTGCTAAATGGCCATAAGTAAAATTACTCCTAATGATTGTTGCTGCACCCAGAGATCAGAGATTCTCTCAGATCGCACCAGGGAATCTTCTTGCAGCAGAGGGCAGTTACCACAGAGACCCACAACCACTCATTGTGCAAAGAAAAAGAGAATATGCAGTGCTAGTCGTGAATGACACACTTGTATTAAGATTTTCCTTAATCATATATACAACCTTATTTTTTATCACTGATTAAATTTTCTTATCAAATTAACCACCTAATTTGAGTCAAACAATACTCAATAATTCATTATCTTAAATGATACATTACTAACTCTTCTAATATTCATCTTCATTTTTTTTTAAAAAAGATTTCTTTTTAGTGTACGAGTGTTTTGCTTGCATATATGTGTAGGTATCACATGAGTGTCTGGTAGTTACAGAGATCAGAAGAGGACATTTAATTCTCTATAACTGGAGTTGTATGTGGATGCTGGGAACTGAACTTGGGTCCTCTGCAAAAGCAGCAAGTGCTCGTAACCACTGAGTCATCTCCATAGCTCTGATATTCATATTTTAAATGACATACTTACATTACTATTTCTTGGTTTGTAATCTAAGACATTAGCTATCATCTGCTTTTCTAGGGTACATAGTGTCGTGTATCTACAATCCAAGCTTATTAGAAAACTGAGGCAGGAGGACCACTTGAGTGTAGGCGTTCTATGACTGCCTACATATCACTCTAAAGGCCCACCTCACGCCTTCAGATAAGGTTTAGTTACTAGTCAGTGTTCACTTACATTATAATAGAAAGTTTTCTCTCTACTAAGAAAAGCATTATTTTTTGAGTAAATTTTCTTCAACAATATTTGATTATTTGGGGGATTAATAGCCTAGTACTTGTGTACAAGGGGCACTGTTTGATTTTGAGCTGGGGTCTTGCTGTGTTTCAGAGGCTGGTCTCAAACTCCTGTATGCAAATGATCCTTCCTGTCTCTGCTGCATAAATAGCAGAGACTACAGGTGTGTGTATTCACTCTGGTTGCCCATTTAAAATAATTTATCTTTCTAAGTAACTGACATTTTTCACAAGTATTCAAAAACAATTGCCAAGTAGTCAGACTTTCAAATAGTGAAATATGGAAGCACAGCTTCTTCCTTAATTCTGACCCTCTGGATCTGTCCGGTATCAACTCTTTACGCCTTCTCTAATGTACATAAAGAGTGCTTTGCTGGTCAGGCATAGTGATATTTGTGTTAATCATGCTAGCAAAAGTACCCTTTATCAAACATGGATGTTTTGGGACAATGCCTTGAATGGCTGTTTTATCTTTTTTTCTTTTATTTTTTCTTCTTCCCAGAGACAGTGTTTCTCTGTCCTAGCTGTCCTGGAACTTGCTTTGTAGAACATGCTGGTCTCAAACTCACAGAAATCTGCTTCCTGAGTGCTAGGATTAAAGGTGCCATGCCCAGCTATATTTTTAAATATTTTAATGCCAGACATTTTGTATTTTCTAGATTATTCAGGCATTGAACTTTGACCCTACCACACTGGTTATCGAAGTTACTTATATTTCCTAACCAGAGTCTAACATCTGGAATTACTTCTCTTTCCAAGCTTTCTATTAAATTTAAGGAAATAATATACCATATTTCTCATTCCCACCAGTTATTTACTGCATTCTCTCATCCTTTTACATAACATTCATTTTTATTTTTTCAGGTAAAATGTCTCACCTATTAGAATGTATAATATTTCAAAAGTTCTCTTCAGCTTATCACCTGCATCACCTCAGTTTCATCATCCATGTTTGATAAAGGGTAATTTTGCTAGCATGATTAACTGAGTGGGTAATCTCTAAAAGAAAGGGGTTCATTTGGGGCCATGGTTGCAGAGAATGGGAATTCACACTGGCAGCTGTGTGGAAAGGGAAGTGCAGGCACACAGCACAGAGAACACAAAGGGCAGGCAGCTGTCCTTTGTGAGACTTCTCTCCTGCATAACAAGCCTAGGCCATGAGCTCATGCAAGAAAGACACTAATCCAATCATGGGGCAGTGCCTCCAGACCCAAACACCTCCATTGATCCCCACATGCACACCTCCCAACACTGCCACACAGAAAATTAAGACTTCAGAACAAAAGCTCTTGTAGGACATATTTAAAACATAGTCAAAAATCTTTAGCTTTGTTTTCTTGTTCACTTTAGACCATTTATTATATTACATTATAGGCAGTGAATGGAAGCATAGATGTAATGAGTTTTGGATAACACATATTATTTTATCACGCACTTCTCTGCAAATATCCACTTTTCATGCCCTCTTCCTTGACAGTAGGATACACTAGTCTCCCCCAGCAACTCTGGACTTAGCCATGTGATTCCATTTAGCCAATGGTATCATAACACAAGCAGAAATGGTTTGACTTTACCTTCATGATGTGATGATTCCCCATGAGAAAAACATTACCTGGTGTTGCTGCTGCTGCCCTGGCAGTCTGAACCACAGAAAGAGTACACATGGAGAAGGATGAAACCCTAACTTTGTCCAAACCAGACACCCAAATCTGTCCTGATTAGCCAAACCATCTTCAAGGCTTGCAGATGTTAAATAACTTGGAGAAGATTATATAGTGTGAAGCTGTGATGAAAACTGGGCTGATTTCAATCTCAGTCCTCCTATCATACCATATAGTCTCTCTAAACATGCCTAGATAGAGCATAAAATAAAAACCTCACAGTTCGCAATTTGGTACAGGTAGACAATACAAACAACAGGGACATTGGAGAAGATAAAATTCAGATGGCCCGGATCAAATACCACAGTTACCACTGGTCATACAAACAAAGCCATGGCCACAGTTTCCCCTGAAGGATTTTCATGCCAGTGTAGCACTGACCTCTTACTAGTCTCCAGATCAAATACATGTATTTCTGTGAAACATCTGTTTTTCTAGTTACTCTAGTCAGTTTCTATGGTAAGCAAATATTCCTTGAAGAATTTTTCTTAAAAATGTTTTATTCTCCCTATAGAATGTTAAGAGAAATGGCAACTAATGATTCAAAAGCACTTCCTGAGGGCCAGGGCGGCTCTCTGGCAAAACTGCACAAAACAGATGAATTGGGGCTAAGACAGATATTTGAGATGAAGCAGATTCAATTACACTATAACAATTATATAACTATATAGCAGTTTTTGGTTAAGCCAAATGTACATCCACTGTTCTGCCATGCTAGTAGACTCAGGGCAGAATAAGAAAGTCTGCGGCCTGCAGTCCCTCTGCATGAGAGCTGAGCCTTTTGGACTGGTTTATAGAGGATTTACACCCGCTCTAAGTGGGGGGTTCTGTCCAGTTTCAGGATGTAAGTTTGCTTTACTTTAGACAAAATATCAGGTCATTAAAAAAATACATTTTTTTTCTTTAAAATGTGTTGTGTTTTTCCCCTAATTTACTGTCCTAAAAGAGTTTAAATATAATGGTCTTTCAGGCATGTAGACTTATCGATGCACACTGCAACCACCATGGACAGAGATCTGGAATGCAGTATTGTAAGAAATACAAATGAACATTAAGACAACCTAAATGAGGTAAATTATCAAATAAGATGTGATTATTGAAAAGCTAGGAAAGAAAAAAGAAGCAACTTTTTCAAATGCATGGCAAAGAGCAGTTAAGGTATCCTGGCAATGGCTGAAACTGACCAGTATCACAGATAGAAATGAATAAAGATGACCCAAAAGTACAGACTAAAAAGAGGCAGCATTAAATAAGATAATTCTGAGGGGTGAGATGATTCAACCATGAAAGGTTAAGACTCCCAACTGAAAATATAAGACAATGGGGAAACAAATGGAAAAGTCAAGACTATCTCCTGACTGTTGACGACACCATTTTTCATGGGGAGTTTTGCTTAGTTTTACAATATCACGTATGCGTTCCCTCCCTACTGTGGCTTTAAGTTCATTCAGACAGCTGCTGGTTGGACAGATCTTGCCAGGAAGTCATTACTGTAGTTTGTAGGACTTGTAGCTAGGTGGGGCCACTGATAACCCCCTCCCCATCAACATGTTAGCCCCTTCTAACACCGTGAGACTTAGCTACCAGGGAAAGGACATCCAAGCCAACAGCAGCTTCATTTCTCCACGTCTCATAAAAAAGTATGTAGACAAAAGTTTGTAGAGTGTTCAGCACAGTGCCCTAATCTCAAATTCTGGCAGGCAACCAAGAGCAATACACTATACCCTGCTATGATTTGAGATGTCTCTTAAAAAGCCCTGGCCAACAGCTCTGAAGTAGCTATCCCACAACTGGCACCATTTGGTAGTCCATGGATTTGGGGGGCATTGTGCCCCATGTGAGAGGCCATAGTCTCCAGAGAACCTACTAGTATTACCATTTTACTAAATTGATGGGGTGTCTAATTGCCATTTAAACACATGTCTTTATTTACATAGGTCAGTGCATCTCTCGTCCCCCATCAGAGGCTCTTTTGTGCAATAGATAGCGGCTATTACAGAGAATCACAAATGGTCTAAGTACACAGCATAAGCAATTATGGAATGTTCAGCCCCAGATGAGACATCTATATCATAAACCCAATACTCAAGTCTTACGGAGCTTCAAGGAAGAGGAAGCAGCAAGGGTGTGAGAGCCAGAGGCCTGGGTGGACTGCTATGAAAAAGTGTCTTCTAGACACTCAAGGATGCTGAACTCATGAAGTCTCAACAGCGATGGTTGATGAACAAGACCTGCCCAAGACCCTACCAGTCAACATCCCAGAGTGGACAGGAGAAGGGCTCACAAGGCCCTGACGCCAGGTGAGGGCTGAGGAAAGGGCAATCAGTTTTGTTCATGGATGAGCTCCCTAATAGGTGGCACATGTCTAAGTGATCAGCCTTATTAACTCGTGTGTATGTGCATACAGGGAACACTAACAGGGCGTGGTAGAATTTTCATATAATAATAATTATGTCATTACTACACTACTATAAAAAATTAAGTGAATTCAATAGGAGAATATGGGAGCACTCAAGGAGGTGGAGGGGAGAAGAGGCGGATGTGCTCAACAGGAAACAGACTTATGAATGAAAACTCTGGAGATTTACAATTCTTATATTACAATCAGTTTTTCCTTATTTGAATATCAGAAAGTGCTTTGAAAGCTGCATTATTAAAAGATAACCTCCACTTACAGTGACAGTAAGGACCTAGCACTACAGAAGATGCCCAGGCTGCGTCACCCATCTTCTGTGTGCTTTGTGTCCCCTGGAGTTTTGTGTCAATGCCTTGTAATGGATGCAGCCTCCCGAGATGTGATACTTTCATTCTAAAGTCATTCATTTTGTTCAGAAGCTCAGAGCATTTGTAACTGGCATCACTACAATGAAACCATATACTTGCATTTCGATGAGCTAGAGTAAAAGAGAATGGGAAGAAGCATGCATTGAATGAGCGAGGGCTGAGAATCTGCTGAGCCTGTCAGTCTGCAGCACACACCATCCTCCATCCCATGAGCATCCCACTACTAAACGTGATGCCATCAAAAATAGGCCAACTGTCACAGAAAGCATCTCCATAAATAGATGTATTTATCTCTGTCTGAATAAGGAGCAATCTATCCCCAAAATGGTAGAAATATTATATACATTTTTGAGTATATAAGGGTAAGTATGTTAGTTGTTTTTTGTTTTGTTTTGTTTTAGTGGGGGTAACTTGACACATGTTTTAGTGGGGGTAACATGACACAAGATATCTGTGAAGAAAGAACCTCATCACTTACTTGCCTACAGGCCAATTGGATTAATGATTGATGTAGGAAGGGTCCAGCCCACTGTAGATGGTGCCACTCACCCCTGGGTTGTGTAAGAAAGTCAGCTGCGCAAGTAAGCTATGGGGAGTGAGCCAGTAAGCCCCATTCCTCCAGGGTATCCACTTCATTTCCTGCCTTGAGTGTCTGCCCTGACTTCCCCCTCAGAATGGACTAGGAACTATAAGCGGAAATAAACCCTTTCCTCTCCCAGTTGCTTTTGGTCACCGTGTTTTATCACAGCAGCAGAAAGCAAACTAAACCAGTATGAATGTTTGCAGTTTAAGAGAAAAATGTGGCACTAGACACAAAAATAAATATGTGCAAATCTATCTAGACTACTAAATAAGCAGCAACTTAGGAGATTTTACAAGAGTAAGCTTGAGCAATAAAATTTCCCTTCCTGAAATGACACTCCACCGTAATGAAACACATTGAGTTTATTTTAGCAGAAGGCTATTTTTCAATAGCACATCTTGGCAGGTTGGAAGGGGTCAGTAATACTTGACTATGTTAAGTGGGAAGACATTTTTGCTCCTGTCATTTGTGAAGATCTTGGAATTTACCACCACAAATACCCAGGGTCTGTTGTAACTGCCAAGATGACAGTTTCCTGAACTCCCCAGCCTAGCTGAGTACTCAGTGACACCTGACACTTTAACAACTAAGTTTAATGTTTCAACAAGTAAAATGCTGTAGGCTGGGGCCATGCCATCCCGGGCAGTGTTTCTCTGTTTTGTTTTGTCATGGTTATATTGTAAGATCTCTGTTCACAAAGTTAATAAACTCAAAACACTCTGGGTCTTTGGCAGCTCCTTATTTTACATAGTGTTCTATCTCACATACTAAGCTATACTGAGACATTGACTATCATAGTCTTATAGGGTTGTCTGTGAACAAATATAGCAAAAAAGATTAATGTAGGTTTTTATTTCTTTGCTTTGTGCTTGTAAAGTGAATCTCCATGTTAGAACACTTAAAACAAAACAGGGCTCAAAACAGGAACAGATAGGCTCCTTATGTTCTAGAAGAATTTGTTACCAAGATATTCAACATTCCAATTCAAAAGAAGGAGAAATAACTTTCCATTTAAAATACTAACATATAATTAAGAATTTATATGCATTTACAGATAATATCTAAATAAAGACACATATTTAAAATATATGGTATTATAAATTATAATACATGACATATGAAGTATATAATACATTCAAATTGACTTTATGCTATTTAATGAAATAATGACTAAAATGTTAGTTTTAAAAAAATCTAAAAAGAAAGCCTGCCATGGTGGTTTATATTTATAATCCCAACATCTAGGAGGTAGAGGCAGGAGCCAGGTAAGGCTAGTTTAATAAGTTCAAGGTTAACCTGGGCTACATGAAATCTTATTGTAAAGAATGAAAAACAAAATTAAAAACAAGCAAAAAAAAAGGCAAGAAGATATTGTTCTAAGAGAATGGGGTCACACATAATCCTTGTGCAGAAAAGCAAGAGGTGTGGCTGAGAACAACCAATGCAAAGGAGTCTTACACTTGTGTTTTTGGACAAATTAACACACTGTTTAGGTGGCTGGCAGGATGGCTAGGTGACCCAAGTTACACCCTAGAGTCCATGAAAAGGCAGGAGAAATATGACTCCACAGTGCTGTCCTATGACTTAAAAATGCACACATGCGCAAGCCCACACACCATGCACACACATGGAATAGCAACAATGAGTGCATAAAATAACAAAGCAGTCACTTTAAATTGATGTCATATTAAAAAAACAAGTCACACTAAACTGGCCTAGTCCTTCTAAAAGCATTTCAAAGGAATGCTGGATTTAGAATAACTATGGTGGAGGAGAAAAAATAAGTCTTCAGTTATTTCTTTAAAAATGATCGAGAATAAAAATAGAAAGTTCTAAGAGAGACTCAACTTGCAGAGCCTAAGACACTGAAATGCTCAGTTCTAATGGGCCATACACATCACTGTGCTCTTCCCACGGCTCAGTTCTAATGCTCAGTTCTAATGGGCCATACACATCCCTGTGCTCTTCCCACGGCTCAGAGATCTGCATGGAAGAGGAGGTGGGAAGACTGTAAGGGCCAGAGGTGGTCTACACCATCAAGGAAACAGTATTTTCCAGGACACATGCACATTGAACTTGCAGAGATGTGATGGCATATACAAAACCTTTACTTGAGCTAGACAAAATCCCAGCACAGAGTCGCAGGAGAGGGGCACAAACCCTACTGCTGGTTGAGAAGCTATAGGCATTTTATAGTTGCTGGGAGAGAAAAGGGAATTTTTGTTAATGATGCCACCACACACCAGAGTAGGCCCATTCTTAAGACACAAACTGGACTTAATGGGGAACGAAGAAATCTTAAAGTTGGGTGAGAATGAGTACAAGAGATAAGATGGTAGTAACGGGAGAAGCCGAAGGTAGGGACTATGTTTGAAGTCTGTTATATGAGAGTCTCAGAGAATTAGTCCATATGCTGCTCCACAAATGGAGATTCCTTTTTTCTGGAGAGACAAAGCATACAAAAGAATGGAATTCTTATAGGCCAGGACATTGTTTATATGATTTTCACTTTTATTAATAAAAACAATGTACTAAGTACAAATACTTTAAGGAAAACACATTCTTAATCAAAAAACATTTACAATTGTGACTAGAACACTTGCTTTGTGTATGCATGGCCCTGGGTCTTGCAAAGCAGAAAAGAAGGAGGGAAGAGAAAAGCAGAGAAGAGTAGAGGCGGGAAGAGAATGGATATGAGAAAGAAAGGCACTCTAAATAGTTACCCCCAACTCAGGAAAGCATGCCATAGGGTGGGAAAATATCACCAATTGAGAAAAATCACACAATACAAAAATAAAAAACAAAAGTTTTAGTTTGGGAAAGCAAACTATTAATTTACTGCTTTAGATAATTCCTTCCCTTAAGGAAAAACAATCACGGTTGTGGAGACGTGGGTCAGCAGTTTCGAGTGCATACTGCTTGTTCAGAAGACCAGAGTTCAGTTCTCAGCATCTAGGTCTAGAGGCTCTCACAACCACTAACTTCAACTCCAGAGCATCTGATGCCCTCTTCTGAGTCCCTGCATTCATGTGGCAGACACACAGATAGACAGACATGCACACATAAATGAAATAAATCTTTAAAAAAAATGCCTTAAGTTCTTAGTTCAGTACAGCAAATGTTTATGAATACATAGTATATCACCTACTATGCCTCACACTATATATGCATATTTATGTATATCTCAGATATTTACTTATGCAGATATGCACACATGCATATGCACTCTCCATGTAAAACATGCAGTATATCTTAGTCTTCTGTCCTTTATAATTACAGAAACATAAATTGCTTACCATTTTGATGAAAAGACAAATTCACTGATATATATATATATATAATATCATTTCTCCTTTAAATTTACAATCACTAAGCTACAGTAAATAAGAGAAATCACTACAATAGTCTTGTTTCATTCTTAGAAAATTTATAGGAGGAAATGTCTCATCAATAATAAAACGAAAGCTCCAGGACTTATGATACATTAAATCCAACCACCAACTTCATACTGTATCACTCTACTCTGGGATTATTTTATGCTTCTGTCAAAGCTATTAATACTTTCCAACAGAATAATTCAGCTGACAATATGCTGAAAATTACATTAAAATAATTTAGTTTATGTTGCTCACTGCTAACTAGCGACACTACCACAGCCTCCACATAAATGAGATTCTGACTAAATTCAGAAAACAAGGTAACTACAAAAGCCACACTGAAGCAGTATTCACAGACACAGTGTGCTGGTGTTTCCAGGGAGCACTGAGATGCTCTTACTACCTATTAAAAAATACATTTCAGCTGAAAATATTTCATCTATAAAGCTGTGTATGATTTTCTATAGAAAAACTTGATCTGCAAATTTAAACATAAAATTTATTCTTTTTCCAGTTTTGAAAATATCTTTATTAGTAGCTATGTTTTCAATGCTTTCATATTATATTGTAACATCAAAAATAAGTGAAAGTTACTATTCATAATTATAAATCAAATAGTTTATTTAAAAGTTTGTTCAAAATTTAAAATATCTTAAATGGCTATCAGTCTAACGGTCATTCAGTGTGAAATTTCAATATTCAAATGTAGTATTTTCATAATCATAGGTATTGGTACAACATACAAATACATTTTTAAAAACTAAACAAACTTGGTGTAGGTATAAAATCTATAACTATTAAAGCAGCAGTTTCCTAAGAAAACTGTACAATTAATTAAGTCATGACATCAGCTATTAAAAACTACCCTTTAAAGAATTAGTTCCTCTATATGTACGCAGAAAAACAGGCCATCCTGGCAAGACTATTTTGTCTTCTAACAATGCAATTTTTATTATTTTCCTACTACCATAAAATAGTTCTTATATGTGATGTTACTTTTGCAAGAGTCGTCTGGAAAATAATCAGTTAAATATTCCAATTTCTAAAGTATAGATACCAGAAATCTCTCAAGTTACTTGATACACCTATGTATATTTTTAAGGTCGTCTGACTGAAATACTGTGTTAGTGATACATTTTGGAAAGTGTGCTCCTACCCTGAAGGTTTCATTTATTTAATAAAGACACAGGCTTTTAGAAATAAAGTATAGGACTGCAAACAGAACCAGAAGGGAGGGATGGGGAGACCACAGATACCTAGAGATGGTATTTTTCAGTGGTCACCTGAACCCATCCCATCCCTTCACAGCTCGGAACCTACTCAGCCAAGTCCATTCTCCTGGCCAGAAACTCTGGCTCCCAACTCTGCTCTTATGTGTTTTCCTACAAATGTGGAATAAAGCCAAGTCAGAATGCTAACTAGAAACAGACATAAGCAAGCTTCAACAGGCAACAATTTTTAGAAGTAACAAAAACCACATTATTTGTTTCTCGACAAGAACTTTTTCTTCTGTTTATCCTCTTAGCTTAATTCACAACTCTGACTTCTTTCGCTTTTAAACATCCTTTGTCAAGCAATGCACATTACACCTTCATTATAAATACATTTTCTCGGGCTTAAATTTTATCAAATTTACTACTTAGTGAAAGTTGGGGACAAAATAAAACAATTCTCCCCAAACAACAAAGCCTTCATCAGTTTACCCACTTGAGATCTCTTAGATGGTTCGTTTTATAGAAAACAATGTTTTAGCTTGTCCTTTAACCAACTACATCCAGGACAAACAGAAAAACACTCCCCATGTAGTCTGGGTGACATAACAGCACAGACAGGTGTGGCCCCTCACTATAACGCCTGTTCTCTCCAATGTCACTCCTCCCCACGTTGCTTTTGTTGTTGGGTGCCCGGGTTACAGGAACATCAGTCTCAACAATGGCGTTATGCCCTGAAGAGAACAGATGAGGAGACATGACTTGAGTCACACTGAAGCAAATGAACCCACAGCTGCTGCCTGAATGCCTGTGGAAGGACTCAAATGCCCTGATCACCTCAGCAACAGACCTGTGTGCAACTTACCTCCTGGCTGTATTCGGCTGCACGCTGAACCCCATGGGCCTGCCTTCACTGGGAAACTGGGCAAATTCATCTTATTTTGTTGGAAGATTTTCACCAAAACTAATGAGATGTTCTTACGTGACGAGGAAATAGCAAATTTTTTTAACAACAAACAGTTTATTTATAGAGACACAAATGATTGGAGAAAAAAAAATCCTTCTGTACTGAGACATGGTGTACGTGATCTCACCTTATGGGGAGTTTTTAGAAAAATTGACTTTAGCTGTGGGTTATAAAAATATTTCTGTAAAATTCCATTTGGAGAACTTATGAATTTACTGTACTTGGCTTTAACTGGAAAAAAACAGTAACCCATTTTTTTCTAGCTAATTTTAACCAGCAGCCCCAAATGTGAAAGTAGGTGTTCTTATTAATAAGTGCTCTGAGTGCAGTTCTTGTGGGTCCAGCAAAGCACACAGGAAGGACTGTATGCAGTCACTCGTGAGTCCTGCATATATGTGGCTTCTCGTGGCTACAAGCCACTCTCATTTACATTACTGAGCTAGGAAACCAACACTGCTTCCTTTATTTCATACTACTAATAAAATAAAAATAAAAAGGCATAGATCAGAGAGACTGAGGTAGGGATCAGGGAGAGTGCTTTTCATGACGGGAAGCTAAACAGAATGAAAAGGCCTCCCACAGACTGAGCTCGTGTAGTCAGAATTTCCACTTTAGCCCATGTAGCTATATATTATTTATAAGAAAAATCAGAATTTCAGACAAGTCCACTTCTATTTTATTCCTCCCCTGGGAAATTCTCAAGACATATTTATATATTCCCAGTTCTAGAACAATACATATTTTTAAAATTACATGTATGTGTTTGGACATGTGCAGGTGAGTACAGTGCCTGTGGGGCCAGAGAAGGCATCAGACATTCGATGCTGAAGTTGCAGGGGCTGTGAGGTGCTCAACGTGGGTGCTGGAAACCAAGCTCAGGTCTTCTGTACAAGCAGTACTTCTCAATAGCCGAAGCATCTCTCCAGCCCCACAACTCATACTCATGAAGGCACTTTCTTAGGCATCTATGCCTGATTTCTGCATTATTTGCCATCAACATAATCGATTTCTGAGATCAATGGTACCTGAGCACACTGAATAATGAGTAGAAGAAGAGAAGAAAAAGTGCAGAGACCATTGTTTTATGTACACATTTTATCTGTTTGTCAGAGGTTCGCAGCTGTCGGTACCATGGGGTTGTTACTGTGGTTCTGTAGGACAGTTTGAGATTGCACTCCTCCAGCACCATTCTTTCTGCTCAGGCTGTTTTAGTTATTTTGGGTCTTTATGGTCTACTATGTGAATTTCAGGACTTCTTTCTATTAATACTTCTCTAAAAATGTGGAATTCTAATAAGGATTTAGTTGAATCTGCAATTCAGTTTAGGTAATACAGTCATCTTCAAAATATTAATTCTGCCACTCTTTCTAAAACTGATTTCTTTTCAGTCATGTGTATGTGTGTCGAGGGGAGTGTATGTCATACATATTTGGGAGCACATTCAGACCAGAGGCATGAGGTCTTCTGGAGCTGGAGTTACAGGTGGTTGTGAGCCTCCTGTAACACCTGTGGGGTGTTAGGAATTGAACTTAGGTCCTCTGGAAGAGCAATAGGTTTGCTTAACTGCCGAGGCAGCCCTTGCCAATACTTGACTATGAGAGCTTTTTCCATTCTCTAGTGTTTTCTTTAACTGCTTAAGCTTTGTAAAATATTTTTATTGTAGATATCTTTTACTTATTTATTCTTATTCACATACATATACATACATATACAGTGTATATATATATATACTTTATACATAAAAATACACATATATGTATGTATATACTCACACTCACACACACACACACAAATGCACACACTGTGAATGAGATTGAGAATTTTTTTCTACTGGTTTCTTTCTTGGCAAGTTTATTATTGGCATAAAAATGCTACTTATTTTTGAATATTGGTTTTATACTCTGCTACTATGCTTAAAGTATTTAGCATGTCTAAAATTTTCTGATGGACTCTAGATAAGATCATGATACCTACAAATAAGGATGTCTTGACTTCTTCCTTTCCTGCTTTTATCCCCTTTGCTTGTCTCTTTTATTTCTCTAGCTAAGACTTTGAATATTACATTGAAGAGTGGACATTCTTGTCCTATTCATCATTGTTGAAGAGATGCTCTCAGTTTTTCTTCATTTAGAATAATGTAGGCTTATACATTTGTTATGCATAGTCTATTATGTTGAAGTATATTTTTTCTACACCTAGTTTCTTCAGGACTTTAACAATGAACACATATTGAACTCTGTTAAAAACATTTCTTGCATCGATTATGACAATCTTGTGATTTCTATTCTTAAATCTGTGTTGGGATCTCATTAACAAATGGTGCTGGGAAATTGGATATCAATGTGTAAATTAATGAAACTAGATCCATATATCTCACATAGTATAATGAGTTCAAAATAGATAAAAGAGCCTAATGTAAGATATGGAACTCTGAATTTGCTAGAAAAAAACCACAGGTGATAGATTTTAAGAAACAGGGAGAGACATTCTCAAAAGGACTCTAATAGCACAGAAAAAAATACCAAGAGTTTACAAGGGCATTGTATAAAATTGAAATTCCTAAACAGCAAAGGAAAGCATCAGCTGAGTGAAGAGGCAGACTCCAGGATGGGAAAAAACCCTTGCCAACTCTACGTCTGACAGAAGATTGATATCTAGAATTTATAAAGAACCCTAAAGATAAAACAACCCCTCAAATTACCTAATCAATAAATGGGCCAATGAAGCAGAAAGACAGAAGTACAGGTGATCAATAGACATCTGAAAACATGTTCAACATATTTAGCCATCAAATCAAAATAAATCTGCTTTGGAATTCCAGTCCATCACAGTTAGAATGGCTCTCATCATGAAAACAAATGGCAACAGGTGCTGGTGAGGATGCGTGCAAAGAGAACACATATATGCTAGTGGGACTGTAAACTCACATAGCCATTAAGGAAAGCAATTCAGACATTCCTCAAGTGATCCAGCTATCATCATTCCTGGGTATACCCTACGTCATCAAACGATTTCATGCTGGTGTCACACAAAGGTATTTGTGCATTCATATATCTATTCACAGTAGTCAACACATGTCTACCAGCAGACAAATGGTATGAGAAGCACATATATAATGGACTTTTATTTACTTACAAAGAAAAATGAAATTACAGCATTTTCGAGAAAATAAATGAAGCTGGAGCTCATCAAATAACAATAATACAGAATCAAAGGAAAAAATTTGCCTTCTTTCCTCCCATATACAGAAAGCAGGTCTGTGTGTGTATGTGCACATGCACACACATGCATGCGTACATACATATAGAAGATAGCTTACATATTAGGTAGATAGATGGATGGAAAGAAACACAAGAAAAAAGACAGACTATGAGAGGGAATGAAGAGACCTGTTAAAAGGAATAAGAGTACAAGAAAGGCTAATAGAACATGTAGGTCATAAAAGGAAAAGGGAAAGAAACTATTTGGGAAGAGGAGAGGATAGAGAAGGGCGGTGGGGGTTGGTAAACAGTGCTAAAGTATAATATATATATAAAAATATCACAGTGAAATCTATTGTTTTTTTTTTTTGGTTTTTTGAGACAGGGTTTCTCTGTGGTTTTGGAGCCTGTCCTGGAACTAGCTCTTGTAGACCAGGCTGGTCTCGAACTCACAAAGATCCGCCTGCCTCTGCCTCCTGAGTGCTGGGATTAAAGGCGTGTGCCACCACCGCCCGGCCTGAAATCTATTTCTTTAACCTCACAAAACATTTTTAAAAGGTAAACTGAGAAAAAAATGAGAATTTCTTGACTTAATTATGTTGAAAGCAAGTGGTCTGATTCTTAAATGCAAAAATACACATGATTTTGTTTTTAAACATCAATTAAAATCACATGGACAAAATAGCCAGATGAAGATGTTAGAGGCCTCAGCCACTGGTCACAGGACTCTGCCCTGCTGCTCTCCATGCCACACCGACCAAACGTTTGAGAAGGACACCAGTGGAATGCTGATAAAAATTTGCATGTGATATCAACCTGGGAGGTCTAGTTTGTTATGATGTCAAAAACTGTATCTCAGAGGCTGATAGAACAAGGCCATACAAAAATGAGCATGTCCTGAGAGAGAGACAAATACAACTTACTGCCCAATTCTAGGGCAGCAGAAATGTGCCATTCAGGATCTTAATTGTAATTTTCTTCAACAAGATCTCACAATAAAAAGTGTGAGAAACACACAATCGAAATGATAACTAGCTCTGAAACCTGGACTAATAGATGATAACCCATTTCATGGGCTGGTCAATTGGCATCACAGTCTCTTATCACCATGACTCTAGAAAAGAATGGAAAATGGAACATAGGACAGAGATGACAGCAGACAATATGAACAAAAAGCTAACCTTAGTAAACACAATAAATTATTGATATTTCTTGAGCAACTGTTTGCATGCATTTATCTGTGTGGGTCAACAGGGACTGCCTCTAATTTTACACAACTGTGTAGAGCAGGAGTTGTATGTAGTCTCATTTTACGGAGACTTGAAGAGGCTTACCAGGTAGCACATAGTAAAGTGAAAATTTCACATCAGGCAGACTGTTCTGGGGGCGTGAATATTTGGCTCCTATCCTTCATCTAACCCTCTACCCGAGTCTGTATGCTAGGCCTGGAGCACAGGAATATAGTAGTTATGGTGATCTGGAAGAGCCTCTGCCCTCATGTACATTCCAGGGGGAGAGACAGGTCTCTTTAAAATAAATGACACCTAAATTTATGGTTCAAGGAAGAAAGGAAACAAGGTACCGTGAGAGAATAGACTTCTGAGTGAAAAGTGAGAGAAGAAGCTGATGAAACAAAGGAGAGATGAAAGAAGAGGAGAATGCATGGCAGATGTCTGTCCAGAGCTGACAACTGCCCACTGAGGCCCTGAGTACAGGAGGACCTTGTCTCAAACAAAATGAACCAATGCAGAAGAGCTGCCATTTACTTCCTTTATACACATGTGAGAATGAGTGGATCAAAATGGCCAGCATTTTAAGCAAACACAATCATGTAAAATTCCTTTAATCTTTTACGTGACAAAGCAAGAACTGTGGGTGGTTATATAAAGGTCATTCTTTAGCTCATTTATGCTGCCACCCATGCATCCCTCCAACCAACAGATAACTATGGCTGAGTGCTACTGAAGAAAGAAGAGTAATACAGAGCCTAACTTGAAGTAAGTCACAGCCAGTTCTCACAAAAGGCTCTCTGCCCTGGGCTGGTCTTCTGCCCTGCTGTTATACCTCCTTTTGCCATCTAGACAGTGGTTAAATGTACCTTTGTCTAGTAACTTCTGAGCTGGCCTTCACTACCCACTCATTTTCCTTCTACACTAGACTGACCTATGACTTTTATGGTAAACGGTTTTCTAAAATAACAATACAGCATTAAGAATCCACCCACTTAAAAGTATATAATTAATTTCTCTTAGTGTATGCAGTAAGACATCCATCCCTACAATACAATTTGAACACGTCATCTTGTCCAAAGAAACCCAACACAAATTATCAGTCACTCGCTTTGCCTTTCGTCCCGAGCAATCACTACAATTTCTCTGCCTATATATGTTTGACCATCTGGATGCTGCATAGAAATGGGATTATACAAGTGCTATTTCTCATAACTGTTATTATTCATTTGGCATGATATCTTTAAGGTTAAGTCGTGATGCAAATGTAAATTTTTTTGAGACTGGATCTTACTATGTAGCCCTGGCTAGCCAATATAACTTGCTATCTAGACCAGGTTGGCTCTGACATCAGAGATCCGCCTGCCTCTGCATCTGGAATGCTGGTATACTGCCATGACTGACTCAGCATTTCATTTCTTAATGCCACAGGTAGACAGTTATACATATTTCATGTATCCATTTGTCATCAGATGCTTAGCTGTCGCCAAATTCGGGTACTAGGCTGTGACTATGACCATTCAGGTGCAAGTTTGTATATAGGCATCTTTTCACTTCTCTTGGGCATATACTAGGCACCATATGAGAATTCTATATTGAACATTTCAAACAGCTGCTGAGACTGGTTTCCAAAGCAACTGAACCACTTTACAAACCACCAAATATGAGGGTTCTGATTTCTGCACATCCTTGCTACTATTGTCTCATATAATTATCGTGTGCTGTGGGAGCACATTCTGCTCCTTCAGCCAATAGCCTTTAAGATACCAGACAACTTGGGCATGGTCTCTTATACTATTTATGCCCGTGTAAAGTGCGTGTCCAGCCTTTTTTCTGGCTGCGGGATTCAGTTGTCGTTCCCCGTGCCAGCAGAGGATTGTGATCTGTAAGTCTGCCCCTAAATTAATAACACTGTATTATTTTCAATTATGAGCTAGTGTGGGATTTCTTTTAAGTCTCCTTCTTCAATTGCATGTACATATATGATGGATACATTGGCATGTAGATGCACATGTGCCAGAGTACACACATGGAGGCCAGAGGACAACTTTCTTTTGGGAGTCTGTTCTTTCCTTCCACCATGGGTTCCAGGCATGGACTCAGATCCTCAGGCTCACATGGCAAGTGTTTTTGACCACTGAGCAACCCCACAAGTCCATTACTGTCTTTTAAATTAGAACTATCCTTATTAGACATGATGTGGTACCTCGTGTTGGCTTGATTTACATTCTCTGACAGTTAATGGTGATTGTCTTTCATAAAACTTTTACCATTTGGTCATTTTCTCTTAAGAAATTCTATGCAAATCTTTCCTACAGATTTAAAGCAGCCTCACCTTATAGCATTAAATTTTAAGTACTTTTTACATATTCCTAATAGAATATATGGCAAGGAATGTAGCATATACATGTAATCTCAGCTCTTAGGAAGAATCATAGCATGTTCTAGGCCAGCCTGGGCTACATAGCAGGGCTCTGTCTCAAAACAAATAAGGGAAAACAGAACAAAAAGAGTTGGAAGAGCAGTAAAGACATTCTGTTTTTAATGGAGCTCCTTTGGCTTACTTGTGACATAAACTCTTTAATAACTATTACATTAATACATACATAGAAATAAGATAATTTCTCACAGCTCAAATTGTAGCCCAGTCATCTATAGAATGTGGGCTGGGCTAAGTCATTACTTTTTCAGACTTTGGGAATCCTTCTAGTCATTTTTCTTTATTATTTGAGATTTTTGTTCAATTGTTTATATGTGGTCAATGAAATAAGAAACACTAATGATAAAAGTTGCTTATTTTCACTGTTAGGGATGGAACCTAGGGGTCTCTTGCATGTTAGGTGAAGACTCTACCACTGAACTGTATCTCAATCCCACTCCATCCATTTATTGCCAGGTATCTTAAAAGGCATCCTCTGAAAAATTCTAAGTGATAATAAAGTAATATTAGTAAGCAGCAATCATAGAGGAAAGAAAACTGTACCAATCACAGTTTAAAATGACCATCACTAGGCAGTGGTGGAGCACACCTTTAATCCAAGCACTTGGGAAGCAGAGACAAGTGGATCTCTGAGTTCAAGGGCAACCTGATCCACACAGAGTTCCAGGACAATCAAGGCTACACAGAGAAACCCTGTACCAAAAATCCAAAACCAACCAACCAAACAAACAAACCAATAAACCATTACTGTGGTTTTCCTCTGAAAAGATTACTGTGTTATACTGATGGATTTGGTCATAATTATCCCTTCTAAGTCACAGGGTGCGAGGGTGGGGAAATAATGGCAAAAGCACAGTTCTTAATGTAACACTGCTGGAAGGCTTTCTGCTCAGATCTCTCCCATCTCTTCCCTCCCACTGTCTTCTCTTTTCCACTGTTTACTCTCTTGGCTGCTGAGGTAAGTCTAAGGGATGTTAACTTCAGCACGTAACACTTTAAACTTCAGAGTTTGCCCAAGGAAAAAAAATATCATTAAGTCTCACTTCTTGATTACAGATTACTGAGACACACTGGAAAACATAACCACACATAGACTTTCAATTATAGCTGTAAAAAGGTGCTGGCTCTTGTCATTAGTGTGCCACTGTCATGATGCCAAAGTACTACATGTCACAGATATGGTCCCCACCATAGCATTACCTGAATGTGCTTGGACTTCAAAGAAGTGGGGACCCATGTGAGATCTTCAGGCCATGGGACATGACCCTGAAGGAGCTGTGAGACCTCAGTGTCTTCCCCTTCCTGACACAAGGTGGACTGTTCTGCTCTGCCACACACTCCTACACCACATGCATGGCCTTGCTCCAAACCTATACAAGAAGAGGGCCAACCGGTAGTAGACTGATATCTCAAAAACGATAAGGCAAGCAAAACTCTTGGTCTTTATAAGTTGATTGTTTCAGATGCTGCTTATGGTCAAGGAATGCTGACGGACATAGTGGAGTATCCCTTTAGGATGAGACATTTCTGACTCTTGTTCTATAAACCCCCAATGGCTTAAATCAGTACATACCTCTGATAGCCTTAAATTAGGATAAAACCTATGAGGAAAATATTATGAGGACCTAAAAAATATTTTGTTTCCATTTTCATCATTAACAACAAACTTAACATGCTTATACTCTAGGTCACCTGTTTCTGGAACAGCCATACTTCATCCTGTGGATACATTTTGAAGGTGCCTAGAAAGATGATCACCAGCTGCACCAACTATGCTTCTCCAACAAGAGTCCGCAGATACATCCCCTTTATCATGAGCTCACACCCATGGGAAACTCTGGCCGAGGAGGTTGAATTACCTGTTTGTGGAAGCTGCCATATCCCCAAGTTCCACCTTTACAGTCCACAGGTGCTTAGTAGTAGCCTTAATTAATGTTGGGGTTTAATCCTTATGGAGAATTAAGTGATAGCTGCTTTGTAATTAAATTCAACTGTTTGAAAGCCTAGGCATTTGTTTCCTTATTAACCACAATAGAAAGAACTGAGTGGCTGAGAATAAAATTTCATCCTTATAATCTCAACAGAAGTGTCACTTTTATGAGAGTGAATAACTGATATTTGAGAGAATATGTTTTGTAAATATAGAAATTTAAAACTAGAGAGAAAATTTTGGTTTACTTATCCAGGCTTCACAATTCCTGCATCACGAATATGTCTGCCCTTTGCCAAGGCCAGAAGTTTTGAAGCAACCATGTGGCTCAGTGGTATGATAACTGCATGAGGCTTCAACAGCCAGCACCAGAAAAAAAACATTGCCTTTGGATTCATGATAGACGGTTAACCCCTGCATAATCCGTGCTTCATCCGTCATTGTAAGTCACTGGTAATTCTCCATGTATCAAGACAGCCAAAACATTAATTCTCCAAGGAAACATTAATTGGAATGTTGGAGATCTTAAATTTTCTGGTAGACATGGTAAAAGATACCTGCCTGTAGTCTGCGTTACTCTGGAGGCCAAGGTAGGAGGATGATTTAATTCTCGGAGCTCAAGAACAACCCAACTGATGCAGTGGGAAGTCTCTAAGAAGGGGAGAGGCTAGTTGACACAGTTCACTGGCAGAGCACTTGTCTAGCATGCATGAAGGTTCCTTCCCAACACCATTTTAAAGCGTGGTGTGGCAGGAGATCATACAATAGAAATTCAGAATGACTATGAATACTTCCACAGTATAACACTCTACCAGCACTTGACTACAGGGTGCTCAGTGTAAGCAGACAGTTAAGTTGAGATCAGCACGGTGCAGATGCCCAGCTCCACAGGCAGACGGCTGTAAGACTGTGCTGGGGATATGTTAAACAATGCCAGGAGTCAGGAGACAGATTTACTTTGACTGTGTCTCCTTTTTCACTCCTTTGCTCAAGTTGCCATGTTGGTCTTTCTAGCCAAATTCCTTTGTCTTCCATCTGTGCTAGGCAACATCCCGGCCACCTTACAAGGATACCATCATCCCCTCATCTGAATCCCCAGGTCCATTTGTCGTTTGCTGTTACTGACATAAGAAATATATTTGCATAGCTACCTTACCCTCTCCCTTTTGACAGAAATTCATTATAGGCCAACACAATGCATAAAACATATGGCTGTTAGATTAGGGCAGCAAGTGAAGTCTAAGGCAATGGGGTTCTTAATATGTCAAGGTTTTGTTTTCTTCAAGATCTAACCTACCATCTTCCTTTAAAAATGAATCTAAATGGCCATATTAATGAGAATAGTGTAAAAAAATAAGAAGCAACAAAAATGCTTAAGATATATTAACTGAAAAAAGAGAAAACAAGATCATACCTAGGCTGTGTTTACAACACAATACCATAGCTGGATATGAGTAAGAAGCAGAAGGTAAAACAAACAAACAAACAAACAAAAAAACCAATTTGCTCTATTGTATGATAGAGCCATGGATTCTGTCAATGTGCCTGTGTTTGTATAGTAAATACTGTTCTAATTGCATACACAGGTATTAATCAGTAACACTCATGCTGGATATTGGTGCTAATATTTCTGAACCATTAAGGCATGGGGTAGCTGTCCTATGTCTAATGACTGTCAGCTTGCTGGCCTGCAGGGACACATTCAACTAACTGCTGCCACCTGATAGCAACCAGACTTGCAGGCTTGCCAGGTGAGTAGACACTGTGAAAGCCCAGCAGGCTAGCTTGGTGAGTCAAGACTGAAAATAAGTATACAGAAGTCAGTTTACAGTCTTAAATTCCAATCCAAAAAAAAAAAAAAGGTTCATTAACAAACACTTCATAAGGTGAATTACTTCTCAATGGTCATGTTTTGTTTTCTGTTTGTGCTTTGATCTCTTAGACAGCCTGAGAGCAATACTTTCAATTGATACCAATACTGTTCCTATTTATTATTTAATTCTTTAAAAATAACTATGGTAAACAGAATGATCACCTTTCCTGGAAAGTTAAATTACAAGTAAAACCTAATCATATGAATGTATATGTATGTTTCTATGTTTTAGTCTGAGGCATATATATCCTGTCACCCAAAACAACTGGGAAAGAATTAGCATGCAGGTGAGTGCTGCAGACCTAAGGGCCTTGACCCCCCTCCCCCACACTGACTTGGAGTAGCTTCTCTGTGAAGACAAAGCAGAAGCATAGACTCACTTATTTATGGCTACTTTTGTGATTTTACCAACATAATGCTGACTTAAACGAAAAGCTTATTTGGCACAGTGCTTTTGAAAAATAAGCTCAATAGATCGAAATCTTCATTAAGTAGAGATATGTTAAATTCTCTGCATAATCCAATGAATTCTATTTTCCTCTGGAGCATTACCCAGGATAAGAACAAAAGACGGTGCTTTATTAGACAGACGCTAGGCTGAAGAATTTTCTCAGAAATCTCAGTTAGGCTGTGATAGGAGCACAAATTTCTCTAAGTATGCTGAACAACGCTTGAGGGCATACTTAGGGAAGCTTTATTACATCGCACACGTGGAACCAGATTCTCCCTCGTGGGCTGCAGCCAGCGTGAAGTTCACACTACATTAATTTGCACTTGTCGATATGCTGCTTTGCAAGTATTCTTACGGCATGTTCAAATGTGTACTCTACCTCCTTGGCTAGAATATAAACTCCCCAAGGGCAGGATCTGGGCCTGCAGCAATTCCTCCCTAGTGTCTAGTAAGCTGGTCTGGGTAAGCCATGCCCCCAGGAGCTGCCTTATGACATAGGAGAAGGGATGGTAATATATAAGAAGACCACGGCACTGAAAGAGCGTGAAGAAGACAAGCAAGCTGCGCTGTCATCACCAGGACCGCGTGACTGCACGTGCCAGAGCCATGCCCATGTGGCCCCATCCCAGGCACTGTGTGGAGGGAGAAGTGCGATGGCAGGTGGTAGCTGAGTCTCTGAAGTCTAGCTCTCAGACTTCACCCATTAACTCAGGCTGCTGAAGAGCGCGGATAGCTTCAGAGAGATCAGAGCTGCATGAGATTTACTCTAATCTGTAGGTGCTAAAGTTACAAGTAGAAAAGACTAACACTGCTGCTACCCACTCCCAACAGATACGATGGTCTATTCCTAGGATGTTCCCAGAATTAGACAATGGACTCCAGAGGCTGATAATCTAGGTCTCCAGGTACATTACACTGTTACTATAAAAAAGGAAACGACTTCAGGAAGCTCGTTCCATGGTTTCTGTAACAGTCTATTCCAATCTCCTTACTCTCAGGAAAGCTGCGCTGCCAGTGGCTGTAATCGAACTGCTGTGGTCCTGAATTTCCACGTTAAACATCAAGATCAGAGCCCCAGAAAGATCAAGATCCTAATGTGGGGTTTTGGGCTTTCCTACACAATAAGGTACAGTTCTTCAACCTTCCTCTAATGTTGGTATATCTCGGGTCTTAACTAGGCGTGACTTTTAGGAGCTGCCATGTTCCCTTGGTCTCCTTGCAAAGCTTCACCAAACAGACAGACAGGTTCCCCCTGCCATCTAATGAACTAATCTCGAAGAATAATTCCTGTGTTGACACATTCCGCATACCGGTTCGGTTCTAAAGTGCCTACTCATAGTCAAACAGAGGTGAGCAATTTTTAAAGCCTTTTTAATTTTTTTTGTTTTAACTTTTCCAAGCAGAATTTTCTGTTTTTATTTTGTGTTTGTGACCATACTTTTAAGTATTTACTTTGATTACTCCATGAAGGTACTTGTAACATTAAATGTTTCCTACTCAGTGGTAAGTAGCACTTACCATATAGTTCTACCATATGCAGTAACACTAAGAGCTACATCTGCTTTCTTACTCCTGAAAAATAAAATGTACACTAACCTATAAATTAAACTGTAAAGAAATAATAATGCTGTATTATTGTACTTTCATATAAGCCACATGCCATTATTAAGTCGTGAGTCACTAATAAGATGTGGACACAGCCAGCCATGTTATCACCGGGCAATGCTATCAGATGACTGAGATAAGCCATATGCACTGTTCTAAAACTCTTAAGTTATAAGCCAATGCTGATGTTCTTCAGTAAGGCATTCTAGTAATGGAAGAGAACCCCCAGTCCGGAGGAGGGCAAGCAAATTCTTCCTATAAAGCTTAGATAATAATGAAAATATTTGGATTTTTGTGGGCTAAGAGGTCTCGGCCACACATTCTCAGCTCTTTTTTTTTTCCAAAAAGATTTTCATTATTTTTAACTATGTGTATGTAGTTGGGTGCATGTGCATGTGACTGTAGGTTCCAGCAGAGGCTGGGGTGTTGACACCCTGGGGCTGGAGTTACAGGAGGCTGTGAGCTGCCATGTGGGTGCTGGGAAATTAACACAGGTCCTCTGGAGGAGCAGCAAAGGGTCTTAACACCAAGCCCCACTCAGCTAGAAGAGCAAGAAGTGGGTAATGTGCCTGTGTTTTCATAAAATGTCACATGTAAAACCAGGCAGTGAGCAGGCCTAACAAGAGTCTCAGATGGCTGACTGATAGAGGGAGCAGAGGCATCAGGTAGGCATGGGCCCTGCACCATCACTGCAAGGTGTGGCAGTGTACAGCACGCTCTCAACACAGTCTCACGGCACTGTTTAAGAAGTCCTTGCAGCTAGGTGAGATTCTGAGTTGAGAACAGTCTGGACGACATAACATGCCAAGTTCCAGCCTAGCCTTGGCTACATGGTGAGCCCTTGTCTCACAAAAGCAAAAATACAAAAGAAAGGCCTGGTATTTGCAACTTACGGCCTCACAATCAATGTTCCACAATTTTTAGTGACTTATATTTGGGGATTCGTAGTTTGCCCACAGTCTGATGGACCAATGGAACATCAGTTCATCTTTGTGGTCTTTCTGTTGTCACTGCAACCCTGGAACAGTTCTCAGAGAGGTGTCTCCTCCAGTTTCTGTTTTGTGCCAGCCTAACGACTGCTGGGATTCCCACCAGGGTGGAACCAGGTCCTGTAAGTAGGGGAAGCTTGTGGTCGAAAGTTGTCTTTGCCCCTAGCAGGAGCCTAGATGTGAATGCTGGCTGTTGGGATGAGTATCTACACATGTACATGTCAGGACAGGACATAGAAGTGACCATCCATCCTCTAGGCTTCAGTGTAAAGCCTTCTGGTCCTGGATCAAGAACAAATACAGATCCTCAGGGTGGAGGCTATAGTCTCCTTGGGACACCTACCTGTCCCCTTTAGAATACAGGAGACTGACTCCCACGCTATCTGATGGGGCACAGTGCCTGGAAGAAAAAAAGAGATGCTTGGGGGAGATGGGTCAGTGAGGAAAGTACTTGCCATGCATGATGAGGACTTGAATTAGATATCCAGAACCCAGAAAAATGCCATCCATGGGGAGCATTTGTTTTGAAGTTTAAAACTTGATTTTTTTATTTCTGGTAACACTATAGCAATTTGCAAGTCAATATACTTGATGTAACAAGGAAAAATAGAAAGAAAAATAAAAGACAAAGCTACAAGAGATAAAGAGCTCAGGAACACACATCTAATTGACACTGCCTGCGTTAATAAACAGCTGCAGGTATTATACACTGTGCTATAAGAGTCCTGAACAAGAAGGGTTTCCTGTTTAAGCTGGAGCAATGTTTCTGACCAAGGACCACTGTTGCTTCTGTGGCTGATTTTTACATTCCTCCAAAGCATTTGGGATAACTGTCTCAGAGTGATCTTCTGCTTCCCTGGCAACTTACCTGATGTGAGAGTCCCTTCTGTATGCTATTAATATGTTTTATCGCCTTGGTTAATAAAGAAGCCGCTTTTGGCCAACGGCTTAACAGACTAAAACCAGGTGGAAAATCCAAACAGAGATGTATAGAGAGAGCAGGCAGAGTCAGAGAGAAGCCGTGTAGCTGCTGCAGGAGACGGACACCGGATGCCGGACAGAACTTTACCAGTAGGCCACAACCACGTGGCAATACACATATTAAGAGAAATAGGTAAATTTAAGATATAAGAGCTAGCCAATAAGAAGCATGAGCTAATAGGCCAAATAGTGTTATAATAATATAGTTTCTGTGTGATTATTTTGGGTTTGGGCAGCCAGGAAATGAACGAGAGGCCTCCAGCTACACTTACCGTTTTTTTCTCTAAGAACTGGAACCCTTTTTTGCTATTTGCTCACACTTCTGCTACCAGGTTCACAGCCATCACCATAGGGACTGCCTGAGTGTCCTCCACCAAAACTGCCCTCCTTCATGGATCCATAGTTTGACTGCTGTTGTCCAACATAATTATACTTCCCACCACCATAGGTACATCTACCAGATTTTCCTCATCCATCACAATACCTACCATATCCTCCTCCTCTACTACTGTATCCACCACCTTGGTTTCCATATCATGGCCCAACATCACCATAGTCTCCTCTATTACTATAACCAGGACAACTACCAGAGCTGCCACCATCACCTCTAAATGCACTGTATCAATCTCCATAACTACCTCTGCCACCATAGACTCCTCTTCCACCAAAGGTTCTACAAAAACCAAAATTACCTCTACCATGTGTTGTTTCCTCCATAGAATTGTCAGATCCACCTCCCCAACTGCTCTGTGATCAGTGGACTGCTTTTTATTTTTTTCAGAAAAGATAAAATAGCCTTTTTCACTTCACAATTACACACATTGACAGTTGGCATTTCTGAACAATTTCATCAACTTTGTCATGATCATCAAAAGTTACAAAAGCAAATCTTTTTGTTCCCCACTCTGCTTGACTTCTAGAACTTGGAGGGCTTCAATCTCCCACACCTTTCAAAGTATTCTCTCAGATTCTATTCTTAATATCTTCAATACCAACAAAAATTTCTTGTTTGTCAAATGGGCTCCAGGCTTTACAGTCTCCTCTTGAAGAATGGCTCTTTAGTTCCAGCACATGCCCACCAACCTTGGGTACTCCAGTATACAATTGCCTCACCAACTCTTCAACACAGGAGTAAGTCATAAAACCAAAGCCAATGGAATGTTTTGTTGAGGGCTTCACATCACCACACAGTCTGAAAAGGTGGCCCACTTCTCAGAACATCCTCTTAAACTATCATCTGTAGTTTCAACACTTAGATTGTTGAATGAACAGCTTCCACACTGTTCTGCTTTCTGTGGGTCATCTCCCCACCTCTACGCCAGCCTCAGCAACAAAGGCCTGGAGACAAGCTGGGGTGACTAGGCAATAGTTTTCCCTCCATTCTGAGGCTTGACTCACCTCTTTCAACTGGAGTTCTATGAGACCAAGAGGAAGACATTGGAGTGGGGCATTTGTAATACCCCTACTAGTTGAACAGAGGCAGATTGATCCCTGGAGCTTGCTGGAGAGCCAATTAGCATAACTGGTGAACATCAGACCAAAGAAAGACCCTATCTCAAAGGAGGTGATGGCATTCCCAAAGCTGACAACTGAGGTTATACTCTAGCTTTCACATGAATGTGTATACATGTGAACACACACACACACACACACACACACACACACACACACACACACCTAAAAACAAAGAAAACTTAGAAGCTGAAGGATCACATATGCACCCTCAGTTATGGAGTACCTATGAGGATCTACGTCCAGTACGTTAATCCTTGTGCTACATATAGTTCCAAATTAAATAACAAATTTAAAATACCATCATGGGGAGCAGGAAGCAGAGAAGGAAAAAGAGAAGGAGTGCAAGAGACTAAAGAATAAAGAAAAGAAAGGCTTCCTATTGCAGTACCTTCAACATCATGCTTCTCTTTTCTGAACCAAAGGTCCTGTACCTTGACTTGCCCTGACAAAGGCTAGAGGCTGGAAAGGCACATCTTTGAGACTCCACCATATAATTGAAAGTTGACAATTCCCAAGATGTACCCCTCATTTCCAGTCAGCTAACCCAGCAATGCCAGGTTAAACACAAGGCTTGGAAATGTTGTAGTCTGCATTTCAGAGTGTCTGGCCCCTTCTTGAATGCAGTGAAAAGCAATGCCACATGGTAGTGTGGCAGGGGATGGAGGTGTAGCTCTGTAGAGGGCAAAGGATGTTTCAGAAGTATAGAGCACATGCACAGCCTTCCATAGGAACTTTAATAGACAATAAAGAAAGTTGATTTCTTTTTTACACAGCATTCCTTTCACCTCCTTTAAATGAGGATAGTACCCTAGCACTTGAGTAGACAAAGAACACCTGCCTTGCGTTTGGAATAAGCCAACTGCGAAACATTTTTGAGATAAAGATGCCGGGCATTGGTGGCGCACGCCTTTAATCCCAGCACTCGGGAGGCAGAGGCAGGCGGATCTCTGTGAGTTCGAGACCAGCCTGGTCTACAAGAGATAAAGAAATGTGAACATTGTCTGGGTGTCACTTCTACTAGTTATTGTTAATATTGCTCAGTGTGATAATATCATAATATGAAATTTTCCTTCATGAATATAAAGGATTTGTAGATAAAATAATAAATACAATGTTTGATATCTGTTTTAAAATTTTCTGCAAAAGGAGAAGAGGTAGAGGAAGACAAGGAGAGAGAGGAATTTGAAAAGGATAAGATGGAAAAAGTATGACAGTGGAGGTGAAGCTAAGAGAAAATTCTGGGCTGGAACAGAATTGACACAATAATGAATGTAAGTACTAGAAGTGCATAAGTTGTTTATAATATTCCCTGTTTCATATGCTTTTAAATCCCCATGATGGGCGTGTGTGTGTGTGTACCTGATATTTACCAAAAAAAAAAACCCCAAAAAACAAACAAGCAAACAAAAAAACCAAAAATCAAGGCACAAACTTTCCAATCTCCACACCAAACGCCTTTTGTGTTTCTTGTGCAGAAGCACCCTGAGACCAACAGCATTCTCTAAGCTGGAGCGATATAAAGGAGTTGATGGGAAGAATAATTCACCCATGGGTCCTGACACAATATAAAAAGAAAAGAAGAAAGTGGGCGAAAGAGACGGCCATTGTCCCTCCTCTAACCTTCCTTTCTAATTATGCCAGAGTCAAGGCTCAGGTCACGAGGAAAATTATTTTGGTGGTCAACCATTTGCCCTGTTTTGTATACATCAAAGAGGCTCTTGTTCTCACCACATTCCGATCTCACAGTTTCCCACCTACTTTAAAAACCCATCAAGTGGCCAGATTAGCTAAAATATGAATAAAATGGCTACATTATGGGGAACACCTGTTTGCAAACCAAGAGACAGGCTTCTGGTCCTGACGACTGTATGATATCTAAGGCTTTAAAACTGAATATGCTTTATATCATCGTAGGTATTTCAGATAAATGCTCGCCATGGCCAGCTTTTCAAAGCTAAATGTAAATTTCTCTCCTGGGTGCAGATGGTGGCCAAGCTAAATAGCTCTTCGGTCTTACAGACAGAAGGTCAGGTCATGGCTGAAAGACCAAAGAACAATTGCTGCTTTGCTGCTCCAAATCATCCAGGGAATGAGAAGCTACGACTTTCTGAAACTGTCTGTTCAGTGCAAAACAGTTACAAAGAGTACCTACACTATCCCCTCCTCACAGTCTGTCCCAGGAAATACGGAAGCAGGCAAAGTCCCCTGACCCTCCACAGGCTTACTCCTAACCACTGTCCTGCCCCCACCAAAGGCACATCTCTTCTACAATGCATCACTACGGACATTGGGAAAGTTAATATTTCAGACATCCAGAAAGAGTGGCAAAGGAAAACCGTTCCCTGCAACTTCAGGCTTTAGGAAGTAGACAGTGGGCTAAAGACAGACACTGGAGATGCTTTTAAACTAAGCTACTCATTTCCAAATGATGCTCTCCTTGTCAGTGTACCATACTTTATCACTAAAAGAGGACAATGTAATTTTAAATCATTCCCAAACTCCTTGCTTCTGTGTTCTCTTAGTGGAAAATCTTATACTTCTAGAGTGCTGTATAATAACTCAAAAGATATTTAATAATGTTCCAGAGTGTGCCAACATAGCTCTAAAAACCTGCGGGCATCAAAAAGAAGAAAGTGCTCCACTGATTTAGTAGTCCCAGGCTTTCATGCCTTGGTGAGAACTTCCCATTCCACTATCAGGTACGCCCCCAACTGGATGAAATGAAGCCCGAACACGCTACTATTAAGATCTCCAAAGTCTGCATATAGTGAAATCAAAACTACTTTCATTCTGGTTGTCTGAGCTTCATTTTAGCACTAAGGGTTTCAGCCATGATTTGAATTTTTTTTTTTTGCACAAAACTTCATTAGCACTTTCTTATTTAATCCTTTCCCAAATTGCCTTTATGTCATTTGTCATCAACAGCTGATGGGCTGAAAGGGAAAATATGTTGGAAATATGATAGAAAGCCTTCGTTAGAAATATGTTGCAAAATTATCTGGAGCAACTTACTTCTAAATTGTAAGGATATCTCTAAATTATTGATACTGATACCTCAGTCTTATTATTTTAATAGAATACACAATCTGCTTTTCTTGGCTATAAGGAATGCAAACCTTCGATGGCCTATAATGTAACATAAAAATAGAACATCAAAAGTCAATCTGCCATAACTTTCTCTTTAAAAGCCTTCCCCAGAGTCAATTAAAATCGGAGAATCTACACATTCTCAACAGAGTTCTAACAGAAAACAGCTGTTCAAACTGAAACTGAAGCAAGTAGCATTTTCCCTAACATTTCTAATTCCACTGTATTTAGGCTTCCTGAGCAAACGTATTCATGGCTATCTTAGTTAAAACTGGTTCCATTCTGCCAGCAATCAATTTGATTGACATATTTACATATCAACTCATCTCATCTTACAAATTTTAAAGTTTTTCATTTAAAATTGGATGCAAGTTGGCATCTTTGAAGAACTTTCTGTACGTATATTTTAGGTTCAAACTGTGCATTAGAACATTTTTTAAACTTTTCTAAGTAATAGATACATATCCAAATGTATATTTATGAACTGTCAAATTGGAATTTCATATGCAAGCAGTTGTATTCTCACCACTTCATGTCAGGCAACTAGAAATGAAATTCTTTTAATAGTATAAACTGGGTACTTACATTAGAAACAATACAAGAGAAACAAACAGATAAGGGATAAAGCAACACCAACTCCGGAAAACGTCACTGATATCATAGCTGTGCTTGTGTCTTTCCTTACCTCATCTTTAATTTCAAGATCCCTTTGAGATTTTGCTTTGTATTCTCTGTGCTCCTTTTCTGCCTCATCCTTCTCCATTTTCGTTTTATTCAACTGAAAACGCATTTCTCCACACACCTGTTGGAGCATGAAAACAGATCAATAGCCTCTGGAATCGGCAGAGCAATGCCGACAATTAGATCTTTTGGTGCCCCCTAGAGGACGCACAGACAAAGTACAGCAAGACTTTTCTAAGTATTAAATACAGTCTAAGATTTGAAGGCAATACAAGGAATAACTGAGTTTAACATTCCAACATGAGTTTAACATTACGACAGTGCGATGGACGAGTAGGTAATGATGCCTGCCACCAGCTTGAGTTCCTGAGTTCAACCCAGGGTCCCACTCCTTTCCTTCAAGTTGTCTTCTGACTTCCCTGAGTGCCATAGCACAGTGTGGGCACACAGGAGCATGTACGTGCACAAGCGCGTGCACACACACATGCACACACACACTCACAAAAACAATATAATAATGAAATGAATAATTAAGAAATTAAAGTAAATTTTCAGGATTATTTCATATAAAGTAGTTTTAAATAGCCAGGCAGTAATAGTGCACACTTTTAATCCCAGCACTTAGGAGGCAGAAGCAGGCAAATCTCTGTGAGCTCGAGGCCAGTCTGGTCTACAAAGGGAGTTCCCGAGAAGCCCAGTCTCAAAGAAGAAAACATAAACAAATGAATAAAAGCCCAAAAGTCTTAAATAAATATTATGAACAAAAGACACTAACATCTAAAATTATACTAATATTGGTAATTAAAACAGTTAAACTATGTTATTATTTACACACATATGGTCAATCATTCTCTCTATAATATATTTATTTTTATTTGTTTTCTTCACAGACAGGATTTCTCTGTCTATCAATGACTGTCCTGGAACTTACTCTATAGACCAGGCTGGCCTTGACCTCAGAGATCCACCTGCTGCTGCCTCCCGAGTGCTGGAATTAAAGTCGTGTGCCACCACCCGGCTATAAAATATTTCTTTAAAGACTTCATCAGTTGAGTGCTTAAGGAAAATTATAAGGATTTTTCCTTGCTAATAAACTGTATCACTGATATTGAGGTGTACAGCAACTGAATTTACTGTTAACATTACAGAGAGCATCAGTCGCACTGTCATAGTACACAATATGACTTAAACACTACAGAGTAACTTTCAGTAAAAGCCATATATTGGCTTTAAGCACACTCTACAATTAGAACTGTTTATAAGAGTAAAACATACATTCAAATGAAGTAACTGTGATATATTATTAGATAATTATTACATACAACACCTTTAAAATGTTGCGGAACATTATATATGCATTTTGAGGTTTTTTTTTTCCTCTAATCCAGGTCACTGCACATAGAGAAACATACTTGAGAAATTGAATTACCAGTAAAGTCCAAGGAATGTTGAGCCTTTGCCTAAACTGAGAACCCATGGAAAGCTGGGTTAAATTACAACCCTTTCTGATATTTAAATGCAGTCTTTATGATCATATGGCATCTAATGATTATTCTTGCCTGTAAATTTTCAATTTGACATTTCTTCAAAAATGATGGTGTTAAAAGCTTCGGAAATCAGTTTCATCATTTTTGAGATTAAAATATAGCAAAGTATGAAATCTATATGTCTTCCTTTGCTCAAATAAAAATCTCTTTAGAAACAATAGGCACTGGAGCAAGACAGAAGTGCAGTCAGCAGTCAGAAAGTAGAACAAGAAAGAATGACACACATGGAAATGCATGTAAGCGCGCATACCACACACAAACACACACACACACACACACACAATCAATCAATCTTTAGTGCATGAAAGTTGACTCTTCAATTAAAAAATTATAAACTGAGTCCCAGCTCCGTGGTGGTAGTGGTGCATGCCTTTAATGCCTGCACTTGGAGGCAGAGGCAGGCAGATCTCTGGGAGTTCGAGGCCAGCCTGGTCTACAGAGTGAGTTCCAGGACAACCAGGGCTATTGCACAGAGAAACCTTGTCTCAACACCCACTCACGGAAAAAAATGAAAAAGAAAAAAATTCTAAACTGAAAATACTACATAAAATTGAAGAGTTACATAAAAATTTCTCCCCCATTCCAAACCATTTGGCTTAAGTAGGTCGACAAGTTAAGCAGAAAAACTCTCAAATTTCTAACATCAGAAAATCAGTTCCTCAACTGTGATAACAATGACGTTCGTCTAAGTGTCTGAGTCTCATCTTCTAAATGCTCGTTTTATTCTTCAATTTTAACTCTCACTTTCTTAGTTCTCATTGTTTATTCATCCACAGCACCTGAACTTCTAAGATGAGTCAAGGCATTATACTGAGCCAGAATTACCATCTCAGGCTTGGAAACTATTTCAATTAGTCTAACACATCACTCTCTGATGTTTGAGTCCTTTTGGACAGTTGTAGGGCCAAGAGCTCATTCATTACTTCACAATGCTTCATCAAAGGTGTCTTCTGCAATGAACCACAAACCAGTGCCACGGATTTCACCTGCAAACCCCAATGCCCATTCCTCCACAGACCTCACTTCCACCCCAGTCTCCAGACGGACACAGAAGGTATGCTAGCAAGCAGGAGCTTCTTAAATCCCTTCGTCAGCAAGCATGACTTTAAGGAATTGGAGAATCAGACCGTAAAAAGAGAAATAGCTCTTTTTGTAAGTTGTATATGTACAAATTAATGTGTAAGCTAAAATATTTCTGATTAATTATAAAGTAACAATAAAATAAAACATATCAAAACTTAAGAATATAGGTTATAAAGTTTTAAGATTATCTGTGAATTTAGTGGTAAAGAAGGAATTGATTTCATTTATATAATTACGTATGCCAATATTCGGTTTCTTACTAGTCAGGTGATTTACGTGAAACCCAGATAAACTAGCATTCTTAAGTCAGTTAAAACCATTATACTTCGTTGGAAGTATAATGCTACAGTATTTTAATATATAGCTTAAGCATTAATAAAATAAGAATTTATGCTAAATCTAAGATTTAACTAAGAATTTAATCTAAACTCTTGGTTTTAGAAGCAGAACTGAAAAAGAAATGAGAGGAAGAAATTTTTATTTCAGGCACCCCTTTCAGGATGTCTTAGATAGACAGCTCGCGCTGTCTGCAGAAAAACAACCACGCCTAGTTAACTAACGCAGAAAAGCAAGGTGCGTTAAGGAGTCCACAGTTAAGGCAATATAATTCCCATTCGCAAGTCTGCCTTTGCCAATTATTTGGTATAAATTATCCTTGGATTTTCAGTACCATGGAGGGGATGCCTGTGCTAATGTTTGCTGATAGACTCACTAAGTTGGCTCAATAAATAACAAAACTTTTCTATTCCAAACTTCTTCCTGACCACACCAGGAGCTTTGGATATTAAGGAAAATGGTTTCAGAGTGGACAAGATGCCTCAGACAGTATTTGAATGGGAGGAAGATCCCATAGCAGAGAGAAAACTGACTCTGACTGCTACAGGAGTACCATGGCCATGGCATGTGTGTGCCCACACACACGCACGCATGCACACATAAACACATACACACACGAAATAAATCTAAACAAAAGTATTTTCAAAGAAAATATGTACTTAAGCAATTAATAAATCAGGCATTGCTCAGACCTTTGAGACATCCACTTCCTGAGAAGCAAGCCGGCTCTGAACATCCTCCAGTTGACTGACAGCCGAAACCTTTTCCCTAGTCACCGTTTCCACCTGGGCCTCCAGCTTGGCAATATTCTGAGATAGAATCAATATCTGTGAGGAAACCAAAAAATTCAGCCATGGTAATTGAAAAGTATTAAAAAGTCATTTCAATAGTTGTTCAGTGTCCACACAGCCTCTGGGCTCCGTTAGTTCTCTGTGGCCGGGATATGCCCACTTCTCTACTTCCTCAGCTCAACTCATCACCTCAACTACCTCCTTCACTCCTGGACTTTAACTTATTGGGAACGGTGTAAGATGATAAAGTCCAAAGGTTGGTTGAAACCCTAGATAGCAAATATGATAAGCTATGAAACAGACTGCGATGGGGACATTTCAAAGGGGGTATGGGGAACCAGGCAACTCTTAGGTCCCTTCTCACAGGGCCTTTAAACATTAGGAAAGATAATTTAAAGAGAGGAGATGGACATAGAGAGGACATTCCCTCCCTCCAAATCAACACAGGGTTCTCTGCTGTCCTCTCTCGGCAAGCCCCACCTATCCTCTCATTATTTAATGTTCCTCAGTCCTGTCAAGAACGAGATGTGCAATTATCTCCTGTCTTCCAGGAAGCCCTCCTCGATGTCCTGTTCCCAGCACAGGTGACCTTCACAGCCTTGCTAATCAGCTACTGGGCACACTTACGCCTGCTCTCTGTGCCTGCTTCCCTTCTCACTGTCACTGCCCCTGCCATCCTGACTGCTAATACTCTGAGAGTCACACTGGCATGTAATTCCGCAGCAATGTCCGTGTATGTACCTCACCCCCCTCCGCCTCTGTCTACCACTGCTGTGGCACCTAATTACACAGTTCCATTGTTTTCATCTGTCCCTTTGGTTTTTGGTTTTTTAGTTTTTGTACTAGAAGTTCCTCAAGGGCATGTTCATTAAAAGACACCAAATGTTCCATGAGTATATGATGAATAATTAGGATTATTTCTAATTTTTTGGAGGGAGTCTGTAGGCAGTATCAGATCTTACTTGTCTCTCCTCAGGACGAAAAATGCTTTCTAGTCCTTAGACTTCATGGTTGTGCTCTGTTTCAAGTGATTCCAACTTTTCTGTGCTAAGCTCTTAGTTGAACTGACACATCGAAAATGAAGGAATGCTACCCTAACCCAGAACAAAGCATATGGGGATATTTACTTCATCTGCCAGAGAACAATGCTGCTTGAATTCTACCACAGTCCCTGACATGGAGACACTGTTCTATAATTGAAATAAATAACTAAAATTTTGTCATACATATAAGCTTATAAGAGGCGGGAGAGATGGCTGAGTGGTTAAGAGCACTGGCTGCTCTAGCAAAAGAATCTTTTCATATCCCAAACATTAAAAGATTGTACACAAACTTAATTCGCACATAGCTTTGCTAATACCAAACTGCAAAGCACCTTTGTGCATATTACAATCTGAACCAATAATTAAATGTCAAAGGAAATAACAGAGCAAATCAAGTATCAATTTAATTTCCTTAATTTAAGAACTCAAATTCATGACTATCCATATCATAAACCTGTAATTATAGGTCTTCTGGAACCATACAACAGCAGTAAATTTTAGTGAAGCTTTTAAAACTAATATATTACATATTTATGAGGAGATAAATCTGACTATTAAACATATTAAGAATGTTCTACGTTTCTAGTAAATATGCAGATATTTATTTTGCTAATTGTAAATGCTGTCCATTTCTATTACAAGGCATACATCAAATCCCTCCCTTCCGTGGGACTCTCACCCATCATTTAGGTCCTCTGCCCACTACCTGTCTGCTGCCTCCTGCCACCCACTTCCTGAGGCTTCCCCTCCTGTTGTCACACCTTCTTCTCCCCCACGCCCACCATCTGGAAGTCAGCATTACACTGCAGGAGCTTCTTCATCCACATCTGTTGCAGGGCCAGAAGCAACACAGACAGCTGCAACACGGCTGGATGTCCAAGGCACTGACATCAGGTAAGTTCTTTAAACTTTGACAGGGGCAAGGAAGAGACAAGGACACCTAGGTTGGGAAAGCTTGATAGAGACTTTTGCAAAGCGGTTTCCAGTACATCGGATATTGAATGAAGTGGTAGAAGAGATACAAGAAATTAAGGATTCAGGCAATGGGCTATTGTCAAGGGAACCAACTAAGAAAATGTGTGGGCTGTGGGAGGGGGGTGATCAAATAAACATATGATGAATGATGGACTGAACTAACAAACCAGAGGGGCTCAGAACAAACAAGGCCCATTACTGAAAGCAAGAGACAAACTCACAGCAGGTAATATTCATGGAGAATGATGCAACACGGCAGGTAGGCAGACACCTGTCCTCCTGGAGTTTCCCACACAAATGGGGCGGGAAGGAGATGATAAGTTTCTTGAGTGTTCCTACTGTTGGGAAACCAGGAGCACCTGTTTGTTCAGTAACTTTACCAACCTAATATTTACAGGTAATGATTAATTTGTCACTTTCCCTATTAGATTGTATTCCAAAGCTTGGTGCTGTGTGTGCGTGCATGTTGCATATGTGTGTACTTGTTTGTGCACTGTACATGTGTGTATGTAAATACATGTGTACACATTCATGCTGGGGTCAGAGGTCAGCCCTGGTATCTTTGTTATTCACTACCTACCTTATTTTTTGAGGCAGAATCTCTCATGGAACCTGCACTCACAGATTCTGCTCCACGGGCTGGCCACCAAGCCCCAGGGATCCTTTTGTCCCCAACTCCCCAGCACAGAGTGCAGCACAGACAGCCATGTCCAGCTTTACCATGTGGGTGCTGGGGAGCCAAACAATCCTCCCACTCCTGCAGCGAGCACCTCACCAACTAAGCCAACTCCTCAGCCCCAGAAAGCAGGTTTGAAAAGGAAAATGTTTTCTTTCTGATGCCACAGCTACAGTTGGATCAACTGACAGCCCCTCCTATGCATGCATCTATGATCACACTTATATATACAAGGATCATACTACTTAAAAATATGAGGAAATTTCTTTCTCATTTTGTTTCAATAAATACCTCGTTCAATATTTTGCGCTGGTAAATTTTTATCCTGGGCATGAATTTCTAGTCTGCTTGTGGAACTATAAAGGGTCTAGAACAAAAGAGCAAAACCACAAAGTCTTTTGCAGAAGTGGGGAGGGGATGGGGAGGAGGGGGCAAGGACGCAGTAAGGAGAGACAGGGAAGCACGCTTGCGAGCTCTTAGCACACATGGACACTCGTGAGTAAGCTCATGGTACCTGTGTCTGAGGCACCTCAGCGACATGGGAAACCAGGCACTTTCCTAGTGTTGCACACGTCTGTGCGCTTCAGTCCCTCTAGAGAAAGAACTATCAGATTTGGATTCATGGAAATTGGACTGCTTAGATTAATTTTCAGTTCCCCTGAAGTGAGATTAAGAAAACTAAGCTACTTGCCCAAGTTCATTCAAGAGAATACATAAAAGGTACGGCTAGAGTTTGTACTCTCTGTGTCTGTACTGACTCACAGGTACAAGAAAGCTGCCCAGCAAGTCCACTGCTCATTCCCTAAAATAAAAGTGATAATAGGCACAGGCTCAGTTTTATTCAACGTCCACCATACAACAAGAATTACGAGTTTCAAAGCAAAGCATCATGGCATTCAATCCTGTCAAGCGCTTAAAGCAGTCATCACTCCCACGGATTGGACAAAGTCCCAGAGAGGTCAAACTGGACTTATTCCCACAGCTTTTTCCCTGAAGCCATTCTCCCTGCTGAGAGCACCTGGGTACTAGGACCTGGTGGTTCCTTACTCTTACATCTGTCCTGTACTCAGGACCCAAATGGAGATCCAGTGTGCCAAAGCTTACTCCCCTGTGCCAGTGTGCTGCACTTTTGCTGCCACCTTCACTCAGGAAGTGCCCGCCAGGGAGAGACTCTGGTATAAAAACACCTAGCATACCACCAAGCACAATCCATTGCTCTTTTTTGAAATTTTCATCCAAGTGTTTTAATATTGTGAGGCTGAGTCAAAGGGTTTCCACTAAACAACCACCTTCCCAAATAAAAATACCCTGGTTGTGAGCAATAGCTGTGTGTGTGTGTGTGTGTGTGTGTGTGTGTGTGCGTGCGTGCTAGGGAACATTATTTTAAGGTGTGTGAATTTCATTTATGCTGCATTTGTTTAACTCTGTGAAGCTATGATTCTTTGCTTATCTAAAACACCTGATGGTCCTAATAAAGAGTTGAATGGCCAGTAGCGCGGCAGGAGCAAGGACAGCTGGGGTTGGCAGGCAGAGAGGATAAGTAGAAGGAGAAACAGTAGAAGGAGAAGAGGACATCAGAGGCCAGCCACCCAGGCACAGAGAAAAAAATAATAAAGAAATATATACAGAAGTAGAAAAAGATAAGAGCCCAGAGTCAAAAGGTAATCTGGATAATTTAAATTAAAAAAACCTGGTAAAAAATAAGCCAAGCTAAGGCTTATTATTCATAACTAAGAATAAGCCTCTGTGTATAACATATTTCCAAATAATAATAAATTTGGAAGCTGGGCGGTGAGCCCCTCATAAATTCAAAAGAGTAAAACATCAAACTGTGTGTGTGTGTGTGATTGATTCTATTTTCTCTCTCTCATACACACACAATAGCCAATTCAAAGCTACATCTCCCTCCATACTTTCCTCAGTCACTAGGTAGGATTCTAAATCCTGCCTATTCTTTGGACCTCAGCTAATACCACCTTTGCCCTGTGAACTCCCATGATCACTTGCAGATGGATCAGTTCTGACCCTCTGCCTTTGTCCTGCCTTTCTAATGCCATGGCGCCCTCTTTTCCTTCCTTGTACGTTATTCAGACTTCACTCAAAACTACATATTTGAGCATGTGCTAATGTGGCAACAATGAGAATATTGGTTTATATATGCAGGGACTCACAGAAAGTTAGAGAAAGCAACAATCCTACAAGAATTTGCAATCCACTCAATTATGGGAACCCATAGAGCAGAACCAAGTTTTGCTTTGGGAGGCTCTGATGGAGGCTGTTTCAAGAACTTTGAAGTATCAAACAGAACAAAGAAGGACTTCTCTGGATAAGAGATGAAGCCCACTCAAACCTTGCATAAAAGCAAACAGCTGGGCAGTGGTGGCACACGCCTTTAATCCCAGCACTCAGGAGGCAGAGGCAGGTGGATCTCTGTGAGTTCAAGACTACCTGTTCTACAGAGCAAGTTCCAGAACAGCCAAGGCTACACAGAGAAATGCTGCCATGAAAAACCAAAACAAACACACAAACAAAAGCAACAAAACAAACAGGGCAGACTGGTCCTGAATGACTGGAAAGGGCAAGGATGTCAATGTGGTAGGGATGCAAGGGAAAAAAAATGAAGGGGGATGAGGCTGAAGAGACAGGAAAAATGGTGGAGAGACTTCAGGTTTATCTGAGGCTCCAGGGAGACAAGAAGGCTTTTAAAGCATGGAACTGAGTTGAGCACAGAAGATCATCCCGCTGGGGTTTAAAGAACAAGGAAGGGAGCTGAGGTTGGTGGCAATGACACCACAGGGGCTGGAAGTGCCTGCCAATGAGGGTAAGAAAACACAACAAGGTAGAGAGAAGGCAATCAAAGTGAAGTGATGGGTTTCTTTAACTTGGTGGCAATGAGGGAAAGGCAGGGAGAGCAGCCAAGGGCAATAAGGTCCCTGTTTGGGACAACATGATGAACTGTTTCTACTGGGACAATCAGAAAAAGGGGAGGAGGCTGAGGAGCTCAGTGGAAAATTAAGGCTTTAGGAATCGATGCATCGGTGAACTAAAGGCAGAGCAGTTCCTAGTTATCTAAATCTACACTTGTTAAACTCTAGAACGGTCTATAAACTTTTCTGGATGGGTCTCTCATTGTTTTAGAGGCACACATCATCATCTCTCAAATCAAGGATATGGGTTCAAAGAAATCACCCCAAAAGTATCTTGTAAGAAAAGAGAAACTAAAAATCTTAAAAGGAAGTACAGCACGGGGGTGGGGGAGCACCCAGTGACTACACTGTGGATCCAGTGGCTATGGGCACAGAGCTGAAGTGGACTCTGAAGACTGAATAGGAGGTAAGAAAACAGACTGCCTACACACAAATCTCTTAAGGATCTGGACCGGTAGGAAAGGGTCTGAGCTGGCTCTCAACCTTGATGACACATGGGCAACTTCAATACAATTTACTCCACCCCTCTGCTAGTTTGATGGAGTTGGTTTGCAGTACAGTGAGATTTTTCAAACTTATGCAATGGGAACTGATATGAGATTAGAGGAAATATTGCTTCTTTTAACAGGTGGAAGGAACGTGGTGGTGCTGAAGACAAGGATGGCTATTGAGAGGAAAAGCTGAAGATCAGAAGAGCCCAGACAAGGACTGGAAGAGGCTCCTTGAGGTGGGAAAAGGGCAGGCACAGGAGGAAGGACAAAGAAGGAAGGGCAGAGTGAGCAAGGGAGGAGAATAGCTTAACTTGTTCCCACCTACTGGCTTCAATTCTCTTTACTAAGTTTCTCTGCGAAGAGTACAGAAACTTGGGAGAATATGCATGGCCTGAAACAGTTTGAAAATCTGGGACTGCGGTGCTACCACTGCCCCCGATGCCATAGCTACCTCCCAGTGATCTGAGAACAGGATGCCATAACTAATGCCCAGTGATCTGAGAACAGGATGCCATAACTAATGCCCAGTGATCTCCTGAGAACAGGATGCCATAACTACCTCCCAGTGATCTGAGAACAGGATGTTATAACTAACTCCCAGTGATCTCCTGGGACCATGATGCTATGTCACTACCCCTGGATGCCATAACTAATGCTCAGTGATCTCCTGAGAACAGGATGCCATAACTACCTCCCAGTGATCTCCTGAATACAAGATGTCACTCCCCCCATACCAAACCTAACCCCAAAATGATCTCTTGGAATATATTCCAGTTCTACTCCAATTTATTAACAAGGTAATTTTCCTCAAATATTCATATCATGACAGCACTGTCCAATATAAAGCCATTCCGTGGCTTAATGTCACATCTGAATGAAATTTCTAACAGTCATGTAGATTTTAAGAGCATGGGTGATTTATTCCCCATATACTTCTCCACACTTCACCTTCCACTATTCTTCCCGAGTCCCTCTGCTCCACTACCTGCCGGTTCTAAACCCTGGCCATGCACAGAGCTTCAGCTCCTAAGGGCTTGTGTTTTCCCTGGCCATGACACTTCCTTCCCCGAACTCAATTCACCACCTGCCTATCCCTTCACCTTTCTCAGCCTCAATTAAAAATCCTCCTGACAAGAATCCTTTCGTGACTGTCTAGGCTTGAGAGATTTGATCATTTATGAACATATCTGCTTAGCAGCCACCTTTCCCTAAAGTCTGTACTTTAGGAGACAGCAGCATTGGTTCCGTGGCTAGATCCCCAGGGCCTCCAATTCATCTGCTGGAGCTGAAGGAGAGGTAGAAAGGGATGCACGGGGGGATTGCAGAAAACAGCGGAAGGGCTGGATGAGGACTCAGGTGTGCAAGTCCCCACTGCCAGGAACTCTGCTGCCCTCCCCGCCAGGACAGACTGAAACTGTGAGCCAAAGCCAGCCCTTCCCTCCCTACACTTCACCCCTCAGATGCAATCCCACGGTCGTGGGAAAGTGTCTTGCATGGTACCTTTGACTCTGCATCCTCTCTCTCCTTGGCTACTTCTTTCTTTATCATCTCCTTCTCCAAAGTCCGTTTCTCTTGCTGAGCGGCAAGCTCTTTTTCCAGTCTTTCTGTCTGCCTCTCCAGCTCACTCTTCAGCTGCTCACACCGGATCAGAGCCTGCCAGACAGGAGAATGCGAAGGGGCATCAGGAGTGAGGAAACACCAGTGAGGAGTCAGACAAGTACACCTTCTTCTATCGAAGGCAGTTCGGACCCACTCCACAGTCCACTTGGAGGACTGCTCGCCACACCACGGACTTTCATAGCAGCATGCCACCCGATGTCACACTTGCTCACAGGTTTCCACTTCACATTGAAGATACAGGACTAGTCAGGTGTAGAGTTCTGCTGGCCCTGATGGTGGCCACAGAGCACTCAGAATCTGAAAAATGAGCTCAGAAAGGCCAAGTACCTTGGTATGTGTCGTTATGTGGTGCTAGTACTTCATGGAAAACATACTAATATCTCACGTCCTTGTCATTCAAAGTATTTTCATTCTTTAAATGACAAATAGAAAAGTTAAAGCAGATGTTGAAAACTATATTTTATTATATGCAGGCATCTATTAACACTATTTTAGTAAAGCTTCCTTAATATAACTAAGAATTAGTTCACTCCCCTTAAACACAGCTTACTGCTTCCTGTTATCAGGATGATCGTCTTGCAGCAGCAGTAGAAATTCATAACTGAAAAAAATCATAATTTTCCTGTGTTCAAAATTGACCACAATGTTTTCCAGAAATAAAAACTCTCCTACTTCCTTTCCATTATCTACAATGTTCATCAATGAAATGGGACTTCAAATCACCATATGAAACGCCAACATAGTTACGCTGCTCTGGTGTCTGTCTTCTGACCACTGTTTATGTCTCTCGCACTGACGGCTGGCCCCACAGAGCGCCCGATTGTAGAAGTTGGGCAGTCACAGCTGTCGACAATGGATGGGGATGGTCTCGATGCACGCCGTTAGGCTTTCTGTATACTTATACTGCTCTTTGCTAAAGGCTAACTCTAGACCGAAGATATCTAGGATCTGTGAACTCTCCTCCCTTCATTTAGAAGACATTCACCTTCAGGTCTCTATTTTGGAACATGTCTGCTATCCTAAAGTATGACAGCCAATTTCACAAGTGCCTGGTTAACCAAAACAAACACAATTCTGGTTTTAGAACAGAGTTAGTCCCAAGCTAAAGACTAGAGGAATGCCTTGGAAAATAAATTTAAAACTAATTGTAAAGAAATGAAAAGCATATTTTTCATAACTAAATCCCTTGGAGGCTAAAATACTAGTCAATGCTGAATTCTGTGCTTCAAAATACAATTGTCAGTGAAAATTACTTTCTATTAATCTAGTGAAAACAAATGACAAACCTGCAACTTTTCCTGTTGTAATGAAAACTACTGGTATAAGAAAATAAAATCAGTATATCTGAAGAAATTCCCACCTGGACAACAACTTAGGCTAAGAACACCCGAGAAACCAGCCCAACCCAGATGGCAAGAGTGGAAGGAAGAATCCAGCCAGCACAGAACAGGAGGAGAGACCAAGCCACAGGCTGGTTCAGTGGAAAACACAGAATGCAGCCGGAAGTCACATGTGCTGACCGCTGCTGGTGGCCGACCGTTTGCCAGCTACCAGCAAGGGAGTGGTGGGGACAAGAGGAGCATTGAGTAAAATCTTAGGTTGCAAACCGGTTATGACATCATTGGGTATGTAATCAATAGTCATACATTTTAAATAGCTTTCATTTTTAGTTACTTTTAATGTATTTTGACATTTATACCTGGTTATAATGAGAAAAGCAGTGGATTTAGTAACACTTGGAAATAAAAAAAATTAGTAATGTCTGTGTGTGTACATGTATGTAGTGAACATATACATATATGTGTGTGTGTGGAAGCCAGAGTCGTCCTCAACTACTTCTCTACCTTAATTTTAGAGACAGGTTTCCCACTGAACCTGCAGCTCACCAATTAGACTGGTTGGCTGTCATGGCCCAGAGATCCCCGTCTCCCCCCACCCCACCTCTGCCCCCAGCACTGAGAGTACAGGAGCACACACCTATCTGGCTGTAGATCAGGGCACTGGAATGCAAACTCTGGTCTAAATGCGTGAGCAGCAATCACTTTACCCTCCAGTCAGGGATTTGGAGCCCGAGATGTAAAACTGTCTCTTTTCCATTGGCCCTCACCTGCAGCTGAGGGGTTCCTAAACCTGAGACTTAACTACAATACATACAAAACTATTGCAGGATACTAGTCCCTGTAATTCAAGGGCTCCCATTTATTTCTGTCCCAGGACCCCAGCTGACATTTCACCACGAGGAAACTAAATCCTCAAAGCTAGGTCACTAGGGTGACGTCTCCACATGCGACCTGCACTCATTTTCCCTGGGGTATCTGGGGAGATGGGTTTTCCTTTTCCTTACCTGGTAGAAAAGGCTGTCAGCCTTGAGAATGGGAGGAATTGTGCTTTTCCAAGCCAGCAAATTTAACTCAAGATTCTTCCTTTGCAACCATTCCATGCTGTCCCCATCAACACTCATTTCAGAACATAATTTATTGAACTCAATATTTCTAATTCTAGTTTTAGTAAGCCAAAAGTAACTATTACTATCATAAAAGAGTCAAACATTTTTGAAAACAAAAATATCTGTCAACTAAGGCTTTAAATCATAAAACCTATTTAATGACATCTGTAATTCCCCTTTCCAACTGTTACAAATAGTTTCCTAGAAATTCCAGTGAAAAACTCATGAATAATAAGTAAGATATTATGATGATTTACTATTCACTGTTATTGAACATAAATTTTGAAACATGAATGTGAATTTATTTTTATGAAACAAGACCATTAAATAAAAATGATCACCAACATACTTAGTCTCTTATGAATAAAACAACATATTGCTTTGAATTTATAAATAACTTGTTTACCAGAAATGCGTCCATAAATCTACACTGAGACTATTCACACAGGCATGCACCAGCGACCATGTTCTGAGAAAAGCATCATTATGTAATTTCACACTTACATAAGCCTAGATGTTATAGGTCATGTGACTACCTGACGCAATCAAGAAACACTCTAAACATGGAATGGATAAAGCTACTGCTGGTGCAATACTGCACACTGCTTCACAGTGAGATACATGCATATATGTATATGGGATACATGCTTAAATAACGATAATAGAGCAAATATATAAACTAATAGCAGTGCTTTTATTACTGATGCCTACATATCATACAAAACTGTATATGTTACATTTTAATGCAAGAGTAAGCTTGCTTATCCTAGTACCATCACAAACATACCTGTTAATACTGCCATTTCAGTAGACAGGAATTCTGTCACCTCTCTTAAGATCTTCTGGGGCCTCTGTCCTGTGTGGGATCTGTCTTTGTCCAAAGGCATTGACAGCTTGGTTTTGTTTTGCAGCAGACAACGTGCTGTGAGGAGGACATTACTTCCATGCCTGTAGCTGGAGCCCAAGGCTCAATGCTTTTCTGATAATTTTTGTCCACTCCAAGTGTCCCAGGCTTTTTTGAGGGGGCCACCAACCAGCTCCCAAATCATGACACAGAAACTATTATTAGTTTTGAATGCTCTGGCAGGTTTATAGCTAATTCCTCTTCATCTACTATCTTGGGGCTTATCACCTTTCTCACTTTTCCTCTGTGTCTTGCTGGCTGACATCTCTCTCGTTCTCTCTTCCTCCCCCTCCTCTCTCGAGCCTAGACTTCTCCTCCTATTTAGTCTCTCTGCCTGACAGCCCCTCCTATCCTTTCTCCTGCCTAACTATTGGGCATTCAGCTCTTTATTAGACTAATTAGGTGCCTTAGGCAGGCAAGGTGAAACAGATGCAACACATTTTTACATACTTAAACAAATGCAGCATAAACAAAAGCAATGCACCTTTACACAGTTAAAGTCATATTCTGCGCAAAAACAAATGTAACACATCTTTAATCAAATATTCCAAAACATCCAAGTTTTTTGATTCTACCAGAATCCAAGAAACAGAATAATGAAGAAATTCAAAACAAACAAACAAACCAACACTTATTTAACCTACTATATTGACATTTTTAAAGAAAACCTTCCTTAGTGGGTTATCTCAAGTCTGCTGTGCTCAGTCCATTTCCTTAAGCCTGTGCCTCCGCACAGCACTCAGCCGCTGCACTATGAGGACGGTCAGCCAGGCTGGAGGCCCGTGAACCTTTTCAACTGTTTCTTGGAATTTTATCAGTCCAGTACTACAAACCCTCTGCCATTCACTTTTCTTTCTTTATAAGAACTATCCCCGGTTGCAGTAAGTTTACACTTTCCAGTAAAGCCTGTCACTGAGCGCTTGCTTTGCATTAGAGACTTTCTAAGTGGCTGGCACAGCATCATTCCATTATCCCCAGTAAGAAATTTTAAGTGGTTCTTAGCACTTGGGTGCTTTCAACCAGGAAATAATTTGCCCAGATCACAGATCTGTAAGGTGGAAGAGTAGAAATTTGATGGACAGTAGTTTCACACCATTACTTGAAAATGACATTGTGGTCTTCTCATCAGATATTTGTTTTCTTATAAACATGATGGGTATTTTCACAGTCATTACAAATGTAAACAGTGCAATAAAGCAATGTCTTTTACCTGGCATGCAATGCAAATAATGCCCACTAGATGGCAACAAACACCAAGAAACGAGGAGGCACATAATGCCTGCCTTGTATTAAAAAGTAGTTCTAAATTGAAAATATCCATGCTCACTATCTTTTAATACTTCCCAAAAGAAAAATTCTTATGTCTTATCAGAACTTTACGGAAAAGCTCCCAGACTTGCACCACATCACGTCAACCACTGGGCAACCAGCCTTTGCCTTCCTTTCTGCCAATTCAGTGAAAATGCAGATTCATAGTATGTGACACCTCAGTGTGCCTTCTCCCACCCACCCACCCTCTCAACCACCCTCCCTCCCTCCCTCTCTCCTTCCTTATTCTTCTCTGTACCATATACCCTGACTGCACTCTTCCCAGTTCTCCCCCTCCCCTGACCAGCACCTTTCTCCTGCAGATCCACTCCTCTCCTGGCTCCCTTCAAAAAGGACAGGACCTCCAGGGATACCCACCAAACAGGGCATGACAAGGTACAACAAGACTAGTCATGAACCCTCATATCAAGGCTGGGTGAGGCAACCCAGAAGGATGGAAAAGGTCCCAAAAGCAGGCAAAGAGTCAGAGACATCCCATTCCCACCATAGGAGTCCCACAAAAACATCAAGCTAACAACCATAACATATATGCAGGGAACCTAGAGCTAACCCATCATGGCTCCAAAATTGCTGCTTCAGTTTTCTCAGCCCTGTTTAGTTGATTCCGTGGGCCATGTTTGTCTGGTGTTCTCGATTCCTCTGGCTCCTACAATTTTTTCTCCCCCACTTCCACGAGGTTCCCAAAGCTCCAAGGGCAGAGACCTGATGAAAATCTCCAATTCTGGCTCTCTCCCTGCCTCATGTTTGCTGTGGGCCTCTGCATCTGCCCCATTATCTGCCAGAGGTAGCCTTTCTGAGGACAACTGGGCTAGCTCATTCTTAACCATTACATTTGAAAAGGCATTAATTATTTAATATCACATTTATGGCTAAAATTATTAATTTCTCTTCAACAAACATTAGTTGTGCAATGAATACGCAAGTGGCATGTGAGAAACACAGGGCTAGACATACTAGTCTTCCAAACAGCTAGAAAAAGTCACCAAGATTTTATGTAACAACAGTGGGGGTCAGGGAGGCAGAGATGAATTCAAACAAGAAGCAGGGGAGTCTCTACAAACACTGGCACCTAAATTGAGCCTCCTCTGACAAACGTGTCTGTCATGCAGGAGCACAAAGCAATTGGTGGTGGCCCAGTGGACCCAAGAAAATGCTGAGTCATAACTCACGTTCTTTGTTGTCTGAGTGTGGGGAGAGATGGCTCCAGGACAGTCGGAGAACAGCCAGACAGAAGGCTCTGAAAGGCCAGCTAGGGGATTAGTACATTAGATACAGGAGTTCCCTCATTGGGAGTATTTACAATTCAGGAACACTAAGACAATGCAAAGGACAGGCTGGAACAGGGAGATGCCCAAGAGAAAGCAACCAGAGGGCTAATGCCACAGTCTGCACACACAGCGGAAGGGCACAGAAAAACAGCAGAGGAGAGGAGGTGAAAGGTGGACACAGCAGAACAGGGAACTCTGCAGAGAAACAGCATGGGGAATGAGAAAGTCATGGTCGGGGTGGGGCAACGCTGGAGGGATTTTAAGGATGTCGTCTAGGAAGATGGGATGGCATTACTCAGCAAACAGTGGACCGAAAAGAAGTAGGAGAGGAAAGCATGGCTGTGTGGAAGACACCAGCGAGTAGGTCTAGGAGCAGCAAGAAAAGTAGCTCCAGGGAGCAGTGATGGGGGGGAAGCCTCCGGCAGGGGTGTTCAAGGACATGGGTGATGGAGGAATGAAGCCCAGGAGATCAGGCGGAGAAACGGGCATTAGAGAAGGAGATGATAAAGAAAGAAGTAGTAGCCAAGAAGAGGGGGGATGCGGAGTCAAAGGTACCGTGCTAGACACTTTCCCACGGCCATGGGATTGCATCTGAGGGGTGGAGTATGGGGAGGGAAGGGCTGGCTTTGGCTCACAGTCTCAGTCTGTCCTGGCGGGGAGGGCAGCAGAGTTCCTGGAGTGGAAACATGCCACAGAGGCTCCTTATATCATGATAGATGCATGGGGTCAGAAGTGGGGCCAGACTGAAACATGCAGAGCCTGTCTATGGTGACCTGCCTCGGCTAGTCACACTTCTTGTCCCCACAGTTCCAGATCTTCCTCAAACAAAGCAACCAGCTAGGGACCAAGTTTTGAAATGCATGAGCATAATGGGGGCATCTCAGCTCAAACCAGAACAGGCAGTGGAGCCTTAATCATGGCACATTTGATGGCCCTGTGGTGAGGAGCAGTTCTCAGCTGAGACGAACTTGGCCGGTGAGAAAGTATGAGTTTCATGAAGGGAAAAAGAAAGCCTTCCAGAAACTATGACTTGACTGAAAGCCAGGGGTAGAAGAGGGGACAGGGTCCTGTATTCTGGCCTGGGCACCGTAATGGACTAGGTGCTTTTCAGTGAGAAACAGACAGAATGGATGGTAGATACAATGAGTGCCATTTAAGGCCATAAAATTCATATTTAGGTGAGAAGGAAAATCCCAGCAGTCAGAAGGAGAGGCTGAAGTGAAGTCCGGGAAGACGTGAAGTGAGCAAGGCTGGGTGCAGAGGACCAGGAGGAAAGGCTTTGGCTGGTGAATAGTTTCAGAATTTATGATCTTTGTTTGTGTGACATACAGAGAGCAAAGGATCAGGAGTTACGGGGACTGGCGTGGGCTGCTGTTCCATATATTAAATGGATCCCGAAACCTTCATGAGCAATGGCTGGAGACGAACAGAGAGAGGAAGGGTCAGATGCTAAAGCTCCTCAGTGTCCAGGAACATTCAGAGTCAGTTTCCACTGGGCAAGGGTAGAGAAACTGTGACAAGTACAGTAAATGCTAAGTCCTCCAGCAGAGCTGGGGACAAAGGAAAACTCAGGAGAGTCCTCAGCTGGAGAGCTGGACTCTCGTGATGTCCAGACCAGCTGAGTTTAGAAGAAAAGGAACATGTGAGGGAGTCGAGTCACAGGTGGACCCATTGGAAAGGAAACCAGCAAAGAGTGAGGGTCAACCAGCCTGGGAATATTACAGAAGACCTAAGAGGGAAATGGATAGGCGATGGCTGTGATGGCCCCGAGTACAGAATCAGATCTAATGTTTTAATAAAAGCACTGATGGAACTACATATCGAGTGCCCCTTTATCCAAGATGTCTGGCTAGAGGCCTTTCAAATTTTGTATTCTTCATACATTGCAGTATGTGTAGTTTGAAGGTAACTGGCCCCCATAACCTCAATGGGAGTGGCACTATTAGGAGGTGTGACTTTGTCGGAGTAGGTATGACCTGGTTGGAGGAAGTGTGTCACTGTGGGGGAGGGATTTGAGGTTTCCTATGCTAGGATACTGATCAGTTGCAGTCAAGTTCCTGTTGCCTGCAAGATGTAGGACTCTCAGCTACTCCTCCAGTACACGTCTGCCTGCGTGCCGACATGCTCCCTGCCATGATGATAATGGACTAAACCTTTGAAACTGTAAGTGAGCCATCCTAGCTAAGTGCTTTCATTTATAATAGTTGCATGGTCATGGTGCCTTCACAGCAAAAAAACAGAACTAAGACACAGTTCTGTACAGAATTTACTAGATGAGCACACATGCCAAAACCACAAATCTAAAATCTCAAGTATTAAACACTTGAAGTAGGGCCAGTAACACATCAAAGGGAAATACAGAACAACTTTGATTAAAGTATGATCCTTAACCACAACAATCAATCAATAGTAACCTTCAGTTATGTCTAGAACACTGGTCACTTAGTGTGAACTATTACTTTATTACTATGGCCAGGTACAACTAATTCAGCTCACAATGAATCTAAGTTACATCAAAAGATGCTACTGGACACGTGTGATTAACACTGGCATATTTCGATGTCCCAACAGTTCCTACTGACATAGAGGAGAAACATTTGCCTTTAGTCAAACAGGAACATAGATAACAAGTGAGTCGGTGCTGAAACTGTCACAGCCCTGAAAGTGCTCAGGAAACAAGCAGACTAAGCACACCAAAGCACTTCCCATATTGTCCTATGATCTCTGAACAGCGACAGGACAGACATTTTTGCAGAGGAATAAGAATTCTCCAAATAGAAAGTTTGCTTCATTTAGAGAAGTCAACAGTGGTGGACTGGCATCTGTTTTGTGTGTTTGGAATTAATTTAGCTATTAAAATAATCACAGAAACATACATGGGGAAACATTGGCTGTGTATTATACCCATTTCTAGCCATTAGACTTGCCTTGGTCTTTTCAAAGCTGGCCTCCTCGGTCATCTGCACAGCGTGCTTCACCTGTTTGTAGGCACTTGTCTCTCTCTGCTGCACTTCTGCCAAGCTGCTCCGCACAGAAACCAGCGCAGACATTAAGTCATCCCTTTCTCTGTCAGCACAAGAAGAACACCCACATGAGAAGTGACCATGTGATCGTGTACTCAGAAGTCAGAAGAAAGGAAAGCATTCGTGTGTATCACAAGAACTGCTACTGAGGGCCTTCCAGCATGGATTACAGCGCAGCCCAGAAAATGACCCTCTGTCCTCCCTCAGCGAGTGACAGGCAGAGTGACCAGAAAGGCTGAGGAGTTCATGGCAGGACCACATCTGCATGGGACAATAGGCTTCTGTGGAAAGGGCTGGCACATGCTGGACCATCGCAGAAAGCCTCAGAAAGAGCATATGACTTAGGGAAAGGAAGTGGAGGAGCTGGGAAAAGCAACCAAGTTCAGAAAACTGCGCTGCACATCAGAGGCAGCCTCTCAACAAGGAGTCGAGGGAAAGATTTACAGTATCTGAAGAGGAACCAGGTCTGCTCCTCAGCAGGGCGGGATGCAGAGGCAGTGCCAGGACTGCTACTCCTGCTTGCCTGAACGAATACAAACCTGTCCTTCTGCATCTTTCTCACAGGCCTCATAGTTTTCTTTCCCTTCCAGTTAAATTCTCTCAGATAGTTATGAACAAAACCTGTAGTCCGTTCACTCGCTCTTTGCATTTCAGTGGGTAGGTACTATGGGACCCTCAAGTTCTCTGGTTACACATATGACACTCGAGTTTAACAAAATCTTGGCCACTGGTTTTGATCCTGAGCAAGCTTCACCATTCCTAAACAAGTTTCAGATGTACACTAAGATAAGCTGCTGATTGGGGGCAACATTAAGCAGAATACTAATTGTGACGCGTGTAAAATAGTAGGATCCAGCTTCACAGGTTAAATAAACTCTAGATCAAATTCTCAGGATACGTTGGACCTTCTAGCATTGTATTAAAAACTCCAGTAGAGGGGGCTGCAGAGACAGCTCAGGTAAGAGTTCAGCAACTCCATTAAGTGGCTCACAGAGCTGTAGGTTTAGTTCCTCCCTGGGGATCCAATGCCTTCTTCTACCTGCCACAACCATCTGTGTGCATGTGGTACACATACAGACAAGCTGGCACATATATATGTAAGATAAAAATAAAATTTAAAAAAATTACATGTTCAGTGAGCCAAAGAGAAAGACAAGGTGGTCTGTTTTCTACCTATACAAAGCAAAATGCAAAGCCTGCTGGACCGTACTATGCCATCACGTGCATTGTCAAGGTGACCAGCTAACCAGGGCAGACCAAGACCGCTAAAATCAAAGCCCACGGTTTGCTTGCCACTGCCAGATTCCAAACTGTCAGAGAAGAAACAACTGGGATTAAAAAGAAAACCAAACATTAATTTAGAAGATTGTAAACACTGAGTCTGAACACCCTTCTAAGCTAACCAACAATTCCTTTTATTTTAACAAATCTCTTGAACACAAGAATTTAAACTATCTGTAGTTATTTGGAAAACAGTCATATTTTAAGAAACATGTAATGCTGAACACATTCATAAAAGCCCTTTTTGTTAAAAAAAATTGTTACAAACAGCATGAAATTCATAGAATTATGATGAGCTTCCCTTTAGAGCTTCCTGGTTTGTTTGAAATTGATGAAAATTACTCAATTTTTATTCTAAATGAAATAAAAACAGTTAATTATTCTGATTGAATATTATGAAGCACAATAATTATGTGGAAAGGGGAAGACTCAAAAGCAGATTAAATTATTCTAAAGTAAAAGATAAATTGAATGCAAGCAAAGTAGAATTTGTGCTTATCTGAATTGCAAAAAAAAAAAAAGTGAGATAAAAGGGGACTAGCTTCATAGGACACATAGTCCAAAAGGACTGTTATCCTAGAAGAAAATTTTCCTGTATGGCTCACAATCTGAGAATCGTGGGGCCACCTCCCATAAGTCTCTGAGAGCTACTGAGAAGCAGAAGTTACAACTCAGTGACATCCTTTATCTGCCCTGATGCTACAGTGTCACAAAGAGAGCTCCCAACTCCGAAGAGAACGAGAAGCAGTTCAGCATGTGGACAAGTTAGTGATACCACAAGGCCAAGGTCCAACAGATCTGTTTCTCATGGCAGACATCTCTAACCCACTTAGCCTATTTTGGGGGCATCCACTTATCAAGACTGGCATTTGTCATGTAATAGATGCTCAACAAAGTAAATGACAGGACAAATGTACAGGGCCTGCAAGATGGCTTGCTGGGGAAAACGCCTGCTGTAAGTGAGGGCTGACAAGCCAACTAGATCCCAAGGACCTGCATGGTGGAAGGAATGAACCAACTCCTGAGTTCTCTGACCTTCACATGTGTGCAATGTGTGCTCACACAAACATACACACACACAATACTTCAATGTAAAATTAAACACTTAAAATTTAAAAACTTTAGAATACTTTAATCTGCTTTTGAGTCTACTACTTTTCCATATTAAATAAAAATCAAAAAGCTCAAGGGTATGAATATGGAAATCTCCAACAGAACTCCAGAAGTGACCCCAAGAGAAAGTTCCCACTGTCTAATATTGTGAGGGTTCAATGGAAAAGGTCGTTTTTATTTAAAGAGCAAAGTAAAAGTTAGTTCTTCTAGTTCAAGATGTTTCAGAATGTAAATCCATCCACTCTTAAGCTACAGAAAATCATTGAAGATGAACCCAAGCACAGATGTTTCATTAATCATCTTTCAGAAGATGGCAAAACAAGTAACTGAACATCTGCGTAGACTGGCCTGACCGGCGCCAGCTTCCTCCGATGACCCACTGGCAGCAATGCAGAATCATCCCAGCCGGCAGCTTAGGATCCTACCTTAGCTGCAGCTCGCCTCTGGCTGTGTTCCATCTCCACTTCCTCATTTACCCAACAGCAGATACTCAGGAAACAAAGAGCTCTGGGTGGCAGCCAGGCTCGCCAATGGCAAGTGGTGCTTCCGCCACCCCATCTTCATCCGCCTGTCACTTTCTTAGCTGATCTCCTGTTTCTCACCCCACACTTGCCTCTTACATCCGACACGACTACTGGTTATCTGTTCTTCAGAAATATGAAGTCACCACGGCAGGCAGCCAGGTGGACTACTGGGCAGCTGTACTCCTGCCCCTAAAGCTGTGCTCAGAGGGCAAATCCAGTGCTAGGCCAAGGATGTTCTCACTGAGGGACAGACACATGTGACATCATCTTCCAAGGCAAAGTTCCACAAGTCCTTAAAAACAGCACATGGGTGACTTCAGGGACTCAGCCAGGGAGCGTCCTAAGGAAATGGCTGACCACATGATGTTAAGCTCATACTATTCCATAGCCTGGTGTGAGCAGCTAGGGCAGGAAGACACCGGAACACAGCTGAAGTGCTGAGCCGGAAAGGCCTGCGCTAGCAGTCACTGGTGACCCTGGTACATTAGGAATTTCATGCAGCACTCAAAGCAGGCGAAGACCCTGGGCGCCTTTAGCCATGTGTGCAAACACACAAGGACAGGGCTGCTTTAAGAGACGTGCAGCAGCTTTACCTCGAAATGTGGAATAACTAGGGAATGCCATTGGCAGTTTTAAGTATTTATAATAAGCATCGTTTTAATAAGCATTAGCACTAGTGGTTAGAAAGGAAAGTCTAGAAAGCTGATGAAGCATTTCTTTGTTCCCGTTTCTGGAAAGTTCCCTGCAGCAGCCACTCAAAGCCAACTGGAGAGAAGCCAGCCAAGGATCCCAAAATGGATCGAATCCCAGGCAGCACTATGGGAAACATTTCTCAGAAAAAAAAAAAAAAAAAAAGGTAACAGGATTTCACCAGGATTTCTGTGACAATTTTGAACTACCGCCTTGATGACATGTGATCACTAAGAAAAGGAATAAAAGAAGTCAATATTACTTCGACCTACTTTCCAGCACAAAGCGGCCCAAGTGGAAGGCACTTTAGAAGACCTTAAATCAACTTAAGAATCACAACCAATATCAACAAATATTAAGTTACTCACTACAAATCCCTATATGCCCAATATAAAACACCACAAACATACGGCTGGGCTGGTGCCCGTGTAATGCATTATCATCTCCTGGTCTGCCAAGCAAGTCACCCATGAATCACACGTCCAAGCAGGACATACTCGCTGGAGGGTGGAGTGAGTCAGCTGACAACCAGCTTCATAAGGCCATATTACAAAAAGGCTACAGCAACCTCTTTGGATTTTTCATATTTAAGGTCCAAGTTTTTAATTCTACCTAAAACCACACAGCATGTACCGACTTTAAGTACACAAAACTAGAAACCCAAACCTGACACATGTTGGGTGCCTTCCAAAGTCAGCGTGCCACTCAGTAGGAAACAGTGTGCCATAATAAGTTGGAAAGGTTAAAAGCCAGAGTAGACAAAGAGAGCCGTACAACCCCAAAACTCCTAAACATAACAAATGCCAAGACCTTTCACCCTTTTCTGTTTCTAAAGTGGAACATGGAGCACACTGCTGACACAGCAGAAATGGGAGCTAGGCAGGCTGGTACTTCCTCTCTGAGGCCGAGATCAAACTTAAGACAGTGACAACAGAATTCATAACTGGCAAGAACCTAAATGAAAGCCATATGCTCAACCAGAGTAACCATCGTAGTCTCTGCTCACCACTGTGAACACCGTGGCCTCTGCTCACCACTGTGAACACCGTGGCCTCTGCTCACCACTGTGAACACCGTGGCCTCTGCTCACCACTGTGAACACTGTGGCCTCTGCTCACCACTGTGAACACCGTGGCCTCTGCTCACCACTGTGAACACCGTGGCCTCTGCTCACCACTGTGAACACTGTAGCCCCTTTTTACCATTGTAAACACTGTAGCCATTTTATTTGTTGGTTAATTTTACTAAACTAGTTAAAACTATCTTTGAAAATCTACTTAGTATAAAATATTTTTTAATTTTTATAACATCCATGTAAAATTAATTACCAAAGACTATTTGAAACAAATCTGGAATTCTAGTCGCCTTTTTACTTTAACCATTGCTAAACATCTGGTGTCTAGTCTTTCAAATCAATTCCTATGAACCTAGAGGAAATGTCTACATTGGTGTTATCTTCAGTAGTTTAATTTACTCTGGAGTTAGTTTCACATTAGTTCACATGTGTCCTCTATACTTCTTTATGTGTGTACATGCATATGCAAGTTTGTGTGAACTATGCGTGCAAACAATTCTTCATTTCTCATATTTATTTACATTGTGTGTTACACATGCGTGTGCCACAACACACCTGTGGAGGTCAGAGGACAACCTGCAGGAGTTGGTTCTTTCCTTCCATTATGTGGGTCCAGAGATTCACTTAGATCATCCAACAGCTTTTCTGGCTGAACCATCTCTCCAGCTCCCAATTCTTTTTTTTTTTTTAAATGCTGTCCATAAATCAGGGTTGACACAAGCCACAGTTTGGTTATTCCCTTTGAAGGATGCTCAGCTCTCACACAATTACAAACACTGCTCTGAAAGCACTCTTTATATGTGCTCTGCTGTCAGCATATATGAGCTTTTCTTCACGGAAAACCATAATGCAAAATTTAAATAGTAATGGATAGAGTTACAGTAAGTACCCTGCAAAGTGGCTATGCTAATTTCATAGTGCCACCAGCAGGACATGAAAAATGGTTGCTTCACCTTGCCCTCATTGCAGGCACCAATCACTAATCCTCCCCAGTCTAATGGGTTAGTTTCTCCTCAGCTTGAACTTCCTGAAGTACAAACTGAACGACCATCTTCTCATTACCGGCAGCTTCCTCTCTCACAGGTTCCTTTCCTTTACACAGTGCAGCTAGTCCATGTGCCGCTTTTTATCTCCAAACTGCAAACATATTCTACTATTAGTTATACAGGGCAAGTATTTCCCCAGTCTTTAACTCTAATTTGGAATATCTTATTTTACATAAATTAAAGTAATGAATTAAGATATTTCCAGCTGGGCATGCTGGATCAATATCACGTCTCTGATCTACATGCCCAACCTTATGTTCTGTGAGAAGGATCTTGTGCTATAGTTTAGGCTGGCTTACTCCTCTCAATCTACCAAGTGCTGTTGTTACGGGTGTGGGCTACCATGTCCAGAGCCCATGAATTAATTTTTTAATGGGTCAAGGGAATAATTGTTTTTCTGTTTATGACTTTCTCTTTACACGTCATACTTAGCACACAACTTTAAGGCTGTCAGTTTGCTTCTAATACTCTCATAGCCTGAATCACATTTGGCTCTTTAACGTAATTCATTTTTGTAAAATGTTACAGGATATTTAATCATATTGTGACCCTCCAAGACTGTTAATAAAGTTAACCTTGAATCAGGGGGAGGAGCCAGAGACCAGCTGACTGGAATTAGCCTTAGAGAAGCCAGGAATTTGGATAGAGAAGACCTGAGGCAGATACACTGATAGGACCCAGAGCTGAAGCAATAAACCAAGTATCAGTGCTGCTTTCACGTGTACATGATTTTTTTTTTTTTTGGTTTTTTTCGAGACAGGGTTTCTTTGTGGCTTTGGAGCCTGCACTGGAACTATCTCTTGTAGACCAGGCTGGTCTCGAACTCACAAAGATCCGCCTGCCTCTGCCTCCCGAGTGCTGGGATTAAAGGCGTGCGCCACCACCGCCCGGCTCTACATGATGTATTCTAAAACTATATAGGAAATCATGAAGCCAGCTGAGGACCAAGTGGGTGGGGCTTAGTGAGGAAATAACTCTGAAATGGATGCTGGTTGGGCTTCTAGACTGAGCAGAGCAGACAGAGAGGAAAGCACAGGATGCACGGCAGCGCGGGATGCTACAGTAAACAATAATTCTCAGTTTTACAGAAAAAAAAAAGACTTCTTCTTCCAAAGGAAACAGAGCAAGAGATGCACACGGAGGACTGTAGTATTTCAGCCTGGTGAGAACTTGGACAAAACCTCCATAACCACTCCCCAGTCAGCCTTCATCTGCTAATACTGTGACAGCTGCATCCTTCTTGCACTAAATCAGAATAAATATTCTTTGCAATAGGCACATGAAGATGTACTGACAGTCCATTCTGCCCAAACCACACTGGTAAATCCAAGATACAAGGAATTCCGTCCCACTCAACCTTGTAAAGAACAGTGTTGAGACTGGGTTCACTGACCTGGGCGACCCATGATGATTATCTATTTCAATTCCCTTACTTCAAATGAGACTTGAACTAGAGGTAAAAAGATTTGTTCAGTGATATGGGTACCCACAGCAGGCAGACCAGACCCTAGTTATTATTTCTTCAAGAGAGCTATAATAAAAGAACCATCTAAAATCTTGATATTTTGGAGCTTAACCACATGTGATTTAGTATGGGCCAAAGGACAGAATGCCCTTAGAGACACGATATCCCCCATCATTAGCAAGGCGTCCAGACATGATGCATACTTACTTAGTCAGTGTCTCGATGGTCTGGATGTGCACGTTGCTGTGGGTCTGGGAAAGAACGGCCTCGTGCTGAGCACATTTCAAACAGAGGCCACCCACGCGGCTGGAGGCACTAGCAGCCAGAAGAGATTCCTTATGCTTCAATCTTTCCCTAAGATCCTCACAGGTTTTCTGATATTCAACTAAGTCTTTCCTAAAAGAAAGAGGAAAAAACTAGGTAATGTCCAGGGAAAAGTACAGTGCTTTCCAATGAAGCATCAGGGAGAACTTTCACCACCATCTGCGGTGTGAACACATGGTTTCTCACTAATTCTCACCCCTAATCTGGAGCACGGAGGGATTGCTCCACTGCTGCACTACACAGAAAATGCTATCAAGTAATACTATTTTGCTAACACTGGCAGCTCACCAAGCATTATAGTCTATCTTAAGAGCCCATCCTTTGCTCCATCTGCAAATGGATAACGTCACTTTACCTCAGAAGTGTCAACTGAGACTCCAGAAGGTCGCTCTTCGCCTCATATGTGAGTTTCAGCCTCTCCTGTGAACAGGGAAGGAAAGCACACTTTGGCAATGCTTGTTTTCATAAGAAAATTTAAATTCTAAATATTAGCTCAAGTTTTTCTTTCTTACCCACAGGAAGAACAATGCTGTAGGGACATTTTCACTAGGGCACTCTAATTCTGCTGTTCTGATTATTAGGTGAATATCAATTAAAAAAGAAAAAAATCACTGGGTTCCAAAGTGGTGAGTGACTACAGTTTTTATTTTTTTTCAAAACTGCACATAGCAGGCCTTAGCCTTAAAAGTGTGGTTCTGTAGAAAATTGGTAGGTTCATGAGGTAAAGCCCAAACCTTAAGAGAATCTCCCATTGTAAGAAAAGCAGGTTTGCCATGCAATATACACATATAACAAATGGGAAAGGCTAAAACTTTAATGCCTGTCATGGTAAGATCGATGGCCACCCTACCTGTCAGCCAGCTCAGTGTGCAACCTACCATTTAACAAGTACTTTTCGGTGTCTACATAGGCTGCCTCAAACCTCAGCAAGAGCTTAGACTCTACAAGGATCAGAAAGGCACATGACTCTCTGTGAGATAAATGGGAGGGAAAACAGAAGCCAGCTAAAAGAAGTCCATTGGGCTTCCCAGAGCAGGTAACAAGAATGGTGTTCAGGATGCCCGAGGCTATGGAATCCAAAGGCACCACACTGTATCTTTGGGCATCCTGACTGTTACACCAGAAGGTAAAATGCTATATAAGAGAAAGGGTAGCTGGAATTGGGAGAAACAGGAAAGCTTGGAACATGGGATGAATATAAAGGTTAAGAAATTTATTTATCCAGCCCATGTAGCTGAGGCATTGGACATACATTGAAAACTTTTTATCAGATTGAATTACACATCAGAATAAAGGGGGAAAGAAAGCTTATGAAGAATTAATTGCAGATACATAGGTAAGAGGTCAAACTGTGAATCAAAGGAACCTAGCAACCAACACTGAGAAGTAAGTTTTTAACATAGAGAGATATTCAAGAGTTGGGTTGATTAACTTCTATAATCGGTTACATATGAGATAGGAAACAGGAAAAGACTCTAAAAAGAATCCTAGAGTTTTGAATTGAGCAATAAAGTAAATGCTAGTGCTAAGATTACTTCAGATAAATTAAGCAGAGAAAAGGAACTCACGAAAAGAATTCAAACAATGACAAAAGGGGGTAAACAATAGTACAATAAAAAGAACTCATACAGCAAGATGATTATGTTGAGTGAACACCAACTTAGGAATAACCCTACTAATTAACAATGGCACAGATACCATATCATAAAACTAACACCAGAGTGGTGGACAGCTAAAGCCCAACTATGTACTTTCTCAAGGAAACTCCCCTCAGATACACAGACACAGACAGGTTAAAATTAAAGCACAGGAAAGGAGAAACCTCGCCATTCTAATGCTAGTTCTGAAAAAGTGTGCTTAGTAAAATAGCGAAATCTCTAAGATTTTTATCATGTCAAGGGTTAGGAAATGAAACGTGAAAATAGGTATCATTTATGACAGCATCTGAACCAAGTTAGAACCAGTTCTAACAAGAGACATTTAAATCCTTTACCCAGAGAAACCAGCAACAGCCAAACATGGCAGTGCATTCCATATGCCTTGCACTCCAGAGGCACAGGCAGGAAGACGAAGCATTCTAGGCCAGCCTGGGATAGATCATGCTCCAGGGCATACTGGGCTACACTGCAAGACCCTTTGCCTAGCTGTGCATGGCCCATGTTTTGATTCCTAGAACCTCAAAAAAAAAAAACCTACTAAAAATTAAGGATGACTTAAGTAAATGGAGTTGTATGCAGTTCATAGGGATGGGTGAATTGGTATTATAAGGATATTAATTCTCAGATGACACATACTCTAAGGGCAATCTAAATCAAATTCCACAATGTACATGGAAATGCAAAAGGCCAAAATAGTAAAGGTATTCTTTTGGATAAAGAATAATTCCTTAGCTGGGCGGTGGTGGCGCACACTTTTAATCCCAGCACTCGGGAGGCAGAGGCAGGCGGATCTCTGTGAGTTCGAGGCCAGCCTGGTCTACAAGAGCTAGTTCCAGGACAGGCTCCAAAGCCACAGAGAAACCCTGTCTCGAAAAACACCAAAAAAAAAAAAAAGAATAATTCCTTAGGAGACATGGTTTACCAGATTCAGGCTGTCATACTCAAGGCAGCATAACATGAACTCAATGAAACAGATAAAGAGCCACTCTTAACCTATAGGAAATGTGTGTGATACAAGGGAGGCTTCACAAGAGGATGCTCACTTTACCTGTGGGAAAGGTGTGTGATACAGGGGAAGCCCACAAGAGAATGCTAGCCTTAACCTGTGCAAGATCTTGGGTTGAACCCTCAACATTACAAAAACAAAATTCAGAAAGAAAACAATGAAGGCAACAGACTACCTTTTCAATTAATAGAACTCTGGTATATTGATAAACATATGAGAAAAAAACCAAAATGTGATCTGTGTGCTTCACGTCACCTACTAAGATGAATTCTGGGCAGACTGTACATCTATATGTAAAAGGCACAGCTATCCTCTCCAGAAAACACTTCAGGAAAACATCCCCGTGTCGGAGTAGGAAGGGACTATTAAAGAAGACACAGAAGGTACATCACAATGAATCAATATTGAAATCTTTGTAACTAAAGCAAGCAATTCGTTATCAAAAGTACTAAAAGGTAAGCCACTCACTAAAAGGTTAGACTATAACTTACTATACATATTAAAATGTGTGTGTGAAGAAACTTGTACCTGAATATAAAAATAACTTCCCCAAATTAACATATCAGATAAATTTAATAAAATATGGAACAGAAACAGAGTACTCTGAGGTAAGAGGTTTGCCATTAACTCAAGGACAGCCTGGGGTACATAATAAGTTCCAGCCTGGGCTACAAAGAGAGACTTTGCATAAACCAAACAAATACATAAAGAACAAATGAACAAAACTCCCAGGCACATGCACACAAATCATCAGAAAAATAACTGCTGGCAGCATATGAAGACGGGAGTAGAATGTCAGGCTCATTCCTGGGCAGTTGACAAGGTGTAAACTGGAAAAGAAGTGCTTGAAAGACGAGCATTGACATTCAATCCAAGCAGAACACTGACATAGCCTAAGATCAAGAGTTCCATTCTCAGGGACACAGACATAAAAAATGGGTGTGGTGCACTCCCCAGGCATAACAAAAGTCCTCTGCAGCAATACACTGCCACCAAGCTAGAAACACCACCAGTGTCCATCAACACTAGAGAAGTCAACGGTGGTATACTCATCCAGTGGCCCCTTGATGAAAACAGACAGGATTCTGCTCCATGCAGTAACATGAATAGAAACACAGTAGTGTGAAAGAAAGATAAATTGGTGGGACACACATGTAATCTCAACACTTGAGAAGTAGAGGCAGGAGAGTTGGATTCAAAGCTCAATTTGGTACCACCATGAGTTCAGGGCCACTCTGAGCTATATGAGACCCTGTCTCTAAAAGTCAAACTAAAAGACAAAGGGGAGGGCAGATGGGGGAAAAGAACAGATACAAAAGAATATACACCATTATAAGATTCCACCTTATATACTGTTTTTATTGGCAAGATTCAAGTACAGCATTCAGTAATGCGTTCTTGGCAAACGTTGATGAAAGTCAGGCTGGTGATTAGTTATGGGGATGATGAGACAGTGAATGACAGGAGCACAGTGAAGCCTGTAGCGCACAAGAGTGGTGAAAAAACAAAACAACATCCTGACCCGAAGGATAATTACATGAATGCCGGTCAGAGCTAAATCACTGGGCCATGAAACTGTTTGGAGTACCTTAATAAAACTGTTTGGAGTGCACCTTCAGTTGTGCCAGTGTTAGAGGTGCTAAGGAGCAGCCTGTTGACCTGGCACATATGGGATCAACACTGCACAGGGTACAGCTCACCTGTAACCTTAGAACTGCAGGCTGAATGCACCACTAGTGTCAAAGTGAAAGTAGGAGGCAAGGAACGCAGATACGGATATACTCAACTGTCTGGGGAAGTTTGCGAAGAAAGGAGAAACAGTGTAGGGTCGTGAACAGGATAAGTGGAAAAAGAAATCTTGGAGAAACCACAGACATCAGACTTACTAAAGAAATGGCTTTAAGCAGCTGCTTTGAATGCAACCAAAGAGCAATTAGGAAGTATAGCCAAAGAACTAGAGAAAGCAGGGGAAGTTACAAGAAGGAACCAAAAACAAAACTCTAGAACAACAACAACAAACACACAATACCTGGCATGACAAATACATTGGAGAGGTTCAAGAGTGGATGTGAGCAGGCAGAACAAAGCACTGGTGAGCGGAAGGGGGACTGAAATAGCGCTAAGGAGCAAAGGGGAAAGATGGAGACTGACCATATGATCCAACAAGTCCACTTTTAGATATAAACTCAAGACAAAAGGAGATGCATAAAAAAAATCCCACACTCACCAGCTCTAGCTTCCATTTTTCAGCATCGCCAATGGATGTAGTTTTGCGGGTTTCAGCATCACCATGAGAAAATGGTCTCTTTGCAGCTTCATCCACCCTGGAATCTTCTCCTGTCTTAATCCAAGAATCCTGGATGTTTCCCTAACATAAAATGCACCATTAGTTGCAGCTGGCATTCAACATTAAATAAAAATGCAGACTATAAATGCAATCATGGTTTCCACCCATGAGGAAACACACATGCCGAGGCTCTAAGTCATGCATCACTCTACATGTTCATGCTATCAGCGCTAGGCTGGAAATGGGAAGTACAGGGTCAAGTGCCCACATGGGCAGAGAGCGTTTAAAACAATACTAAATGCTGACTTACAGATGATCAACTTTGATGAACCTATAATCAATTTATAATTTCTGCTTTAAACGTTCAAGGATATAAGCAACTTAAAGATCTGGGAGGGCTGAAGAAATGGCTCAGAGGTTAAGAGCATTGCCTGCTCTTCCAAAGGTCCTGAGTTCAATTCCCAGCAACCACATGGTGGCTCACAACCATCTGTAATGGGCTGCAAGCCAGACAGAATACTGTACACATAATTAATAAATAAATAAATAAATAAAAAGCTTTATCTTATAAAAAAATCTGGGATATGCATGTGCATAGTAAGGACTAACATACTTACATTAATTTAGAGTAATCAATAATCCCTGAGTCTTTGCTAAGTGCCAAAGGATTCAATACTCATAAAGAAGGAGGGCCCCCAAACACTGAACTACATACGACAGAGTCGTACCAATCTATATACATGCAGTGCGGTAATCCGTATGTACAGCGATGCCATACTGATCTGTACTGTGGTTGACTGCATTCTAGAGTAGTACTGATTCTACTCCATACTCTATTGCAAGTTCAGTTTAGTGCAAGCAGGCAATACAACACCTACTGTGCTGTTCAGATGTGTGTACAGCACTTTCGGTGGTCAGACAGAGCAGGATAGGCTCCAAAGCTACACCAAGAAACCCTGTCTTGAAAAAAACAAACAACAACAACAACAAAACTATCCTAGATCTTTGAGTAAGTGCCAAAATTTCTAATAAGTAACATAGTTGATATTGTTACACTTTTTAACTACAGAAAAAACTCCTGGAAGAGAATTTAATGAGAATTAAAAAATGATTTAAAAAGATGAATGATGTATACTTTAAATAGTTTTTATGTTTTTTTTAAAAAATATTTATTTTTATCTTATGTGTATTGGAGTTTTGCCTTTATGTATGTCTATGTGAATGTGTAGGATCCCCTGGAACTGGAGTTACAGACACTGGTGAGTTGCCACGTGGGTGCTGGGGGTTGAACCGGGGTCCTCTGGAAGAGCAGCTAGTGCTCTTAACTGCTGAGCTATTTGTCCAACCCTGTTTGGCTTTAGTTATAAAGTACCACCACCATTCTTCTATAGCATCTAGGTCATCAACTAGTCCAAAAGTTCTGAGTCTTGTTGGCTAGCGTGCAAGTTCAGAGATAAAATGGAGAGCAGAGAAGACTCCTCTCTCCTCTGGGAGGAAGTTTGCGTCAATACGGTCTACTGTGGTACAAGCATCTCTCACTGATTTATGTGGACAGGCAGCATAATATGAGGTTAGGTCAATGGGTTCAGGAACCAGACAGCCCTGGCTGGGCTCCAGTCCTTGCTTTACCATTTTATAGCTCTCGGACAGTTTATCACTTACCTAGGCTACTTAACTACTACATATTTTAACTTTCTCCTCTGAAAAATAAAAATAACACCTGCTTTATTTGGTTATTGTAAAACCGAAATAATAAGATAAATAATAGGCTTGATACAGCTCCTGACAAACCCATGCAGTCATGACAAATGATAGTTATTACTACATCACTGTTTCAGTGATTCACAAAAGAGGACATTGCACAACACCAGGGAATCTAAGTTCAAATTAACCAATAGCATTGTTGAGATTCGGTATGAACATTTGAGTTACTCTTCCTTAGAAAAATATGCTTAACCTACTGAAATTCAAGGTCTCCTAAAAAGTCTTATTCATCTTAACTGGAATGCAGTCTGCACTGGTGAAGAACCTGTTTACCTACCCACCTAAAAAGCAGGGGCAACTGTCCTGCAACAGTGGAGACCACAGAGACTGCGAGGGTCAGCCGACGGACCTGCAGCAGGCATTGCCATCTCTGCATCACTTTCCATTTCATGTGAATGAGTAAGATCCACAGCAAAACCTCTTTGTTTATTCTAAGATTATGACTGTGCTGTTTTTGGCAAATACTCTTTACTGTAGGCCAGATGTGCTGTGACCATCACTTCCTTCCCCCTGCATTGCTCACTTCTCCTGGCCTCTTATTCCCTTGTCTGCCTGGTTTCCTCTCACTTCACTTCCTCTTCTCCCACTTCTTTGCCACTGTATAAATATTGAAGACTATAAATAATTGACTTACTGTAAGTGATTATATAGTTAGAAAAAAAGCACAAGACTGTATATTTTAAATGGGCTATTCCAAAGTACTTTTTATAGGGTGATAACTTTTTCAATTTGACATTCAAATTATAAGCACTAAGATGGAATTTTTAACCACCAATATTAATTATGTAAAGCTTCAAGATAATTATATATCAAAGGATAAGTAACTTGTCACCAATGGAAATGGAAACACAGAAAAACAAATGGAAACACTAATCATCAGTCCACCAGAGAGTTTTCAAAGTCAACACAATCAGATGCTCTCAACAGAAAATTCTTACACACACAACTCAAGGACCAGAAATGAAAAACTGAATCTGACTGGGGCAAGAAGGCTTCAAAGCCAAAGTCAGACGATACATAAGTAAATCATCAAGACTCTCCCATATTCTTCTTAATAGAATTGATTTACTAGTTACGCCTAAGCATAAAAAAACAAACAGGAAACACCAAAGTTCATAACAAAGTAAGCCACAGCCAACAAGCATTAAACTCTCCATGGAAGGTAGAATTTGTCTCACAAAGAACAGGCTACAACTAGCTATGTTCCATGGTAAAAGTGTGAAAAAAACACTTTAATACAAAAGTATCTTTGATACATACTAAGAAGATATTAAGTTTAAACACAAATTAAATATAATTCCAAGAACTTTGTGCCACAAAATTGTAAAGACAATTTGATCCACCCTCTTCTTCAAAATTTGGCCAGTGATACTAGAATCACATAGGCAACTTGAAGCTAATATTCCTGGTGCCCAACCAGATGAGGAAAATCAGCCTCTCAGGGAATGGAACCCAACAACGCCTACTGCAGGCCCAGATGTGGGTAAAGCTTCTCAAACTACCAATAGAGGAACTAATTATCCTCTAGGTTAAGCCAGACAATTATTAAACAACTTACCAAATACCCTGGGAAACCAAGACTTATGGACCACAGAGGAAGAACCTTGAGTCTCAGCCTCACGGACCTGTGTTTGTCCACTATACAATGCTGCTCATCATCTTAGCACTCAAGAAAAACTCAGAATTCTGGCCAACAGATCCGGGTAAGATTCTGAACCATTTCTATGTTTAGCACAGTTCCTCCTATGCAACACATTCTGTGCTTGCCGGTTCCTCTTTCCACATGGAAAAGGCATAGGAGCACGCACAGAGGAGAAACTTGAGGGACCTCCATGTGCCTGTTCAGTCACTTGCTGATTCACCCACCACAGCTGATTCTGACTTTTGAGGCACTATGCAAATGTGAGCACAGTACTCTCACCAAACTTCAAAGATATGGACCCAGTGATTCCAACCTGTGCATCATGGGCCATATGAGCCCCAGAATAGCTATGAACGGAACCCAACACAAAATCATCAACTTACTTAAAATACCATGAGTTTTTGTTTAGTTTTGCTTCTTTTTCTTTGTAACTCAACTTCACAATTTTTGAGTATGAACATTGTAGATGACAATTGATGCCAAAGGTGGGACAAAGTTGAAAAACTGGGATAAAGGGTAGGAAGAGACATTCCAAAGAAAACATCACTCACAGATGCATCCAGAAGTGTCTGCTCCCTCAGGGTCTCCTCCTGTCTTTGAGATTTCAGTTCTTGCTGGAGCCTTTCATTCTCAAGTACAACTACTTGTACCCTATTTTTCATTCCAGATAATTCATCCTATTAATAGCAGAAATCAAAATATATTAAAGCATTTAAGCAATACTTATATTTATTAAGTACTATGGAATCTAGCATGAAATGAATTATGGAAGACTTAATACTATCAATTTCTTAACAAACAACAATTATATGAAGGCAGAAAAGGACACCCAACAAGAGGTAATACTATCAAGTACTTGGGTTACTTGATGGACAGCTGAAGGTCTGCTGATGGCCATATACCAAAGTGTCCTTTTCCTGGAAGTTTGTTTCTTCAAGGAATCAAGGCCTAGAGGAAAGTCTTATTTAAAATGGTTACAACTTTAAAAAAAAAATGAGGCATTTTTTTTTAAAAAAAATGCTGAAAAGTAAGAAACTTACTATCAATGGTCAAATGTCAATCACGTATGAGGACTAAATGGCAGGAGACACAAAGACAGAAATGTGCAGTGTCCCTGAACCAGTGCCCAAAAGAACCACAAATGAAGGAGGCTGCTCTAGAATTTGAGCATCTTTGTTTTATATATAGTATTGGCCCAGTAATGGGTAATATAAGGAATTAGAGAATCAGGACTTGAATAGCTACTGAGTGACACTTCACTTTCTGAAAACAAAATTCTCAAATATACGAATGCTCAAGCTAATATTCATTATTACTATAATCAAAAGCTATGATTTTGATTATATACAATATATACAATATTGTGGGAGGGTCCACCTGTATTTCTGTGCTTTGATTGGTTAAATAAAGACTCCGCCTGGCTTGTAAGATAGGTCAGCCCTTAGATGGGTGGAGTAGACAGAAAGGAAGTTCTGGGAAGAGAGAAGGAAGTGAGCCAGATGCCAGGAGCCACCGTCGCAGATGGATGCAGGTTAGACCTTTCCGTACGTCACCACGTGGTGACTTACAGACTTTTATAATGGGTTAGTTTATGAGGTGAGGGCTAGCCAAGAAGAGGGTGGTGATGATGGGCCAGGCAGAGTTTAAATGAATACAGTCTCATGTGATTATTTTGGGCATAAGCAAGCAACCAGTGGCTGAGCAGGCCAGCGGCTGGGGGTTGGGAGCTAGGCACTGGGAATATAACCCACACCTCTCCACCTAATTACAACACAATATGCAGATTTCTTTCACCTACTTTAGCGGGAAAAAGCAAACCTGTATTAAATGTTTTAATTTGAAAAATAGTTTCAAAAGTCCAGTTTTCAGTCTGACTTGAAATTGATCTTGGAGGATGCCAACCCAATCTCTCTAATAAAAACGCTTAATAATCTGAAAATCAAAATTCTTCTTGGACTCCTTTAAGAAATGAAGTCACAGAGAAAGCTGATCCTCCAACCTGGAGAAAACTCACTTTTTGCAATACCAGAACAGAAGGCCATTAGAAACCTCTGCAGCAGCCAGTACTTATGAAAGAAAATCCAAATTATAATTGACTAATGGTTCAAAACTCACTGTGGATCAGTTTAAGACTTAAAGACTCTAGGGAGATTAAGGACCCCCTCAGAGTTTTAATTTCATGACTACCATTTTCTCCAAGTACAGACTAGAAATCAGTCTGCATGCCAGGAAGGGGCAGAGCGGCACTTCTGAAGTATGCCCAGGAGCCTGCATTCTCTGTAACAAGGCCTGCCCAGGGTGAAAAACTTTCAAGGACATACAGACACTGGCTTTATTAAAATCTAATGGAGTGTGGGATAATAAACACACAATCCTAGTCCTCCCACCTTCACCACCTTTCCCCACCTCCAGGGCACAGGTTCAGTGTTGGAGTGTGGGATAATAAACACACAACCCTAGTCCTCTCCACTTTGCCCCACCTCCAGGACATGGACTCAGTGAACCTTGAAAGGGTTAGACAGCACCAAGTCCCTTCCAGTGCTTTATCATACCAGTAGGACTCCATACACAGTGGAGAAACTCAACCTAAGGATTCTCTAGGGAAATCTGAAGACAGCTGAGGAGACAATTCCAAAACCATGGAAGGAATTTTAGACGGATGGTTACAGTAAAAGAAAACTGGAAAGACAGCCTAACTTCTAGTCATTCAAACAAGGCCTCACAAGTAAAGGCTTACGGTTCTAGTTAGGACTCTGTTGTGTGAGGTATATCAAAAACATCCTGGGGAAGGAAAGGGCTTATTTAGCTGACCAGTCCTGATTACATCCATCAATGAAGGATGTCAGGACAGGAACTCAAAACAGGAACGTGGAGGCTGGAACTAGAGCAGAGCCACAGAGGACTCATTGGCTTGCTTTTTCAAACAACCCAGAATCACCTACGCAGGCACAGTCAAACCCACAGTGGGCTGGACCCTCCCACCTCAATCATGAATAAGAAAATGCCCCACAGACATACTCATAAGTCAATCTGATGGAGGGAATTTCTTATCATGGTTCCCTCTTCCTTAGGACTCTATATGCCTGAAGCTGAAAATAACTTACTCAACGTAGTTATTATTACTTAGTATAACACGGACAGCATTTGCCAAAAAGATACCAAGGACTTTAAACAACCAGAAATGGCATGATGGAGAATACCACGTAAGAACAGTCATTTTCCGTGGATTGCAGTAAACATGAAAACCAAGAATAGCAAACATCAGTATAAGGTATAATTGACGTGAAGTCCTAACGAGCAACCTACCTTGCAGAACTTAACTTCTGCTTCTAAATGGTGGATGTACTGAGATTGGTCGTTAATGATAGGAACGAGGTTGTGCAGAGAAGGCATGCTACTGTCCTCACATTCTGATGGCCGCTATGGGAGAAAGGACAAATTAAGCAGCCCCACATTTAGCAAAGAATTATCTGGTTATCCTCTCTGTATGCAATTTAGTACGGGTGCAAAATAAGCAAAGACTAGATCACAATGTACTAGATCACAGAGTATACAGAGTATTTATGTCTTTAGTCTATAAATTCCACAAGTATAAGGATAGGAATATTATTTTTGAAAGATAGAAAGTGAACAGTTATTAAAAGAACATGACACATGGAGTTTCTTTTTCAGAGCTGGGTACTATAACTGGCTTGGAATGGCTACCTGCTTAGCTACCTAACAACGTGACAGCTTGCTGCCTGAAAGAGGGAAGCCAGGTGAAACTCCACATCTGCTCTCAGACGGGGACTTGGGAGTCAAGCACATGCCAGTGAAGCAAAAGCCTACCTCACAGGGGCACAGTGAAGAGAGCTAGACTTTGGGGTTTCATTCTGCTGTTGTTGTTGAGTGGACTTTTTAGGCGTGTGCTGTGTGTGTGTGTGTGTGTGTGTGTATGTGTGTATGTGATCCTAGTCTAGCGGCAACTTTAAACCTGGGCACAGATTCTCTAAGCTAAGCCATAAAAGAGACATACAAGCTGCCCTAAGGAGCCCAGAAGACATTTCAGAAAGTTCTACTGCTGTTGGTTTTTGAAGGAAGAAGAAGGAAAAGGGAAATGAGAGTCGGCAGGCCACCTGACAGGAAGTCCTGCAAAGAGAACCTTTCTGTCTCTCACCCAGTTGATTTTCGATGACTTTAATTTTAATTAATTAATTTTAATGCTTTTAAAGCATTATTCCTGACTGAAGTATTTTATTTCCTAAGAATAGGACTGGGTATAAAAGAATGAACTCTGAACTAGGCCAAATCATAATCTAGGCCATAGGTCCACATAGTGTATGTCACAGACTTGCTAAAAGGACACCTGGAATTCTTGCAATCATAAGTGAAGATGATATATTTAAAACTCTTTAGAAACCCATGAAGGAAAACGTAAATATTAATAATCATAGCAGTGGCGAGCACCTACGATTCCAGCCTGTGTGACACTGGAACGTAAACCCTGCATGCTGAACTCTAGAAACATGAGGCTTGCTTTGGCTCCAGAAAAAGTGTCACAGTAGCATCCACGCAGGAGCGCTGCATTCTTCCCGACACATATTCTTATGCTTACCTCTTACTTTACAGAAATACGCTTTACTCACATACTCGGTATTTATAGCTATTGATTATAATTTTAGTAAGCTATTTTATCACTCAGTGCATTTACTGCTGCTGGCCTTTGGTTTCTGGAATGCTCTTAAAAGTACGAGGTGAATGGAGTGTTCTCAAGTCAATTAGAGGAAGTTGCTAGAGCGGCGGCACATTCAGGTCCATTAGCAGCTCTGAAGACAAAGCTAAGCACTAGCATTGTGGACTTAAAAATCAGGGTAGGTAGGAAGGGCTGCACCAGGAGAATTTCTCTACTAATGCTTTACAAATGCACAGGTCCATTTACAAGAGCATGTGTAAAAGACTGGTAAGCTGCACTGTGTATTTCCATGTACTAACTATAAGGCATGCTAATTAGAAGTCACTCCTCTCACTGTGCCATGACATACACTCTCATCGCCAGTACGGCATGCTAGAAGCATGTTGGGTCTCCTGAGAGCAAAACTAAGGCACTGTTGGAATGGGAAATACATCTAGTATTTTTCTTTAAGTTTATCCAAACTATAACAAAGTCTTCAAAGTCATATAAATTCAAAGAAATGCTGCATAATTTCTCACTAATTATAACACTAAATAAAACATTACAATTAATAACCTACAAATGATTAAATAAAGAAATGAACTTCTAAAACATATTCCTAAAACATTATGCATTTGCATTGTCATTTTTATATATTTGCTAACAGTTGCAAAATACATTTCTCAACTTATTCTCTTGCCTACACTTTTGAATCTAAAAAAAATGAATTAAAAATATCAAGATTCCCTCAATTCAAATAATGATGAATGAACTGAAGGAATTCTTTTGCTCAAACTACAAAGGAAAATAAAGCAAAGCTAGAAAATCCATGCTTTTGTCAGGCACCAAAAGGTGACCTGACACTTACCGGAGGGGACGTCTTTCGTCTTCGTGGTGGAGACATCTCATTGTCCTTACTTGCTTGCTGGCGCAACAAAGCTTTGAGTTGGTTGACTACAGAGCAAAAGCAATGAATTTATTGACCTTGCTAGAGATCCATGGGTTATGCATAGTTAAGGTTCTAAATGTCCCTCAAAGTCATGCATTAAAGAAAATGCCCTTCACTTAACATCAATGGGAGATAAAGGAAATTAGAAGACGTAGGACCTAGTGAAGAGGTGGGGATTTGATCATTAAATCAAATTATTAAATGTGGGAAGACTTTAAGTTACTGGGGAAGGTGGGTTCCACCTCTTCCTTCTCTTTTTCCCTTCCTGGCATGAGGTGAGTATTTTATCTAGCAATCTGTGCCTGCCTAGAGGATTTGCCCAGTCACATGCCCAAAGAAGCAAGGCCAACCAGTAATAGGCTAACACATGTAAAACTGAGCTAAAACAAACCCCACTAAGTATGACTCCTGTAATATCATCACTTGGGAGATGCAGGCTTGGGGGTAACCACAGGTTCAAGCCCACTTGCTCTACACAGAGAGCTCCTGCCCATCTAAGGATTCATAGTGACATCCTGACTCATAAAGAAAAAGTATATTCTTTATAAGTTTGTTTATCTAAGATGTTGTTATAGTGATGGAAAGCAGACTAACATTTTATCACCAAACATCAATCCAGCAAATATTGCTTCAACTACTATTAGGCAATAAGAACTTTGCTAGTGGCTGGGGACACACCGAAAAGACTGAAAGTTTTATAAAACTACTTTTAAAGTAAGAAATTAATAAGCAAAGTAGTTACACCAGTAGATATAAGCTCTGAATGTAGCCTAGAGTGTGCACGAAGCTCATGGACACGGAACACAGCACTAAAAGCTTGCTTTCCCGTAGGCAATCAACAGGACTTCAGCGCTAGGGAAAGGGCAGGAAGGCGTCAGAGGCTGCAGTCATGAGTTACTGCAGTATAAAGGTATGGACGCAGGGTCAGGTTGCTAAGAGATGGCTGCGTTCGAAGACAGATGGTTCAGATGAGGCCTGTGAAAAGGATGGTTAAAATGGCAGCATGAAAAGGTCTGGCTGGAGAAGTAGGTTAGGGAGTGTTGGTAAGTTAGGAAAATATTATTATTTCCATCCTAAAGATTTGGAACTTAAGCCTATAGGATTTTGGAAGTCAAAAGAAAAAAGCTAAGTGAAGAATTGCATAGCTCTTCCGTTGCACAGCAATAGAAACTTCGCAGTAGAGTGGTCAACTGAACGGAGTCAACTCTGTGAAGGTGGGAGGATCTACTGTGTCCATTCATGCTCAGACTGACAGTCACACTCACCAGCATGGCTGTGCTGCAGTTCATGCCAGGCCGCCCCTGAGTCCTCATTTTCTACGTTGATGCTGGTGGGAGGATCCAGTGCCTCTTCTTCCACAGTGACATCAACTTCTCTCAGGGCACATTTCAGTTGGTGAATGCTTCTGTTGGCACGCTCTGCAATAAAAGCCTGATGAACGTCAGGGCCCAGAGAATGGTGGAATTCTTGGATGCCAACAAGGCATCCTCAAAATGAGTATCGGTTTCACGAGAACCTTATGGTAAAAAGCAGAATTCTAGCTCCGGCTAGCTAAGGAACGTAACAGAGGAGGGACGAGAAGATGAAGTTCACATTTAGAAATTAGACTTGGGAATCGCTACAGTTCCTGCTCACACTATGAACATTCAGTGTGTGGGATTGCCTAGTTAGGATATCTATTGCTGCGATGAAACACCATGGTCAAAAAGCAAGTTGGGGAGGAAAGGGTTTATTTGGCTTACACTTCCACATCATAGTCCATCATTGGAGGAAGTCAGAACAGGAGCTCAAAAAGGGCTGGAACCTGGGGACAGGAGCTGATACAGAGGCTATGGAGTTCTGCTTGCTTACTGACTTGCTCAGCCTGCTTTCTTTTTTTTCTTCTTCACTTTTTTTTTGGTTTTTAAAAGACAGGGTTTCTCTGTGGCTTTGGAGCCTGCGCTGGAACTAGCTCTTGTAGACCAGGCTGGTCTCGAACTCACAAAGATCCGCCCGCCTCTGCCTCCCGAGTGCTGGGATTAAAGGCGTGCGCCACCACCGCCCAGCTCAACCTGCTTTCTTACAGAACCCAGGACCAGCAACTCAGGAATGGCACCGCTCACAATGGCAGAGGGCTGGGCCTCTAATTGAGAAAATGCCCCACAGCTGGATCTCCTGGAGGCATGTCCTCAACCTACGTTCTTTCTCCCTGAGGACTCTAGCCTGTGTCAAAATGACACAGAAAACCAGTCAGTACAGTAATGCAACCAGAATGGCTGAGCTCCCTCCGTGGTGAGATAGCCAGCAGCCTGGGGAGGTACTTCCTTTCCCTCAGTGCTTGAGACTCACCTGTCCCACCTAGAGATATGAGGTGAGTGGACAGAACCATTTTGGCCCAGGGAAGCCTCATTTTCTATGAAGACCTAACAGCCCTGCCTCACCAAAAGAAGTCAAACTGCATGACCCAGTTCTGATCAAAAGTTGGACATAACCTGGCTGACTACATCGCACCCACAGACACTTGGTTAGTATGAATGACCGCCCCTGGAGTCGAAACTGAAATTAACCAGCATGAAACATGTCTCTGATGAAATACTTCAAGGTATATTGTTATGATAGCAAATCTCTAAAAATAGCCTCAGGGTCACACTGCACTTCCTCACAGGCCTAAATTCGTACTAACAGGCCACAGTGACAGTTACAGCTCATCTTTAGAAGGGTCAGCAGGGTTTGTTTTCTCTGCCTTGGACTGCTTACTTGAGAGCTGACCACACTACTGAAGAGAAATATAAAGAAGCTAGTGGTTGGGGACAGACCCTGAGACTACAGGAAGCAACTCTACCTATCTTCCAAAGTGCTTAGTGTAGGCTTCAAAGGATCCCAGAGACCATTTAGCTGTAATGGCATGGAAATGAAGCTGGGGAGAAAACTCAATTGGGAAAGTGCTTGCTCTGCAAACAGGAGGACCTGAGTTCGGATCCCCACCACCTCTGTAATAAGCTGCATGTGGCAGAGCACATATGGAACCCACTGCTGGTGTAGGAGAGAACAAGTGGATCACCCAGGGTCACTGATCAGCCGCTCTAGTGGAATCTATGAGTTTCAGCCTAAGTCTCAAAAGATGCCTTGTCTCTAAGGTAAAGGTAGAGAGCAATTGTGGAAAGACTGTCAAGGTCATCCTCCTAGTTCCAAATAAACGCACACACAGGCGCACACACACACACACACACACACACACACACACACTTCTAAAAGGCTTAATTCATTATCAGTCACCTATGAAAACACATTTATGAACATACATTCTACATTTTTCTACAATGTCACTAACTTTTAAGTTTAGAAGCAAACATAATGACCTTATTAACAGAAAAAAAATACTCCATGTTACAAAATATGTAATGTGATTTCATCACTTAGAGAAACTCACCTTCCACACGGATAACACTAAGAAGTGGCTTTTCCTGTCTGAGATGAATGGTGAAATCCTATAGTCTTCATGGTGAATTTACCACCACAGATTTCTGCATAGCAACCTGAATTCCACACAGACCATCCTCTGAACACACACACCTGGTGCTGACCATAGCCAGGTCTAGTCCGTCCTTACTCACTCTTATTAGATGCACTCCTAGTTTTAGCAATACAAGGGACAACAGCGGTTTTCTAAAAACTCAATCTTTTCTGAAAAGACTTGTCAATGAAAAAGGAAAACCAAAGTGTTTGTAACATGCAATATAGTTTAGACACTTAGATTTATGTCCTTAAACCTATAAATATAGCTCTTGCCTTTACAGCATCCATTAGAGAGGAGACAGAGGGCTCGACTAGCATTAGAAGTATGTCCATGGAGCTATCAAATTACTTCATTTCTAAGACAAAGAATAATTATTTATTTATACCTACTCTAATTAAAAGCTAAGAGTTATATTAGGAAAAAGGAGAAACTGTCATGAAAAAATGCAGTGGGCAGTACCTACAGGTATCATTCTTTCATGAGGTTACAACAATGGCAGGGTTTCCACTTTATATATTATTTATTTTGTGGGTCTAGGAATTGAACACTGGACCTAAGCAAAGGCTGGGCAAGGGCTCTGTCATCGAGCAACATCCTCAGCCTGTAGGTCAACTTCCAATAACCCTTTTAATCTTGTTTCTAGTATTCTTATTCAATCTTTCAGAATTATACCAGTATTACATGCATCAAAAATATTGCATGAAGTTACAAGACACTGAGATCAACAATTAACCTCCCTCAAAAAGTGAATTTTGGCTTTTTTGCTTTCTCTTTGCAACTACTCACTCAGTTGTAAGGTTCAGAGAAGGAATTTTTGCAAGAACTACATCCTAAAACCAAATCAAGGAGGTAAATGACATTTTAAAATCATTTTAGTGTAGCATTTCAAGGCACATTAAGTGATTTCAGTTCCCGACAGCAGCATGGTTAGGACACACAAACTGACTTAATCCTGACGGATAAATTCAGATGACTGAAAACAGACGAAATGCCGTAACTCTTTAGCTGGAGCCACTGCAACGGAGCCTCCCATAATCACCAGATGCTCAATGCCATGCTCATTTTAGGAAGCCAGATGAGATGGGAAGGGCCCGATATCATTTCCTACCTGCTGCTCATGGCAAAAGTTCTATCTAAAAAGAGCCAGAAAGCCTATCCACTTCCCCTTTTCTCAGAGCATAGTACCCTATGTCAGAACACATTCTGATTTCCTCTCTTCCGCACTAGCTGCAAGCTGTCTATAAGTTTAATTATGAATATAAATGCAAACAGATCACATGAAAATAAATGCAAGCGAACATTATTTCTGCAGCCCATTATCTAAATATCAACCAATACAATGATCACTGAAAAGGTACTTAAGCCAAAAACTAAAGTCAAAGTGGGTCTTACTCATGTCTCAGTCCAATTTCTCTTCTTCCTATGTTTTAACTCCTGCCTCACCATTGAGTTTCTTTTCATCAACGTTAACATTTTAAAAGACAGTTTTAAACTCTGACAACTATATGCATGCATATAAGGTTTTTGATCATATTCGACACCCATTACTCTCCCTCACTCCTCCCACACTGTCTAAACCCCTTTCTGTGTCCCCAGAAGTCTTCTCCTATTTAAATGTGGCTTGTTTTGTTGTTGTTCTTTTATAAAGGATTGCCTGCATGAGGACGGGTGTGGAGCTTCTTAGGAACATGGCAGTGTACCAGTAGCTGCACCACTGAAGAAGAATGACCCCTCCCCCCAGCGACAGAACCTGCCAACAGCTCCTCAGCCAGGGGTGACATTAACATGTTTTTGAACAAGACGTCAGTTCCACTCAGTGTAAGACCAACAGCTACGTTCATCTAATCAATTATTCATTTCTACATTTTCCATCTGCCTAGGAGATGTGAAAGAAATGTCCCGGTGTAGGGGTGGGGACTCATCCTGTAAAGTGCCCAGCTGTCTCAGAGAAAACACGCGATCAGCCATTTCCAAGCCTGAGATATGAGATGCTCTGCAGCTCCTGACACAGCATAGATCAGGCAGACACGCAGAAAACTGAAACCACAGGAAGACAAGAAAAACGTCTCTGTTCCTACTTGACTGGACCACAATCCAGTTTAGAAGACAGCTGCCATGGTTTCCTGGAGAACCAACAGGTAGCAAAACCATGAGAGAAATAGCCTCATCCAAAGTCGGACAAAGACAAGTCTTGTAAGTAGCCAACACCATAGTGAAAGAGATTAAAAGACCTATCAGAAATGAAAACGCCTCAACAAATCCGTGCCCCTAACTCTAATGGCTACAAACTGATGTAGATGGCACCCATAGGGAAAGACAACCGTAACAACAGTGTGATCTTTGTAGAGAAAGCAGGGCCTGGAAGATTATCAATGTCAGGTGGGAGGTGGCCAGTCTGTGTCTGTCCTGTGGCATGCACCTGGTACCTCCTTGGCACGAGCAAGTTCGATTAATGCACCTGGTCCTTTTGCCAACAGAGAATTAATTCTAGCTGGGCTGGCAGAAGACTTGAGGTAGAATCACCCAACAATACAGTCTGTATGTATAATTGTAATTACTCTTTCTGGAGTCTCTTGCTAAGGCTACAACATTCTTTCTGAACACAGTGCTATTGGTGTTTCAGACCTGATAGCTTTGTCACAGGAACCAGACAAAGCATTTTTGCCACTGTCCCTGGCTTCTACTCAGCAACAGCCCCTCCACCCGCAGTCAGGAGGATCAACAATATCTGTGAACATTACTAAATGTTTGCTTGCAAGACAAGCTGTCCCTGGTTTAGAATCATTGCTGAGATCAATGAAGATCACTCCTGCTCAGCCTGGAGGAGCTATTCCCAGTGGCACGCCCACACCTACCACCTGCAAACACAACAGCCTTTTGATGAAACAGGCAGCACAGCCAGCTACTGTTTTTAGTATGGTAGGGCAGGAGAAAACCAAAGCCCACCACTGCCAATGTAGGATTTTAATATTTCTATCGTAATAAAGAGATCAAATTCTGTGTTTAGCTTAGTTTATTGCAAGGCTGGAGCCTGGTGTAGCATCTGCTCTAGGTCCAGTCCTTCAAGCCTTCCAGTGGGCTGAAGGAACTCCATCACGATCCAGGTTGCTGAGATGTGTGCAGAGTGCACTTCAGGAATCTTTCTTTGGACTCATGCGAAAACTTTGCCATGCACTGGTACTGTCGCTGAAGTACAGATCTTTAAGGATTCTGTGAGAATATAATTTTTCTCATTATTCCAATAGCTTGGCATCCTCTTTCCAAGAACACAACAAAGTGCCCTTACAATTTTATAACATGGTTACAGTAATGGTTCGGAGTGACTTCCATGAAGTGTCCTTTCTGTCTGTTGTTAAATCTTGTCTTTGACCTTGTTAGAACATAAAGAAAACTGGGATTTTTGCTTGTTTGTTTTCAATTACCCAGGGTAGCCTTGAACTAGAACTCCTCCTGCCTCAGCCTCATCAACACTCAAATGACAGGCATATTTCACTATGTCTTGCTTATTGATTTTTGTTCTAGTAAAACAAAAATAAATAAGTCACTAAAACATGATATATAAATAAAAATGCTCATAATTAATTTTTACATCTCCCAAAGTGTACACGTACGCGTGTGTGTATGTGTACCTACAGACATATAAATACAAATAACACATGGCAAAGAATAAAAATATCAAGAAATATTTATGGAAGTAGAAAAGAAGAAATGTTTTTTGTGTAAATCTGAGAAAAAGAGAAACTTTCCCTGAAGATAAACATGTGTTCCTAAGTAGGCCAAAGGTCCTGATGACATCATTGCTAGCTGCAAACCTCTCAGTTAGCCGTGTTATTACACAACTCTTCTGCAGATGTGAATTCTTCCCTACATCCAGGGAAAGCATCCACCATGAACATTATCCCCAGTTTTTTCCAAGTACACCAAATACAAAGAAAAGGACCTTCCTCAAGATTAGTGTTCTTAGCCGGGTGGTGGTGGTGCATGCCTTTAATCCCAGCACTCGGGAGGCAGAGGCAGGCGGATCTCTTGAGTTCGAGACCAGCCTGGTCTACAAGAGCTAGATCCAGGACAGGCTCCAAAGCCACAGAGAAACCCTGTATCAAAAAACAAAAACAACAACAAAAAGATTAGTGTTCTTGCCATGGGCCCCTTCTCACTTTCAATGTCCTACTCCAATGTGCTCCTTACTTGGAATTTCCTAAGACATGAGCACAATCTTTATCCTTCAGAGCAATGAAAAGGTCACCAGCCCTCCAGGTGACAGCGGGAACACTAGGCTCTTAGAGGTGTTTACGCTTGGCTTTCTTCTTAGAGAAAGAGCTCAAGGAAGGAAGAAGTGGGGGAGAGGGAAGCCAGGAGAAAACAGAAAGTACAGGCACAGAGGCTGACCACATGCTGACCCTTCCCCTAGTGTCGTTCACCAAGTCCCTTACACACTTCGTTGCTTTGGCTCCTACAGATGACAATTTTCACATCTAGTTCAAGCTTCTAACTTTACAGACAAGGAAGCAGAAATCCAGATCCAACTTATTAACCTGTCTGAGGTCACAAAGATGCTAATTGGCAAAGCGATAGGAAGTTCAGTGACCTGGCTCCTAGGCACACATTCTCTCCTGACTCTGTCATATTTCCACAGATTGCATCCGCAGCCTGAAATACCAATGTTATGAAGGCAAAGGGGAGAACTGCATACAGAGTGTATCTAAAGAGAAAGTATGTGTTCCTGTCACAGACAGGCTTGTGTGAGCAGTCTGCCCACCCAGCCTAAGGTGGAGAGGAATTGCCTGACCAGGAGAGAAAGGCGCTGCTGTTAGCTGCATCCACACCCCACACTGTACCAGGAAAGCGGTATGGCTCTGTGAGTGGGGACAGACACACTGCCTTGCAATCTCACTCCCTTTTAATACTGGAACCGCATGTTCACGTGTGTGACGCCTAAGACAGCCAGGGTTGAATGCAGTTCTTTCTTCTACTTCCTTTGCTATAGCCTAGTTGATTCATCTCGTGTCCTCACAGTTATGCACTGTAATTATTTAATCACTTATTTCAATGGTGGAGGTTAAACTGACCCTTCTTCACTAGTGAATGTGATAAAATGGAGTGATGCTATGCTAGGGCTCTCACCCCAAATATTCTGCAACCTCCCAAAACAGGGCCACCAGCTGGAGGCCAGTGCTCAAACACATCATTTTGTGGGGGCTAAAACAGAGAAAGCAGATGCCTTTGCTATATTCCCTAGTTACAAATATGTCTCCTAGCCACTGTGTACCTTGACTGATGTCCACCTTGGGTAAATGAACACCTAATCACACTGCTAAGATGCCTTAAAAATCTAGTTCTACATTGAGCTCTCTGGCTCCCAGGACACCACGATACACTCACTTTGACCATGCTGGAAAGTTGAATGTTCATATGGCTCACTCATAAAATGAAGAGATACTAGCAATTAGTAAAAAGTCTCAGGAATAAATAGGAATAGAAGACCAATACTTTACTTGTCTTCCAGTGTACATGAACTAGGGAAGACATTTTATAACACTACTCTTAAATATTGGGCACTCTTGAAATAACCAATCACATCATATTCACCAATGATTGGCTATCCAGAAATGAAAGTTTACTTTAAAGGGAGTTATTCTTGCCGGGTGGTGGTGGTACGCACTATTAATCCCAGCTCTCAGGAGGCAGTGGATCTTTGAGTTCGAGGTCAGCCTGGTATACAGAGCTAGTTCCAGGACTACACAGAGAAACCCTGTCTTGAAAAACAAAAACAAAACAAAACAGAAAAAAACCTCTCTGAAAGTGGCAGTTAATGTTTGACTCTGCTGAAGTTCACATTAAACTTGTTTCCTAATTTTCTAAATATTGTTGTATATGCCAATATAAGTAAGAAGCCACCAAATCAATACTATATCTCACATTTGCCATTGGTGAAATTTTTTGATTTTAAATGGCTAGGACACTAATTGTAAAATTTACATTTATTTTAATTAGGAATTCATGCTATAATTACTGAAAGCAATAGCAGTACTAATACACATATTTGTACAATATTTAATTTTTATGGTGCTGGCAACTGAACTCAGGACCTTGTCCAGGCTGGACAAGTGCTATTTCATCAAGTCAAGTACCCACTTCTTTGAAATTAGTTTGAAATCAGCCCTATGACTATATCAAAATGCTTAATATTAAAGTAGCCTCAAAGTATGTGGAGCAGATAAAGTGTATTTTTATACATGAACGTGTATTTTTGACATGAGCACAGCCACGTCAAGGATTCCAATGCCTCAGACCCATCGGAATGGCCAAGGTCTTCCCCAGGTCTGGCTCTGGAGAATGGCAAAGATTCCCCTGGTCAAATTATGGATACAGCTGACCTTTCACTAAAACCAATACATACAGGAAGTACAGACCACATCTTCCTCATCCCAGAGGACTGCAGCCCCAGACTGCTGACCTACAGAAACCCCCTACTCCTCCTAAGTTTCCAAACCACTGTTGTTATTTGTCCAACTGAGCCCATGGCCCATTCCACACCAGCAGAATGGAACTTATATCTGTCATCTCTTCATTCCCTGCTGCCCCAGTCAGATCAGTCATGTAGCTATATCAAAATTATTAATATTAAATAGTTCCCCAGTGGTTAAAGAAAGACCCAGAGTTATGCTGCAGATGTACTAGATGAAACAACAAAAAATCAGAACAATTTACCAGTCTAAAACAATTACAACCATTTATATCTCTGAGCACAGTATTTTTTCTTGATTCCAAATAAAAAAATTATAAGCAGTTATTTGGGTATCCAACAACCCTTGACATATCAATAGGCTGAGAACGGCATTTAACTCCTTCATCCTATAGTTTGAACACGAGGATGCTAACAGTCTATAACAACACCAATACATACAGACAATAAGCACCAATAGATACAGGCCTACAAAGTCAAGAGTCACAAGGAGATAAACTTTCCAGTCTCCTCATTTTTTTTTAATTTCTAAGGAAGCAAAAATTAGCGGCTATCATTTAATGAGTAATTATGTGTCGATCATTGGTTGTCACCCTTGTTTGAAAACATAGTAACCTTCAATTGTGTTGTTTATTGTCATTCCCAGTGAGCCAAAGACTCCACAGCAATAGGACTCATTGCAAATTCATGACCTAGTACGAGCAACCCAAATCAGGCATTCAATTATTATTTGCTGAATAAATCACGCTATAAATGATTCAAATATTTTAACTGTTGGCCATAACCTATGCGGTTATGAAAATGCAGAATAGAAAAAAGTGCATCCCAACCAAGAGAATAAAGTCTTTAGTGTTTTTTTTTACTTTATATGTCCCGCATTTACTATATGCCCATCTTTCCTTCCTTCCTTCCTTTCCACATGCCAGACAAGCATTCTAACACTTATTAATATTTATTTTGTTCATTTGTTCCCCCCACAATAATCAGGTGTAGCTGACACTACAACTTCAATATAGCAAGGTCTCAAGTTTCCTGAGGTTATGTATGTTGTCAAGATAACAGAGCTAAATAGAAGTATGGACACTACTTAACTAAATAATTATTCCTCTGGTGTTTTGCTCAAAACAACATGATTTGATGAAATAAATCTTCAATTACAGTAATTATGACTTGATTAGTTACAAAAGACATAGGTGGATGAAGGTGGATAGGCCTGAATTCAAGACCTGTCTTTGCCACTAACCAAACAGTTTGTGTGAATTTGGGCCTACAACTCAATCTCTCTGAGCTTTGATTTCTTGACATGTAAAATGGGAACATTAGTAAGATAAAGTTTAAAATACTTTGCTATATGGAAATAATGTAGATCAATAAATACTGTATTATTATAAATAACTACTATGTTTTGTTTCTGGTCTCATAAGAGTCAATAAACTAAACCAGGATTTCAATGTGTAAAAAATATGACTAAGAAATTTATTGGATTAAACAGCAAAGTATGGCAACAGAATAAAAGTGGCATAGAGATGTTCACAAGTTTGTACTGGCACTAGTTGACACACACCTAAATCGAGATGTTGGTACCCTATTGGGTCAGGTTACCGTAAGAATCAGAGGTAACAACGCTGCTTACTTAACCCTACCACCAAAATCAAACTATTTCATCCTTGAGATCAGTGCAGCATCCGTCTTCTTTCTCTACGGCCTGGCTGGCGCTCAAGGAAAGTGTTAGGAAAACCACCCATTATTGCCCAGGGTACCTAGGAGCTAGGCACTGAGATTCGGAGCAACTCACCCCGGAGACTCCGTTGGTATTGCCCCAGACTGTCCTCCAGGGTAGAGTTCCCTGGGAACTTTGCCATGGGGTCAGAGATGGGAGTTACGCGGGAAAGTGTCCAGTGCACCCCTCCGAGGACAGGCCTAGCGCTGGGGGTTGGGGGATGCCTATCTGCTTCCTGTCGCTGCTGTCACTAGGGAGCCAGGAACCCCGGACTGAGCTCCTGGGGGCTCTTCCTATCCCCTGGCCCTCATGGTGATCGTCGGGAATTGTAGTTCGCAGTCTCAAAGCTGTTGTCTCTAGAGTCCTATGAGTCTTCCAGCTACACTACGATTCCCAGAGGGCAATGCGCTCAGGGCGCTTCGCTGGCAGTTTAGCGGCCTGAGCCCGTTGCCAAGAGACGGACTGGCAGGCCGCGCCCTTTCCCTTCTGCCCAACTTGGGTTAGTCCTGCTGTCCTGCCATCCCCCAGCCACCTGGATCAACCGGCTGACAGAAGGGGCCCGGTGAAGGCCTCGACTCTTCACAATGGGTCGTTTGTGGAGTTGATCCCTGAGGCTGCTTAAGGATTTACTGTAAACTCTGTTTAAGTTAGGATTACTGTCAAAATTGTTTCTCTCACGAAAATGAAGCTGTCAACCTTCCAAACAACTAGACTGTGAAGGCGGCGGACACTACAACTCCTAGCATGCCCAGCGCCCCGCCCTCCGCGTGGAGTTGGCGCGCTGCCCGCTGGGAATCGTAGTCCGGGTTGGTTGCGGTCCTACTTGAGCCAGGCAGCTCTTCATTGTTCAAGCGGGTCTTGCGAGCACGCCTGCGCAGTGGGCAGCTGAGTGAGCGTGTGGATGAGACCCTCCTTAAAGCCCCCTTTCATTGTCTGGGTCTGGCGCCTGCGCAGTGAGGCATCGCTAGGCCCCGGCCAGGGGAGGGAGAGGGCCTGGCGTCTTGCCCTTCGCGAAGCGCCTGCGCACTGAGCGTCCGCTCGCTGCCGTTCCCGCTATGTGTGGGGCGTGTGTGGAATAACGTTATTGCCCAGCGGAACCGAGGGGGCCCGAGCTCCACGGCGGCGGCGACGACGACAACAGCGACGGGGTGGGGGGAGGACAGCGTGGCAGAGACTGACGGGACGCGCCGCGCGCCCCGCCTCCCGGTCCGGTCCCTCTCCGCGGTGAGGGGTAAGTGATGCGCTCGGGGTCGGCGCGGCCCGGGATTCTGCACGTCGTCGTCGTCGTCGCCGTTCTCTGCTCCTGCAGCCGGGGATCCAGGCGCGGCCCGCGGCGGGGTGGCGTGTGAGCCTGGAGGCCGAGGGGCGCTGCGTGGCCGCCCCGCGCGGCCGCCGCCCTCCGGTCCCCTTCCGTCCCCTCCCCCACGAACTGCGGCCGGACGACCCGGGCCGGCTTCCCTTCGGTGCGCCCGCTCCTCTAGAGCTGGTCCCCGGCTTTGTGCAGCCGCCGCCGGAGGTGTCGGCTGACGCTGCGGGCGGAGCATCCAGGGAACGAGTTTTCTGGGCCGCCCATCCCTTTTGTAGGGTTGCTTTCGGGGTGTGAGGCGGGTGGCGGGGTGGTGGTGGTGGTGTTGTCGGACGACGAGCCTTCGGGTGGTGTCGGGAGGGCGTGGAAGCCGTGCTGTCACACAGCCTCCCTGGCAACTGCACCCCACATCGCGTCCGACTGGGTAGTAAACCAGGAGCGTGTGGCTTCCTGTGGGCTTCATTGTCCTAAGATTCAGTTGTAGCGTTTGGGTCTGGTTCCCTTCCATTTTATTCAAGGGGTGGGGGGGGGAGAAATAGCAGCTGCGCTGACGCGGAAGGGAAGACAAGGAAATGTGTCCTAAGTCATATGATCCCTGTTTTCTGGTCTTGAGTAGTTTTACTGGTTTTTTTTTTCTTTTTTCTTTTTCTTCTTTTCTCCCAAAATATAAAGAAGACAGACTGTACCTGCTAGAGTCCAAGTCTGCCAAGGTGATCAATATAAAATTACTAGATGACAATAACGGCTGGGCTAGGTAGGGCCTACAGGGAAGCAGTTGTTTAGCAGGGAAATGAACCAGCGGAATTATTTTTTCCAGTGGGTGGGTAATGCGTTCTTGTTCCTAAGGGAATACGTTAGGATACGCTTAGAGCAGACAAAACAAAAACTAGGCCGGGTATATTTCAGTTTCAGAAATTGATTGGTTTTTATTCTGCTAATGAAAATTCAACCGTCGGAGAGGAACTTGTCGATGCAGACAATACGTTTAGTTGAAAATACACCCTTTAAGATGATTTGAATCTGAAGCGCATGGTATTTGTAGTGCTAAGCCAATCTTTCTGCTGGAAACACGCAGGCGATAGAATGAAAAGGATGAGGAGGGGCAGGTGTAGGGATAATGTGAGAGATTCATTATAAATAAGAAACTAAATCTTTATGGACATATATCCCTATGTACTTAACCTTCAGAGACTGAGGAATTCACTGAGAAATAGCAAGGTTTTGTTTTGACCACTTTTTTAAAAAAAAAAAATAAAACCAGGGATGCTTTTAGTTTTTTCTTTTGTGAGTACTACAAAACTTTGGGGTCCTAAAACAGGAGTTGTAAGTGGGCTTAATGGAAACCAAGAAGATGCTAACACTGGCAAAGTTGACTGCCTTGTCTGCCTCCAAAGCAATGGAAGGTGGAGCCAAACAAAACCAGGATCTGTACAGCAGGGTGACCTCTCCCACGGGTGTGCCCTAGTCCCCTGCCCTGCACAGGTATACACATTACTATATCTTCATGCCCACTTAGCATCTGCGTGGGCTCTGGTGATCTGAGCCCTTTCTAGTCTTCTTGCATGCCCGGCAAGTCCTTTAATCAGAACTTGTATGGTTTATCCACTCAACAAAAATTCTGTTCCCAATAAATATTTTTACTATTTGATGCATAATGATTTTTGTCTTCTGTCTTAAACATAAGGTTCCTAAGCAATGTCCTATTCTAGTAAGAATATGATAGGTGATGGTAAGTTGTAAAATATCTGTAAAGGTGTAAATTATTCTGAATTAGCTATATACCACCATATACCACCAGTGTTTGATGAATATACAGTGATTAAAACTTTAAACATTGCTCTCTTTCACACACACAAAAAATGTTTTTTGTCGTGTTTAGTGGAGTAAAAGCCCCGTACCATCTTTTCTCTTTTAATTTTCTTTAACAATGAAGATTTCTAGTAATTACCCATGGCAAAGTGAGCTTTGATTTGCTCTAGTGTTTTATGAGGGATGTGTTCAGTAATGAGCTCAGTTTTTGTGGTATAAAAAGAATAAGAAAACATCTGTGATTGATTAAACTGGATATATTAACTGGTTTGGCTGAAATGATTGTGCAACAGGGTATGTATTTTTTAAAGCAAAATAGCATAGCCAAAATGTATGACACCCATTTATATGTCAAACAAAAACAAAAGAAGCTAACGGGAGGAAAGCTAAGGTCATAGAAATTACTTACAGACTTGTGAGCTATAAGCTTAATGTCCTTTGTTAATGGCTAAGGTCCACTAATGAGTGAGTACATACCACACTCATGTTTTTGGGTTTGGGATATCTCACTAAGGATAGAGTTTTCTATTTCCATCCATTTGCATGCAAAATTCAAGATGTCATTGTTTTTATCCGCTGAGTAGTATTCTAATGTGTATTTTTCCACACTTTCTGGATCCATTCTTCCATTGAGGGGCATCTACGTTGTTTCCAGGTTCTGGCTATTACAAATAATGCTGCTATAAACATAGTAGCACAAATGCTTTTGTAGTACGGTTGAGCATCTCTTGGGTATATTCCCAAGAGTGGTATTGCTGGATCCTGAGGTAGGTTCCTGAGAAACCGCCACACTGATTTCCAAAGTGGTTGCACAAGTTTGCATTCCCACCAGCAATGGAGGAGTGTTCCCCTTACTCCACATCCTCTCCAGCATAGGTTATCATTGGTGTTTTTGATTTTAGCCATTCTGACAGGTGTAAGATGGTATCTCAAAGTCGTTTTGATTTGCATTTCCCTGATCGCAAAGGAAGATGAACATGACCTTAAGTATCTTTTGGCCATTCGAACTTCTTCTGTTGAGAATTCTCTGTTCAGATTATTACCCATTTTTTAATTGGGGAATTTAGAATTTTTATGTCCAGTTTCTTGAGTTCTTTGTATATCTTGGAGATCAGGCCTTTGTCTGATGTGGGGTTAGTGAAGCCTGCAGAAGCCAAATAGCAAGGTGAACCCAAAGAAAAACATATATAGATTTTCCTGGAAGTCGGAAGCAAACAAGATCGTCAGACAAAAGTTGGAAGCACGGTTGTGGGGATGGGGGTGGAAGTAGGGATTGGGGGAGGGAGTAGGTGAAAGGGAGGGTGTAGAAGGGAGAAAGGAAGAACTGGGGAGAGCCTGGGGTTGTGGGAGGGTGGAGATGGAGGAAGGGTGTATATTGGAGAAGGGAACAAGATCTACATTAACAGGAGTCATTCTAAGATTTGCAAGAGACTTGTCTCTAGAGGGGATCCCAGGTATTCACAGGGATCTTCCAGCTAGGTACCTGGGCAGCAGAGGAGTGGGTGCCTGAACTGAACTTGCCCCATAGTTACTTTGTTGAATATCTTAATCGTCACCATAGAAATTTCGCATGATGGATGGAGATAGAGTCAGAGACCCACATTCACATCAGAACAAGGGACTGAGCTACCAAGGTCCAGTGGAAGAGCAGAAGGAGGGAAAAGATGAGCAAGGAAGTCAGGACCCTGAGGGACTGGCCCACCAACAGAGACAGTGTGCTCGATCTATTGGGAGCTCATCGAATCCAGCTGGACCAAGACTGAATGAGCATATGACCTAACTGGATCCTATGAATGTGACTGCCAGTGGGGACTGACTGAGAAGCCAATGATAATGGCACCGGGACCTAGCTCTTCTGCATGTATTGGCTTTTTGGGAACTTATTCTATATGGATGCACATCTTCCTAGACCGAGATGGAGGGGGGAGGGCCTTGGGCTTCCCATAGGGCAGGGTATCCTGCCCCATCTTAAGGAAGCAGGGGGAGGGTGGTGGGGTAGGGGGGGAGCGGGAGGGCCGGGAACAAGGGGAGTAAATGTAAATTTTTCTTTAAAAGAACAACAACAAAAAAAAAAGAAAGAAAGAAATTACTTACAGACAAATAGTGACTGAATAGAAGCAGGAAAAAATCCCAAGCATCGCATAGAACTGAAAACCAAGTTAGACATGACAGGGAACAAGTATCCATTTTAGTGCATTAGTAGTAAAAGCTGGAGAAGACATTTCTCTTTGGGGACATGGTGTTATTGAGAAAGTGGCTAATACCTACCTGCATGGAACACCTATTAAATGGCAGTTTTTGCAACATTTTTCACCTATTAAATGGCAGTTTTTGCAACATTTTTCTTTATCGAGGTATTGTGTTATACAATTAAAGTTGAAAAACTAAGGGTTGGAGAAGTGACTCAACAGTTAAGATTGCTAGCTGCTCTTGTGGAAGACCCAGGTTTAGTTCCTCATGACTGCCTGCAACTCCAGCTCCAGGAGTCAGGTACCCTCTTCTGGACTTGACACCAGAAACATGCATGGCCAATATCTGTACATGCAGGTAAAACACATAAAATGTTTAGCAAGCTCTCTTTTTAAAATTTGAAAAAAAAATGAAGCACAGAGTTAGTAAATAGCTGTTTCTGTGACACACATTTCAGAGTTGAGTCTGTAACTGAACTCTTGTATTTTAACTTAACCTTTTCCTATAAGTTTAATGATGATACCTATTCCCTTATTGGCATCGACGAAATGCTGGTGCTGGAAGCAGTTTACAAGTCTTCTGTACTGTGTGCCCGCACAGCGTGCACATCGCTAATATTCTTGAGACCCAGCTTCTCCATGCACTCTTCCCTGGGCTTGCAAGGAAGCCCATTTAACTTCAGAAAGTTTAATGGAAGGTTGTTGTCAAAGTCCTAGGCCTGAGGAAGTCCCAGCTGACCAGGTTGAGCCATCTGCTGCAGGGGCATAGAGAAGAGAGTCGTGAAACCAGGAAGGAATTTTTCCGTGTGGCTACACTAGCAAGGACTAGAATCTGCATACTAATCCCTGTCTTCTGGAAAATGACTAAAGTAGCTCTGGAACTATAGAAAATAAGGATCAAGTGGGGAGCCATGGTCTGATATAACCAAACTCTATTAGCCAAACTGATCTGATAGATCGTCATCTGGTTCTGCTGTGTCCTGTTGGCACCATGAAATCATTGATGCTTGAAGGGACAGTTCAGTTCCTTTTAGGGGATGATTGCTCCTGTTTAGGAGAGCAGCCTAGGTCCTTTCAGAAAGTGTAAGACAGCAGGGCTCAGTGTTCCTACAATGCAAGAAGATATTGTAGAAAAGGGACTCGAGAGAATAGGTGGCGGGAACAAAGTGAGATCAATTAGGACAGTAACTGTTTCTCTTCAGGGGAGCAAAAGATAACTTCACATCAGACATATTGCAATTATATATATGTGTGTGTATGTGTGTATGTGTGACATTAATTATAATAATGGCTTTTGTTATGACATTTTCATACAAGTACATAATATATTTTGATCATTTGTCTCTGTGTCTCACGTCTCTCTTACACACACACACACACACACACACACACACACACACACACACACACACACGTTTATAGAACCTAGGGCAGTAGAAAGGAGCCCGTGAGAGGAAAATATGATTCTATAGGTACTAGGGAAGGTAGTAAAACACATGTGAGTTAGAAGGGTTAGAATACTGGAGATGGAGAGTAGGGAATGAGGACAAAGAGATGGGGGAGAAATTGGAAGTGATGGTCAACAATAACAAGGTATAAAAAGCCCCAAATCAGCCGGGCGGTGGTGGCGCACGCCTTTAATCCCAGCACTCGGGAGGCAGAGGCAGGCGGATCTCTGTGAGTTCGAGACCAGCCTGGTCTACAAAAGCTAGTTCCAGGACAGGCTCCAAAGCCACAGAGAAACCCTGTCTCGAAAAACCAAAGAAAAAAAAAAAAGCCCCAAATCTAGTGCTGGTTTTACTCTCTGACTTCGTCTGTTAGCTGTAGTACTGTCTTAACAATACAATAAGACTTCTCAATAAAATTTTTCAAAATTACCATTTGCACCTTCATATTACAGTTGAGTCAATGCTTCTTTTCTAGTTTAGCTTCCATATTCACCTCTGCAGTTACGGTCTGGCTGTGGAGTGGAGTGCCCTGTTTGTTTATTTTGTTGTTGTTGTTGTTCGCAGTTTGAAGTTGTGTCACATCTTTAGCAACAGTGATGTTTTCCCAATTTCTGAGAAGTGGGGAAGGAAGGGGAGTAATATAGTTCTTAAAAGTTACCTTCTTGTAATTCAGGATGAAATTCTTTACTTCTGCTAATATTAAAAAGTTCTTCGTTTTGAACTGAAATTTTTAATAATTGGCAAACTTTCTTTGATACTAGTTGTGGGTTTTGTTTTGTTCTAGTGTCTTTAGCCTATAGAAAGTCAGCAGACTTTTGGTTCTCATTTTGTTTTTTGAGATGTTTGAAAATTGCTGATGCAGTCTATATAAACATTGTTATATTTACCTAGGTTTTACATACTCCATTTATAAATAGGTGATAGTTCTGAAGCCATGATTTATCCTGACCTACTACTAAATTTATCTTTTATTAATGTGAGTATAGTTAAAAATCTGTTGGGATTTTCTTGGATCATGATTCTGTCTTGTCATCTAAGGGATTAGTTTCACTTCTTGACTTTTGGACCTATATAAATTTAATAAGCCATATCTCTATTGTCATCATCCTTCCTGTCCATGTACTTGTCATAGCCAAGGATAAAGCCTTCCATATTTATAAATAGAATCAATGATACATAAAATATGCTGTGGGTGGAGAATACAGAGGAGATGAAAATTATTTGCATAGTTTTGGCTCGTTTTCTTATTTCACTGAGTAACAAGAGGAATTGTATGAAACTAAGAGTTTGGAGGCTATGGATAATAATAGTATATGATAATAAAGCTGAGTAAGGAAGGGTGCTACAAAGAAGACTTCATCAGAACCGAGAAAGGCCTTGCTGTGAGAAAGGATGTGACACAACTTTAGACTGCATGGCTTGAAACAAGGACAATAGTTATATTCCAACTGCATTTAGACTGTAGCTTCAGAATTGAGCTTCGAAACTAGATCAGAATTGTAAGAAATAGCTTTGGCACAACTTTGGCAGAAAGAAAAGGCAAAGGAAACTGAACATTTTTCAAAATTAAAGAGTGAGTGATGGTTAACTTTCCTTTTTTTCATTTTCAAAGTGTCAGTACATACAAATGGTTCAAATGGTCAGTTTTTTTATTGATGATGTATAAATTCCTTCTTACCCCAGTTTTGTAAATAATTATAACTTTCTCCCATGCAATAAAGTAACTTTATTATATTTTATTTACCCTTCAGTTCAAAGAAATACAAATATTCTTAACTCCCCTTCCATCTTTGACAGGAAAGAAAGCCTCATTACACACTGTATCTTGAATGTTGTTATTTCTGAGTGTTTCAGAAGTCAGTCTTAGAAACAGTGCTCATGACTCCACCCCACCCCAAGGATTTAACATTCCATCTTAGTTGGGGGGAAAAGGCATGTAGGTATCAGGGTAGAGAATATTCTCACATACAGTGTGGTTCTGCAAGGAATGGGTAAGTAACTTTGAGAACAAAGAGACCACTGTGATTGAGATGCGTGAGAGGAGGGAAGAGTAGGAGGAATTAAAATTGGAGGGAGCTTTTATTGCATGATGTTATTTAAGTGCCGTGGGAATTTATCAAGGGCTTTGAAAGGATTGCCCTGTTTTATAGTGGCTAGAGGGGAGCAAGTATGGGAATAAGATGAACTAAGAAATAATTGGAATGATCTAGACTAACTTTGTTTAGAGTAAATGTGATGGCAGTAATGAAAGCTGTCCATGTCTGGCTTTACAGAATCAAGAGCTGGGATTGATTGTAAACTTAGAGATCATTATTGAACATCTAAGTAATCATGTCAAGTGGGTAATGGGATATATAAGATACAAATTCTGAGGCAAAAGGTTAAAGATATATAAGTTTTAACTACCACTGGTAAACTGGAAGAGTGCTGTGGGACAATGGTCTGTATCCTGTTACTTGTATTTTAAATAAATGGTGATTGGCCAGTAGCCAGGCAGGAAGTATAGGCAGGGTGACCAGGCAGGAAGTAGAGGTGGGGCAACAAGAATTCTGGGAAGAGGGAAGTTTCAGTCTGCAGTCCACCCAGACACAGAGAAAGCCAGACACAGAGGAAGCAAAATGTGACTGCCTTGCTAGAAAAGGTACCAAGCCAACATGGCCAACACAGACAAGAATAATGGGCTGATATAAGTTATAAGAGTTAATAAGAAGCCTGAGCTAATAAGCCAGTCAGTTTATAATTAATGTAGACCTCTGTGTATTTCTTTGTGACTGAACAGCTGCCTGACCGAGCAGGACTGGGTGGGGCAGAAACCCCTATCAACAAAGAGGTCACTTAGGAAATTAAGGTGCCAAGAGGCCCAACATTTGGGACCCTACATTGGAATATTAGCAGTAGGAAAGATTGAAATGCAGTCAGAGATACGAGAAAATTACGTGTGTGTGATGCCCCAGAAGCCAAGGGAGGATAGAATGTTTGAAGGTAAGAGCGTTCACTGTGTCACATTTAGGTACTTGAATACATCTTAAGAAATATAGTACCCTCTCACTGGTGGTCTCTTAACACATACTTTAATAGACCTCTTGTTGTTCTCATTTATTAATGAGAATGCTTGCAATCATTCTTCCTCTAAATTAGCCGTCTGTATCCTTGAACAAAGTTTGTTTGCAGACAGGGCATTGTTGATTTTAGGTAGACTGACAGTGATGTTTGGTGAGAGTTGATCAGGTGGTGCCTCAGTGTTACTAGTAGTGTCATATGGAGTCTGTTACTTTATCTCAGAAGCTCGCTTTCTTCTGTTATGTTTAATTAGTGCTAGGCTACTTTCTCAGAGGCTTATTATAAAAAATAATGAAATATTTAATCACAGATTTTGCTTTCCTTATAGCCTCAAGTTGGATGCCACCTCATAAAAAAATATCTTTCATTGATTCCATAGAAATAATATTTACCTCTCGTGGGTTCTGTCTCATTGGGCAGTTTTGCATATCATTTTATAGCATTCTGGGGCACAGAAAAAGGGGCACGATGCCAGGAAGAAGAAAAGAATAAGCAAGCTTTTAGATAACTTTCTCCAATCCTCAACTAATCTGCTTCAGACTATAACCTTCTTTTGTTAGATGGTCTACTGGGTAAAGGCTTGTTACATGTTACATAGAGCAAAGGATAGCAAGTCAAACCCTAAAGCTTAAATCGGGGTCTTGTACTCCAGACAAAGAGCTAGAAAACTGATCTGAGCAAATTCAAGGAAAAGGGAAAAGAGAGCCTACTGAGCAAAAAGGAATGAACTGTAAAATATTCAATTTATTGGAAAACACATTAGAAATAGAAACCTTTATGTGGTAAGCTTCATGAGACAGGGAATACATGATTTAAAATGCAAGAGCTGAGAGTATAGAGCAGTGGTAGACTCTGCTTAGGGTGTGAGAGGCCCCATCTTTGGTCTCTAGGATCACAAAGTAGACAAGCACATACAAATACAGTTATCCCCTCAGTATCCAAGGGGAATTAAAGCTTCCATTGCTTGAGATCTTTAAATAAAATGGGATACCGTTTACACCCATTAACATCTTCCTACATCTTAGAAAAAATTTCATTTATTTATATATGTTTGTATGTGTATATATGTATATATGTGGATCAGGAGGAGGCCAAATGGTATCTTGGACAAGTCAGTTCCCTTCTTCCACCATGTGAGTTCCAGGAATTAGCTCTGGTTATCAGGCTAGGCAGCAAGTGCATTTGTCCACTGAGTTCTCTCTGTTTGACCCTCCTATGTACATCATTTAAATCATCTCTGTATTACTTAGATTGTCTAATACAATGCAGTGTTTCAATACAATACTATTTAATTATTTGTATTAATAGTATTTAATACAATACTATTCTCTGTTGCTTGGAAAATGATGGCAAATGAAAAATGTCTATATATATTCAAAACAGGCAAAATTATTCTCTCCTTTCAGTATTTTTCATCTGAATTTATTGAATCCATGAATTTGGAACCCATGGTAGTATGTGTTTGAGTGTGTCCAGATATATTTTGAAGACTTTACTGTTATTTGCTGTGGTTGCCCAAGAGAAGTCTTTCTCTTTGTTTAACTAACATGTTGCAGAGGAAAAAGCTACTTACTGTTTTCTTATTCTTTTACAAATTTAAAAATAATTTTTATACACTGTAGAAAGTTCTGAAAGTGTTGAGTCAAAAGGCACACACATTGATAACTTACCAGCCTTTGTTATCTCTGTTACATACTGTCTATTCTTATTTAATTTGGCATGATTCTATCTTGGGGTCAGACTTTTTGAATATTTTTTAATTTAAATATTTTTATTAAGTTGGAAAAAATTATCAAAATTTTGTATAGGCCTGGGGGTAAGGGAAAAATCTCATTTTAAAATGAGTATGAGATTTAGAATTCTGCATTTGTATTTGCATTGGATCTGATACAGTTCTTTCAAGCCAAAGGAAAACTGTGATTTCTACACAGATCAGAACTGTCCATTCTAATTTTTGCAATTCTTAAAATGCAATTTCCATTAATTATAAATAAGTTACATATTTGATAAGATGAACTCATAGTTGTGAAAACTCCAAAGGTTATTACCAAAGTTCTGGCAGGTTAAATACCTACTAAAGGTATTTTCCGTAGAGATAGCATCATCTAAGTAAGCAATGGATAGATGAGCAAGAGGACCCACCCTCCCTCAACTTCTCTCTTTTTTTTTTTTTTTGGTTTTTCGAGACAGGGTTTCTCTGTAGCTTTGGAGCCTGTCCTGGAACTAGCTCTTGTAGCCCAGGCTGGTCTCGAACTCACAGATATCCGCCTGCCTCTGCCTCCCAAGTGCTGGGATTAAAGGCGTGTGCCACCACCGCCCAGCTCAACTTCTGTCTTTTATATGAATACTGATTCTTCTCCCTCCCAAAGGCCACATCTCTCAGTTGTATTGAGGATGCATGAATTTTGAAAAGGATACTGTCTTAGTTATTTTTTTTCATTGCTGTGTACAAATATCTAAAAGGAAGAATGTGAGGAAGGTTGTGCTTTTTGTTTTTCTTCTCAGCTTTTCACGGTGTAGTCCCATCATGGGCAGGGAGAGCCTGGTAGCTGAAATGTCCTGACTCATGGTAGCAGAAGCTTAGGGTATGCCGTCTTCATGAGTTGGCATATTGGAAATCAGAGAGATGGCTAATAAACAGGAAAAAAGAAAAAACTCCAGTTCTCAGGCCTTAGTGGTTTTTACCATCTAGGCCTCATGCCTCAAAAGTTTTTATGCAGCTCCCCAGACAATATTCAGACACATGAGGCTGTTGGGGGACATTTAATATCCAAACTATAACAAATACCTTCATTTAAACCATAGCAGAAAGTCAAAGAAATTGAAGTATATGGATACTATGTAGTTGTAGAGATTGAAACCAGAAAAGGAGAAAGGGGTTAGACAGGAAGAAATAAAGGTGGGATCAAAGTTCATTTTTTTGGAAGGTAAACAATTTTGTTTTATTGGCGGTAGGGTTGATATGAGTTCACCCAGGATCAATTTATTATTTCATAACAATAATTTTTCTTAAAATTATTAATATTTCGTGCTAAGGAAATGACTCACTGATAATTTAAGCACTTAGCTGAGCAAGCGTGAGGGCTAGAGTTCAGATTCCTAGAAGCCCACATAAATGCTGGGTGGCTATGGAAGCCTGCTTGTAATTCAAGCTCTGGAAGGTGGGATTACAAAAGTAGTCATATTGGTGAATGCTTGGTTTAAATTTGAGACCCTGCTTCAATAAATAAGGTGGAAAAGCAATTGAAGATGATTCCCAGTTCTAACATCAGGCTACCACATGTATGTGCTCTCATGTGCACTTACATGGACACCATGCGCATACCCATTTAGTCTAGTAAGTATGCACAATACTGTACAGCCATCACCACCATTCATCCATGAAACTGAAATGTAGAACTGTTAACCAGAAACTTCTTCAGTGCTCCCGTCCCCAGGCCCTGGCAACCACTACTGTCTCTACAATTTCTGCTCCGAAAGTACCCTTATAGTTACAAATCACATGGCGCTTACCTTTCTGTGAATGGCTTATTTTACCTAGCTTATTGTCTTCAAGTTGATCCATACTGTGCCAGGTATCAGAATTCTTTTGCTTTAAAAAATTGTGTGTACCTTATTTTGTTTATTCATACATCTGACCATGAACACTTGTATTATTTCCTACATATTGACTGTTGATAACAGTAATCATTTATCTACTTTAGCTGTTTTCTGCCTCAAAATTACAGAAGTTGATATCCAAGTGAAATAATACATCCAACTATTTTGTGCTGGCTATGTCTAGGGATTATACCTTTTAACAAAATCTCTGTATTTCATCTTTACAGAAATTATCACGTTATACTGTTACCAGTGAGTTCTTAGATAGTTAACTTCTGGATTCAGGTAATAGTGAGTCTTATCACCTTAAGGTAGAAAACCAAAAGAATACAATCTAGTCTATGAAAGAATAGACTAAGAGACTAAAGATGATTCAGAAATTAGCTGAAAGATGAGAGTTCATTTTTTTCTAATTTACTAATTTACTTGTAAATTCTTTGCTGCTGCTTTTAGAATTGAAGGCACAAAACTCTTTATGTTCTTCATCAAAAATTTTCTTTCCTATGTAAATTATCAGCTTATCCATAAATATTTAGCTGAAGCATGTGATTTCTGATTGTGGAACTGTAGTAACTATAGTAGCCACTAATCACCCATTTAACAAAAGTTACACAGTTTTTTTTTTTTAAAAAAAAAAAAAGGCAAACATGCTTTACATTTTTCCTAAGCTAGCACAGAAATCTTGGTAACAACTTTTAGTACTTCGGTCGTGCAGAGGTGTAGCATTTTTCTGGCAGGGCATTGAGGATTTAATAAAGTGATTTTATGAAGGAAGTTTAAGTTTTCTTACAAAATTGAAGTTTTCTTTTGAAAATATATAGTAAAGTTAGATACAGCATAAGGCTTGATACTTGGAATGCCATCATTATTTTTTGGGGGGGAAGTAGGACTTTTTAATGCTATTTGAAATGTAAGTTGTAGATTATGTTTGTCCATAGTTATTTATTTTAATTGTTTTTAAAGAAGAATCCTCGATTTATTGCTACTAATAAAGGTCAAATTTGGAGGATTTATTCCAAAACCATCACGAATATGAGAGCATTTTTTTCTTGCAAAAGTATTTGCACTGCTGGTTTTCTTCATGAGCATGGAGTCAGTATCTTGGTAGGAATCCAAAAACAGCACAGCTGTTATTTTTTGTGGGAACTGTACAAATGAGGGTGGGGTTGCAAGTAAATGAAGTTTTCCCAAGAGTGTTTTTCATTATCTGTCCCAGATCAAGTTAACTATACAGCAGAGTTGAAATTTTTGATGTTGTACTGTTTGTTACTTTCTCAGAGCTACAGCCTTTGACCGTCCAGTGTAAAAAATACCACCCTAAACTGTTATGTCTTCCCGTTCTCTTTGGTTTGTGAGGGAAACTGCTTTAGTTTATTGAGCTATTTGTTTAGTTTTGCTTCTATGAGATTAGGTACTTTTTCTGTATTGATTTTCCACTTTCTCCATTATAATATTTAAAACTTGGAAATGAAAAAATGGATTTTTTTCTCAGATATCTATAATACTGACGAATTCTTGGGAATTGATAGTAATATTTAAGTTTGTTTTCAAGAAAACCAGGATTTTGTTAAGGCAATATATTTATACTTACACATATTCATTTCTTACATGTGTAATTCCTAGAAAAATGTTCATTACATGGTCAATGGTTAAGTTGTGCTATTCTGTTTTATTACAAGGTAACAGAAAATTGTGTGTATGTTTTTGAAACTAGAGTGGCATTTTGTTTGAGCCTTAGTCTATATGTAAAATTAAGCTTTAGCTATTTCTTCCATTTTCAAATACATGGCATCAGAAATCAAAGAGTTTAATTTCAGATGTATTTTCTGTTAGAGCCTGAGTTCAGGGTCAGAAGTCAAACAGGGATCTCAGTTTTGTGCATTTAGTTTACGTTTTTTTTGTGTCTTTTAAATGTTTGACATGAAGGGGGACAGGGACATGGTGTAAGTTATAAAGTCTTGGGAACTGGTTCATGCAGTAGCTTATCACATTTGTTCAGTTGTGAGTTTTATTGATGGTCAAGACAGATTTGGGAGGTGAAATTCATCACTTTGTTTCTTTTTGTTTAAATTTTCATTTATTTTATTAGGAGAAAAACATATCCTTTGCAAACAGGGAGTCAGTGGCCAAGTCTTTAGAGGTTGTTTCTTATACCTCCTAGTAACTGATAAAAGGTTATCACATGATAAAATTATAGTATTTTATTAAACTAGAAAGGTTAGAGAAAAGTCTTCTGCTCTGAAGGCTAATAGCCAGCTATTTATTTCTCTGCGAGAGCAGAAATTGCAGGATAAGTTGAGCATTATTCTGTGTAAAACCATCTGGTGATGAATTAGCCTGCTGCTTCCCAGCTGATAGTTAAGGGTGGACTTAACATGTGGCTTAGCTCAAGTAATTGCATGCATTAATTATATACTAGGTATGCAATCTAAGGAAGCCAGAGTTTTAGGCATGGATTGCACAGTGCACTATTTCCATTTTCTAGTTCTGTGGCAATGCTGTTGTCCGTCTCAAAACTTCATTATAATAATTTGCATCTTTCAGACCCCTTGACATCAGTTATCAATTTGAATTACATGTAACTACAAGCAGCATTTTAAAAGCTTATTTTTTTTAATAACAACAATAGTAATGGGTTTCCCTCTGGCATTTTCATACATAACTTTTCCCCCATTGAGCTTCTTCCTTTACTCCCTTCCCCCACCCCCTACTTTTTTTCTTTCTCTACTTTCTAGACCCCATTCCACTTTGTTTTATTGAGACGGTTTCTCTGTGTAGTTTTGAAGCCTGTCCTGGAATTCACTCTGTAGACCAGGCTGGCCTCTGCCCCTTGAGTGCTGGGATTAAAGGCGTGCACAACTACTGCCTGGCTCACTTTGTCATTTTCTAAAACCTTTGATGTGCGTTATTTTGGTTGGTTGTTCTTGAAACAGAGTTGAACTATGTAGAACAGACTGGCCTGAACTCAGATCTGCCTGCCTTTGCCTCTACTTCTGGAGTACTGGTTTTAAAGGAGTGGTGAATAAAAAAATAAAAACTAAACTTTGCTGTCAGAGCTTCTTCAGCTGCATGTTAGATTGCCATGTGTGATAGGTTGCACTATCATTTTCATTTGGTTCTAAGAACAGCCAACATTTTTAACATAAAGCATTGGAATGTGCAGTACAGTGAAGCTGTGTGCTCTGCTTGACAGCTGGTCTCTTTTTAGACTTTAGAGTTTAAGTATTAAAATGCTAGTCCATTGGATCCTAAGATGAACTGATTCCGCAGGAAAGTCCAGTTTTAAAACTGAAAATAGTTCTAGGAAGGTGACAGTGTAACCGTGGTGCTAGGTGGTGTTTACATCTGTCTAGCTCCCAGAAGTTTGAATGTTAAACCTTTGTCATCTAGTTGTGTTGATGGGAGGCTGCTTGTTCATTTCCTGGCCGCCCAGACTCCCAAAATGATCACACAAAAATCTGTATTAATTGCAGTACTGTTTGGCCAATAGCTTAAGCGTATTCCCAGCTGGCCCCTACATCCCAAACTAACTCATCTCCATTAATCTGTGCATCACCATGAGGTCATGGCCTAAGGGCAAAGTTTCAGTCGGCTCCAGCACAGGCATCTGTCTCTGGCGGCTACATGTCTTCTCACTGACTCTGCCTTCTTTTTCCCAGCATTTAGTTTAGTTTTCCCGCCTAGCTCTCTTTTACTAAGCCACTGGCCGAAACAGATTTATTCATTAACCAATAAGAGCAACACAATAGACAGAGGGACTTCCCACACCAGTAGCTGAAAAGCCAAGTCCTATGTGGAAGAAGATAGACTGTAAGAGATTGTTAAAGAAGAACATAACTAGAAAGTAAGGACCAGGTTTACAAGTTAGGTGACCCTGAAGAGTTTCAGGTTACCTGCTCGTCAAGACTTCTGGTAGTCATCACTGATCCTTCATTCATTAAAAATTGCTTCTGCAGCCGGGTGGTGGTGGCGCTCGCCTTTAATCCCAGCACTTGGGAGGCAGAGGCAGGCGGATCTTTGTGAGTTCGAGACCAGCCTGGTCTACAAGAGCTAGTTCCAGGACAGGCTCCAAAGCCACAGAGAAACCCTGTCTAAAAAAACAAAAAAAAAAAAAAAAAAAAAAAAAGTTTCTGCTCTTAGGGAGAGGGAAGAAGAGATAAGAAAGAGAGGGAGGGGGGAATGGTGGAAGAAGGGAGGAAGGGTGTCAATTATGGTGGGTGAAAGGTTGTTCTAGACTAGGAGCTAAAGATGAAGAAACTCTGTTTTGGCCTCCTGCTGGCACAGGTGAGATCTTGTGTTCTCGGTCTAGTTTAGAATAAGGACAGCTTCCTGTTTTCATCTAACTGTGCAGCATTCTCTACAAGGCTGAGTTCCCTGAAGCAAGATTCTTTTGTTTGTTTGCCCTAGCAACCCTGGATTTGGTAGGTTTCTCAATAGGTGTGTGTATATACTTAAAAGTATCTCATATGTTTTAATACATAGATACTTGGTATAGCATTTACATGAGCTGGACTTGTCTGTTTCCTCAACATTGATTTTTTTTCCTAGTGTTTTGGAATTTATATTATCTATAATAGTATATCGAAGCTTCTTGCTTCCATTGAACTATAAATTAGTTGATCATTGATCGACCAGCCTCTCCTCATACCCCCTCTCATTCTGGTATCCACCGTTATATCTTCTACTTCTGTGAGAGCAATGTTTTCAGATTGTACATACCAGTGAGATTTTATAATACTTTCTTTTTACATATCTAGCCTATTTGACTTAACTCAAGAGCCTCTTTCTATCAGTACTGGGTCGAATGGCAGGATTTTTTGCTTTATTATGGTTGAGTATGGACATTTGGGTTGTTTTGCCTCTTGGCTGTTGGAGTTAGTGCTGCAGTACACATGGGAATAGAAATGCTTCTCCCTTCTGTCTCACTTCCTTTGTATATAGATATGCCTGTAGATGGGACTGCAGCATCATATAATGGCTCTATTTTTAAACTTTTAAGAACCCCCATAATGCTTTTCATAATAGCTATGCTAATTTATATTCCCAACTACAGTTGCTACCAGCACTTGGTATCTTTGGGATACCTACTTTATGGATTGAGGTGGTAATTCATTCTGGTCTTAACTTTCATTTCCCTGGTGTTTACTGTTGGCCACTTACATGTCTTCTTTTGAGAAGTGTCTCTTTGGGTCTATTTCCCATTTTGAAATTGCTTGGGAGCCCACGTGAATGACCTACCTGTAATTCCAGCACTTACGAGGCCTGGGGTCCCTGGTGCAGGCTGGTTATCTCAACTAGCTGGATCAGTGTTAGGTTCAAGGAGAGAACCCACCTCAACAAATAGTGATCAAGGAAGATACCCAACAGCAACCTCTGGTCTTTACATTGTTCTCTTGCCACATAACCTTTAAACACAAATATACCACACATACATAGGCACATGAAAAGAGAAAAAAATGAGTAGCTGGTGGAATGATTGTAAATCTATCTTAGAGATATTTAAAGAAAAGCAAGTGTTATATTGCATTCCCCAGAAGAGAAGATACTTAGTAGACTCCAGGTCATTGCCTTAGCCCATAAAAGAATATACTAAATATTACCTTTTTGTTTTATTTTAAAAAAATGTATATTATCTAACTTATAGTTTCATGAAGATATATATAAGCAATTTATATATTTATATATTTGCATATTTATATAAGATTTATAAAAAGCAATTGTAACTGCATTGTTTTATGTAAACATAATAATTGCATAAAAGCAATTATATGTCGAATTATAATTACAGTTATAATATTACATGTCATGTTAGAGAAATGTTTAAAGACTATCTTATAGCAAATGAAAATTAAAAACTTTTATAACATATGAATAGCGCTTGCATAAACTAAGTTTTCTGCATAAAGAAGTTGCTCTTTTTGTTCATGTTTGGTCCCTTGCTTTAGATTGCTTTTTAAGCAGAATTGATTTCCTTTGAATATGTCATACTGTAGTTTTCATTTTTGTTCCCTTTTAAAAGTACATAACTATTGACCTGCTTACTATTCAGTGTTTTAAAATGGCTCTTCCTTATAAATGGAGTATGTAAATTATGTAATATATTTACATAAGGTATTTCTTTTAGTTAAGTTCTGGGTCTCTATTGACATGGTCACAGAGACTATTCTGAAGTAGTGAAAGATGCTGAACACCAATTTGACAGAAAGTATGCACCGAATAGCTGGATAACTAGAAAACTTACTAAAACACTCAATTTGACCAAACTAATTAAATAAGCTGAGAAAGTATTAAGATTTGATTGTTTTAACTTTATACAAAATTGTTTGCTTGCTTTAGTAAGAGTTGTGTGCATCATGTATGTATACATGACTGTGGTGGTTAGTTTTCTGTCAACTTTATACAAACTAAGGTTACCTAGGGAGAGAGGACCTCATTTGAGAAAATGTCTTCATCAAGCTGGCCTGTAGGCAGCCTGTGGAGCATTTTCATGACTGGTAACTGATGGGAGAGGGCCTATCCCACTGTGGACAGGGCCACCCCTGGGAAAGTGGTCCTGGATTGTGTTAGAAAGCAGGCTGAACCAAGCCAGTCTGACATGTTCCTCCATGGTCTCTGCTTCAGTTCCTGCCTCCAGTTTCTTTCTCTGACATCCTGTCTTGGCTTCCTCTGATGATGCCTGTAAACCAAATAAACACTTTTCTGTCCAAATTTCTTGTCATTATAATATTTATCACATAACGTAAAAGCAACTAAGATAGTGACTTTTAACATATACTAAACATTTTCCCCAGTACATTGGACAGGGTTTGCTTTAATGTATGCTTCTATTTTATTGTAGAATGCTTTTTTCCATTATAGTTTATTTCCTATTCAAGTGCAGCATAGTGTACATCTTAGGAAAGAATGAAAATATTCTTTGGATTCTTAAGATGAAACTTGAGTAGTTAGTACCAAGACTCTTGAGTTTAGGAGAGGAAGCTAAGGAGCTTGGCACTTAGTATCTTACCTGAGGCCTTGCAGAGGAGAAGCAATAGAACTTCTGGGATTCCGACTCACCCATCCATCTGTTTGACTCCAGCGTTTGGGTTTCTTACTAACAACGCCACATCCCATAAGACAATAATTGTTAGAATCTTTAAATCATTTCAGTGGTCCATGGGACCAGATGTTTAATGATATCAAAGAACTTTCTGCCTCTCTTGTTGCATTTGTTAGTACACAGGACATAGAAACAACTGCGGTAAACTTCAGCTCAGCAGCTCAGATTAGCACACAGGACCAGACTGCACCAGTGGTAGCTATAGACATCACTCTTGGACGACTGCAGTTAGAAAGTCTTAAAAAGCCACCAGCTTCGCCTAAGATTATCTCACAAAAATAGTTAATGGTTGGTTATTATCTTAAATCTTGCATTCATATTTTTGTAGTGTGTTCTCAGAACTAGATGAAAGTACTTATAGGGTAGTTACACTCAGTGCCAGACTATTGTGGTTGTCTCTTAGAAAGTAAGTTGTGTCCCTATGTGAGTTGTAAGCTGAACTACGCCCATGCTTTCATAAAATATCACTTTATGTCAGTGATTGGCAGATTAATAAAGTAGAGCTAAGCATTTGTCAAAATGAACCTTAAAAAGTGACAGGATTTTCTTTTCAGTGACAAAATTTTAGGTATCAAGGACATCATTTGAGATAATGAATTCTTCTTGTGAGCTTAGTAGCAAACTAATATTAAAAATCATTCCGTTGAGATGAGTGGTAATATTTAATGAATGTGTTTTAAAGTAATAGAAATGAATCAAGTATTTTGAAGATATACACTTCTGAAAACCATATATTTTCAAAAGACCAATGTGTGATGTTACAAAAGCCCACCTGAGGGAAGATGAACATGTACATAGTCTATGCACGGTTTCCATGGTGCATAGAATCAAGAAATTTTGGCTTTGTATAGTTATTGTTAGTGTCTTTAAAACACCCTACAGATACTTCAAAGATTTAAGATAAAATCCTTCTTTATCACTCCAAGACAGCTTTCCTGTACATACTTCTAGTCCAGCATTATGGCGGGACAGGAAGTGCAAGAAGTAGGGATTTTCTGTTAATCCAGTCATTTAAAAGATAGCTCATATTGTAACTGGTGCTGTTTTTCTCAGTGGAAAGGGGGCTAGAAAATGAAGTTTTCTACAAATATTAGTAATTTTAAGTGAGATTTCTTTGTTATTATTCTTTTAAATGAAACAGATACTAGTTTTTCAAGTATAGCATAACCCATGTAAAGCATTACTCTTAGGGGTCATTTTTTGTAAGCTCTAGAGAGTCCTAAAAACCAAAATTTTAAAAATTGCTGCTCTAGGAAAAATGCATTGAAAAGATAGAGTAGTGGCCCGTGGTTCACCTTTGTGAACCATGAGCACTGAGGAGGCCGCAGCAGGAGGGATGGTCCTAACTCAAGACTGTCTGATCTGCCTAGGGACTTGCACACTTGATAGACAAGCAGTATCTTTGGATTCCAGAGATATTCTAGTTATATATCAGATTTACTCTCTCAATTTCATTCTTTCTCGAACTTTTCCCGTAAGACATGCATTTGTGCTGCATAGCTGTTTTTTATATTACTATATTACTAGCTGTATTTATTTGGAACTTGCAGATTGAGTCTAGAAGCCTTTTAGTAATATAATAAAAAATTTTCTAATTGACCATCTACTTATTAACCTTAATTCTTTCATTTTTAACTGGACTCTTAGTGGTTCTGTATTACAGCACTGACGAGATTGTGGCTTATACTGGGTGTAAATGTTGTTAAAGGCAATTCTACTTTAGGCCTACTCACAGTGCTGGTAACTAGATACTGAAGAGTTTCTAATGTGCTTTTCTTCCTCTGCAGGATGATGTAGCTTTGCTAAGGATTCAGAAGCTAAGCAGAAATGAGCTTGACATCCTGGTTTTTGGTGAGCAGTGGAGGCACTCGCCACAGGCTGCCCCGAGAAATGATTTTTGTTGGAAGAGATGACTGTGAGCTCATGCTGCAGGTAACGTGGCAGCCTTTTCTGTATGCAAGCACTAGTTTAGCTGGGCCTCAAGACCCGTCCTCCCCTTTACAGAGCCACAGGATTCAGTCCGCTATCAGATACACTTTTGAAAATTAAGACTTAAATCTTCTGGCTCACCTAACTCTCGCTAACTCTTGTATCAGTTTTATTAATTTTATTTATAATTATTTATTAAGTAATTCTTATTATTTGTAAATAAGTTCTGTGTTTTGAGGATTATATTTTGAAAAAGGAAATCTTAGAATAGGGAAATGTCTGCGCACATGCGTGTGTGATGCACACACACATATGTATGCTTACCTATATTATAGAAAAACTACAGTTTTTAGAAATCACACTTTAAATGGATAATCAATTTGGTCAGAAAATACTACATTTTGTCCCTTTTTATCATCTTATTCTTTGGGTTTCTTATGCGGTTTATATTATAATAGTATTAAAGGAAGAAATCTTGCAAGGTAGCAATTTTCTGACAATAAAATAGGTAAAATAGAAAATAATTCATTGAATTTCTGTGCAATAATGTCACAATTTTTAAAATGGGCAATTTGATACGTCCAACAAAATCAATTAATGTACATTCAAAATTAAAATATGAATTTATTGGAAAGAGTATTTTAGAAATTTAGCTACATTCGTCTTTAGGAAATGATGCCAAATTTATGTTTTAAATTTATCATAACACAGTTTAGATTTCATTTAATCTACTTTTTTTTTATCTATCCCTATATTTATCAGCTGTCCTAATAATATTGTCTATATAGGTAAAAATCTTTTTGTTACTGATTTTAGTATTTTCTTGTAGTTATTAGCTTAAAGTTTTTCCTTTTAGTCCCGTAGTGTGGATAAGCAGCATGCAGTAATAAATTATGATGCGTCTGCGGATGAACATTTGGTGAAAGACTTAGGCAGCCTAAATGGGGTAAGATAAACTTGTGGTTTTTACTTTGGTCGAATACTTATTTAATGTTAATAAAGTTATACTCCTTATTTGTGTAGTCCCCTTTTCTTCAGTTTATCTTTCCCTTTCAAATAATTAAAAGGTGCATAGTGCATTGAAGCCATACATAGAAGAGCTAAAGAATAAAGAGGAATTAAGAAAAGCATTTAATGATGTGATGTGTGATAAAGATTCCTTTAGGGAGATGAGACAGATTGAACTGGGCACAAGCGATACATTCTCTCTTTAGAAAATAAGAATGGAAAGGTAGATTTGGTGCTAGATTCTGGAAGACCTCCTCTGTTCTAGGGCTGGAGTAAATATAGGGATTTAAACATGTGCTTTAACATGCACAATACATGATTGGAACACTAGGATTTGCTCTTGCTGCTCTTTCTTTGTCTTTTTAGATATGTTTGTATAACTGGTAGGTTTTTTCTCCTTTCTATATGATCTTTCTACATTTTACAGAATATTTAATAGTCACAGGATATGAAAGAAGATTGATGTTTGAATTATTTCAACATTTTAACTTTCTTCCGACTCTTCTAACAAGTAAATATATTATCATTGATATTATATCCTGTTGAAATTTGACAAACTATTTTTCTTGAGTGATTCATAAAAAGTTGAGTGTGATTACCTGCATGTTTGTACTTCTAGCACTGGGGAGCAGAGACAGGTGATTCGCAGCACTTGCTGGCCAGCACACCTAGCCCAACTCGCAGTCCTGGGTCCCAGTGAGGCTTTGCCTCAAAAATAAGTTAGATGGATTGTGAAGAACACTATCTGAAGTTAACTACTGTCCTCCACAGTACTAATGAGTGCATGCGTGTGTGTGTACATACAACGTAAATAAAATATTAAAATAAAATTTAAAAATACAAAATTATTTTATTTAGGTTTGTGTCGGAAAATACTGCATGATCCTTCTTACTAAATGGCTGACAGTATGAAAATGTTTTCTTTTTGTTCTTATAAGTAACCTTTTCTCTTACTGATTCTGGATGAAAGCAAAGTGAGCTAGAATTATCTTCATTCCTTGAAGATACACAGTGTGATTGTTTTGTCTGTGCTATGATTATATCATCATTGTCATAATCTACAATGCTCTTGTCTATTCATCGTATAATTGAGTTGTGGTTTTTTTTCCTGTTTGCCTCCCTTTGCTTCAGTAGACATTTAAACTGAGTATTTTCAGCTGTACTCTTTAATAGTGTTTTAAAAAATAGAAAATAAAGGAAAAGAAAGAAAAGCCTACAAAGATAATATCTCTAAGCTGGGCGATGGTGATGCATGCCTTTAATCCCAGCACTCGGGAGGCAGAGGCAGGCTGATCTCAATGAGTTTGGGGCCAGTGTGGTCTACAAGAGCTAGTTCCAGGCTAGGCTACAAAGTTACAGAGAAACCTGGTCTCAAAAAACAAAGATAAAAATATAGCATCTCCAGATGTCCTCTTAGAAAGCTAATGCAATTTGTCAGGCATTGCAGTAAGAGACTGAAGGATGACAGAATGTTGATTTATGTCTCTATTGCCTTATTCTTCTGTCTGGGTTTTTCACTGTAGCCATTAGCAACCATTGAATACTTGGGATGTAACTAGGTTAAATTCCAGTGACTTATACATCTATGTAAAATACCTTACTAATTTTACTTCTTGAACTAGTATGTTTTTAATGCACTAGATTACACCTCAAATGCATTACCAAAACTGATTTTAGTTCTTGTTATAAGCCTGCAAGAAAATACAGGTAGTGTATACTGTTTGGGAATTCTGATATGTTTCTCTTGTATAGTGCCTTTCTAGGTAACTCTGCTATCTGTCTTGTTAATTTCATAATATTCAGCATTGTTAGAAATAATTGAGTAAAAATAAAATACCCTGGTGAAGAGAAAGTAGAATTTCAACATATAGTAAAAATCCATTTACTAAGATACCATTGTGTATCTTAGATTCATAGATCCAAAGCATCCATGTGGCAGCTCTAAAGCAACCACAAGATGGCTCAGCAGTTAAAGATACTTACAGCTAAGACTGATGAACTGAATTGAATACCTGAAACCCACATGGTGGAAAAAGAACTAATTTCAGCAAGATGTCCTGTCCTCCACTTACACAGTATTGCACATATGTGTACACATACATATACCACAAATAAATGTAATGTTTTAAAAGGAATGATTCTGAGAATGATGTGATAAAATGTTAATCCCTACAAATAAAATTACTAAAAATCCTGAAGCTGTTTAGAGTTAAGTATTTTACTTTGTACAGGTTTCCAGCTTCAGGTTAAGCACTTTACTAACTTCCTTTTTAGAAAAATTCCAAGTGCCAAAATTCAGCCTGGCCTCACTGTGCTCTGTGTTACCAGTAATATTGACAACAGGTTTAGTATGAAATAATTATGCTGCAGGCTGCTTCGCACGTGTTAGGATGCACTAAACGGTAAATACTTTTTAGTAAAGGATGATAAACTTGACTGGAATGTGAGAATTAATACTTCATATGCAATGTAACCTTTTTCTTTCTTCCTTGTAGACTTTTGTGAATGATGTAAGGATACCAGAGCAGACTTACATCACTTTGAAACTTGAAGATAAACTGAGATTTGGATATGATATCCTTATATAAGTTTTTGCATTTATTAAATGAATTAAAAATATGTACTATGCTACAGATTAATATCTTGTGATATAAGGATTCACAGTATTGGAGTTTATGCTTATTAGAAGCTTTCTGCTTGCTTTTCTGTTACTGGTTCCTAGGAATGGTCCTGGAAAGCTTGGTAAGACATAGCTGCTTCCCATCTCTCTGCCATGCTGCTGTGCATATAATTTGGGTGCTAAAGAGTGGATCTGGGGGAGAGGACAGTGAAAGTCTTAAGTACTGTCTGCCTAGGTTCTTACCAGGGGAATTATGAGTACCCAAGCCATTCTCTTAGGAGGCTATAAAACATTTACCTGCCTTCCTTCCCGTGCTATCCTGCTGGTTTAATTCAAACATATCCTATGTGGTCTGACACAAGTTTTACTATAACGTTATCATTTAATGTATGTTTGAATTTTTGTTTAATAGTCAAAGTCTAATAATTGAACAGTTGTAAGATTTTACTGTACTGTAGAGAATAGTAGAAAGAAACCTGGTAAAATGACTAAGCAATAAAAACATTTCTGTTTGTATATAATTGAAATAAAAATATTTCTCATTATGATGGAAATTTATCTTGAGATTTATTTAGTTTTTAAACATGTACCAAAACTCAAATAATAGTTTAAAAAGGTAAACATTAGCAATCTGGTAGACTTGGATCACTTTATCAAAGAAATTGTAGTCTCAGATAGCTCTAGTTGATACTCACATGTATTAGCACAAGTAACAAAAGATAGAAATTTTAAAGTTTAAAATTTAAAGCTAGGATAGTTTTATAGCACATTACATTTATATTTGAAAAACTAAAAATATAAATTACTTATTTGTTATATATTCTAAATCTTTTAAAAATATATTATCTGCTGAAACTTGTGGCTCAGTAGATAAAGCTATTTGCTGCCAAGCCTGGCAACCTGAGTTCAATCCCCATGACCTACAAAGTGAAAGGAGAGAAAAGACTTGTGCAGTATATTGGGTGACCACTACATAGGTGTCTTGGTGCACATGCATCCATACATATGCCACATAAATAAATGTAAATGTTTTAAATGACATAAAGTAGTTAGAAATTACTTTCAACCAGCTTAAGTTTTATCAAAACTTAAAAGTATATTTTATATGCAACTACCTTCTGTAATTAACTTACTATTAGCTGTCTTAAAATGGAAAAATCCTAAGAAATTTAGATTTTAATAAAATTGTATAAAGTTACTGTTGAGTATTAATCCCAGAAAAAGCTGTCGTAAATGCAGTATACTTGTAGTCCTCACTTCTCAAGAGGTGAGGACCAGGTAGATGGCTTGGGCATAGTGAGAGAGTACTCTCAAGAGGAGTAGGAGCAAGAGTAGGATGAACAGGGCGTGAAAGAGGAGGAGGTGTCAGAAATAGCCCATGCTTTTGAAGATTATAACCTGTTAATAGCAAGCTAACTTTTTTTCCCCTCCTAACATGTAACTCATAATACATCTAAAATTAGCTAGGGCCTTAATTTTTTGTCCATTAGGATTTTCTTAGAATCATATAGTCAGTATTCAGCTAGCCCTGTTATTCAGATGCCCAGATGAAACTCATTTAGTTTTATTGTTTTTAGTTCCTAGACTTTTATCTAAAGCACTATTCTCAACCTGTAGGTTGCAACCCCCTTGAAAATCACGTAACAAATATCTTTAATATCACTTGCTTACATTATAATTCATGACGGTAGCAAAATTACAGTTATGAAGTAATAATGAAAATAATTTTATGGTCGGGGATGTCACCACAGATGAGAGACTGTGTTAAAGGGTTGCAGCATTAAGAAGGTTGAACCAGATATAAAGGAACGTTCCATAGGGCTGTTAAATTGGCAGAAATTTTATTTCAGGGACAGAATTTTCTAAATCATTTTATGTGATAGCTGTATTTGTTTCTGTATTAATTATACTAGACTAGGGAACTTGTCATGCTTTATTTGTATATAAAATTGATAGCCAGTACAGAAAATGCCCTAGAGTGGAAAGCTCTGATTAACACCATCACCTTAAAGGAGAGACAACATTAACATGGCTTAAGATTTAAACTAGATCATAGAACATTGTGATCACCGGGAGGTGACGGCGCACGCCTTTAATCCCAGCACTCGGGAGGCAGAGGCAGGTGGATCTCTGTGAGTTCGAGACCAGCCTGGGCTACAACAGCTAGTTCCAGGACAGGCTCCAAAGCCACAGAGAAACCCTGTTTCGAAAAACAAAAAAAAAAAAACAAAAAAAGATTTAAACTAGAGAACATAATGTAAATGCCATAAGTCTGTTTTCTAACTAGAGACTTTTCTTGTGAAAAGGATGAATCTCAGTGAAATATTCAAATTTTCAAAATTACCTTAAAATCAAAACAACAATCAGTAAACTTCAGAAACTTGTAATCATTCAAATGACCACAAATGTGGTGGTGTAGAGGACTAATAGTTCCTTCCTTCATATCTGGTAGGTGCTTCCTATTGTGTAGGTACAGCTTTGGTGGTCTGGAGATATACTAAATGATTTTTTAAACAGTGTTGTTTTAGTCTTTGAAGAAATCATGCAATGTATTTTGAACATACTTTCCCTCCTCTCTTCCCTCCCAACTTTGAGTATTCTTTTTCTAGTTCCTCGCCCCCACTTCCTGAGTTTGTGTGGTCTAGCTAGCTAACCTTGAGGGGTGGGCCTGACCAGGAATGTAGTTAGCCTGCCCGGGGTTGCATCATTGAAGAAAACTGACTCTAGTCCAGTGATTAGCCTCAAAATCATAATCCTTTTGCCTTAGTTCCCTAAGTGCTAAGATTATAGGTATATGTCACCGTACCTGATTGTATTTTACTTTTTTCTTAAGATTTTTAATTGCCATACAAAGTACTGGGTTTCAAATACAATTTGCTTCTGTTGTCCTTGTTACAATCTTACAAGCCCTTTGACCTCCTTCCTTAATCTTACATGCCCATTGACCTCCTTCCTGCTCTCATGTCTTGTATGTTCTATTACTGTCTTCTTCAATACGACTTTTTCTACTCTTTTGATCTTTCCAGTTTCACGACCTATACTCTTATCACACACACACATCTATACATACATTTGCACATTAAGATCCAAAGTCCACATACAAAATAGAAAACGTAGTATTTGTCTTTCTGAATTTTAATTGCCCAGCTGAATTACAGATCCACCCACTTCCATGCATACTTTATAATTTCTTTTTGTTTATAGCTGAGTAAAATTCCATTATGTGTAAGGACTACATTTTGATTAAACATTGAACTGTTGATAGATATCTGTGCTGGCTCTGTTTCCTTGCTATTGTGAATAAAGAATAACAAATACAGATGTTCAGGTACCTCTTTGGTGGGATGTGGAACACTTTGGAATATTCCCAGTTGTGGTGGATAGCTGGATCATATGATAACTGTCTTTTTGTTTTTTGAGACATCTTGATACAGATGCCTATAATTTTTATATCAGCTTATACTCCCATCAACAATGAATAAATGTTTCTCCTACTCCCATATCTTCAACCAGCATTTGTTGTCTTTTTTTTCCTTTGAAGAAATGGGGTTTTTTTATTGTTAAAAGAAAAATTTACATTTACTCCCCTTGTCCCAGGCCCTCCCGCTCCCCCACTACCCCACCGCCCTCCCCCTACTTCCCTGATATGGGGCAGGATACCCTGCCCTGTGGAAAGCCCAAGGCCCTCCCCCCTCCATCTCGGCCTAAGAAGGTGTGAATCCATATAGAATAGGTTCCCAAAAGGCCAATATATGCAGAAGAGATAGGTCCCTGTGCCAATATCCTTGGCTTATCTGTCAGTCCCTATTGGCAGCCACATTCAGAGAGTCCAGTTTGGTCATATGCTCCTTCAGTCCTGGTCCAGCTGGATTTGATGAGCTCCCAATAGATCAAGCGCACTGTCTCAGTTGGTGGGCCAGTCCCTCAAGGTCCTGACTTCCTTGCTCATCTTCTCCCTCCTTCTGCCCTTCCAAGACCTTGGTAACTCAGTCCCTTCCTCTGATGTGAATGTGGGTCTCTGGCTCTATCTCCATCCATCATGCGAAATTTCTATGGTGATGATCAAGATATTCATCAATGTAACTATGGGGAAAAGTCATTTCAGGCACCCTCTCCAGCCTAGAGAAACCAAATAGCATGGTGATCCCAAAGAAAAACATATATAGATCCCCAAAGAAAAACAATATAGATCCTCCTGGATTTCGGAAGCAAACGATCGCCAGGCAAAAGTTGGAAGCACAGGTGTGGGGAAGGTGGTGGGGATGGGGTGGCGGTAGGGGTTGGGGGTGGGGGTAGGCAAAAGGGAGGGGGGTAGAAGGGAGAAGGAAGAACTGGGGAGAGCCTGGGGGTGGTGGAGGGTGGAGAAGGAGGAAGGGTGGATATTGGAGAAGGGAATAAGGTATCTACATTAAGGGAGTCATTTTATGATTGGCAAGACACTTGTCTCTAGAGGGGATCCCAGGTGTTCACAGGGAGGTCCCCAACTAGGCATTTGTTGTCTTTTATTTCCCTGATAATAGCCAGCCATTCTGATGTGGTGAGATAGAACTCAAAGTACTTTGGTTTTCATTTTTCTGATGGATGTCCAACATCCTTTGTGCATATATATATATATATATGTATATATATATATATTTGTTTGTCTTCAGAATTGTCTTTTTAATTAGTTTAATGATTTGCAGTTTTTCTTTTAGTGGCCTATTTTTGAAGTTCATTATACGTTCTAGATACTACCTCCATTATGTATGGCTAACACGTTTTCTCCCATTCTGTGGCTGTTGGTTCACTCTGCTGGTAGTTTGCTTTGTTGTGCAGAAGTTTCATAATTCCATGCAGTCCCACAAAGGCTATTTGCTGTGCTATCAGATACTGTTCAGAGAGTTTTTGTCCATGGCAATGTCTTGAAATGTTTTTTTCTAGCAGTATCAGCATTTCGGGTTCTAAATTAAAGTCTTTCATCCACTTTGAGTTGATTTTTGTGCCAGATTTGGATCAAATTTCATACTTCTGAAAGTAGATACCCAGTTTTGCCTGTAGCACTGATTTTTAATAGACTGTCTTTGTTGTAGCATGTGTTTGGACAACCTTGTCATATTAGCTGTTTGTCGCTGTGGGAGTTTGCTTCTGGATCCTCTGTTCTGTTGATTAGTATGTCTCTTGTGTCTTTGTCACTTGCTCTGCAATGTTCTTTGGAGATCAGGTATTGTGATATTTCCAGAAATGTTCTTGTTACTTAGAAATGTTTTGTCTATTCTTGGCTGTTTGTGTTTTTATATTTACTTCTAGATTATCTTTTATAGTTGTGTAAAGAAAGACTTTGGTATTTTGATTAAGATTGCATTGGGCCTGTAAATTACTTGTGTAACATCCATATTCAAGACATAATTCTGCAAGTTAGGAACATTTCTATGGTCAGCTAATTTTTCAGTATCTCAAGTTTTCATTGCAAATGTCTAGTTCCTTAGGTGTATCCTTAGGTACTTTATTTTGACAGGTGGATGGAATGTTTTTTTCAAAATTTATTTCACAGCAAATTTGTTATTTGAGTATTAAAACACTACTGGTTTGTCTTTTTTATGTTGATTTTTATGCCCTACAATATTTGTGAAAGTGTTTAAGATCTGATGGAATCTGTAGAGCCTTTTAGATATAGAATTATACGGATAATTTGACTCTTCCTTTTGTATTTTATATCTTTCTCTTAATTCCTGAAGCAAAAAAGTGCTAGACCAGTGATTCTCAACCTTCCTAATGCTGTGATCCTTGTGGTGACCCCAACCATAAAATTATTTTGTTTCTATTTCATACTGTAATTTTGTTAGTTATGAATTATAAATATCTGCTATTTTAATATATAGATATATTTGGGATATCTAACCCCTATGGGAGTTGAGACCCACAGGTTGAGAACTGCTTGCTAGACAATTTTCACTAAATGTTTAGTTACATGTATGTTTTTATGTGTATCAGAAAATTTGTACGTGACCAGAAAGGAAATAATTTTAATATTTCAAAGCATTAGGAAGCCACTTTAGTGACAAGAAAGCTCCAGACAGAATTCTATAAGTAGATTCTTTGGGGGTAGGGGGTTCTCTTCATTGAATTATTTATTGAATAAGAACAAAAGTCAGTGGATTGAACCGAGTATTCTTCAAGGTTGTTTACAGCTCTAAGAAGCTCTGTTAATAAGTTTATTGCTCCCATTACATTTGGACATATCTCCCTCCTTCCCTCTCTCCCTCCCCCCCCCCTCTCTTTCACACACGCACACCAGAGATTACAGTTTTCTACCCTTGAAGTGATTGATGAATGCTTTGAATTAGCATGAGTATAAAATTGTAAGGTTAACTAATGGTAGGAAATATGACCTCTAGTGAACTGATCTTTAATAAGAAGCCTCGTTGTTGGTATAATAAAGTATTCATTATATCTAGCACTTGTTCTTATGTGTATAGAATCATTGTTTTATAATGTAATATGACCTGACTGCAGGACATGGAGGAAAAGGGGGTATTATGGTTGAACCCTAATTACAGCATTCATTTTCTTTGTACTTACAAAATGAACCTCATTTTTATTAAAGTTTATAAAAATTTGAGTAATCAACTCCTTCAGAATTTTTAAGGTTGTTAATATTTGTAAATGTCAAATTATATATTTTAAGTATTTTTCTTATTAAAGGGAGTATTATAGGCATATATTACATTCCAGGTATTCTGTGAGCTGCCAGAAGAATCTTAAATTTGAGGACAGCCTGGAGACCTTGTCTACAAAAGAAAAATAATTTTTTTTAAATCTGAGGATGTGGTTCAGTAGTAGAGTAGTAGTCTAACATATCCATGGTCTTGGATTTAATCCCCAGGACCTGTATAAATAGAAAATAAATAAACACAATAATTCTGTATTTACTCTTGAAGTAGGACAATTTCCAGGTTATACTTGATGACTATTTTCAAGTACAGCGACCAAAATTTTGGAGTTCTATTCTTCCTTAGCTCTGTTTACATACAAATCTCTTCACTGTAGTTCGAGGAGAGATGAGGGTCCCTGAAGAAGCTCTTAAGGTAAGTGTTTATCATGTTGTTAGCCTATTGCTCACTACAGTAGACCTTTTTCATGAAAGCTTCCCTTTGGTTTAAATGTTTTGTAGCATGAGAAGTTTACCATTCAGCTTCAGTTGTCCCAGAAATCTTCAGAATCAGAATTATCAAAATCGGCAAGTGCTAAAGGCACAGACTCAAAAGTGGATGCTACTGCCGAGGTGCAGCATAGAGCTACAGAAACGCTGAAATCCGAGGAGAAATCTGTGGGTAAGTGCCCTGTAGGATCTGAAGAGTGATCTGCAATAGCAGGGAGAGTGAGGGAGAGAGGAGAGATGAAGGGAAGGAAGTGGGAGGGGAAGAAGAGAAGAAGCACAAAAGAAAAATATCAAGTTGGGTGCTCAAAGGAACTAACTTTGGAAGCGCCTTTAAAACCACCAACTGGAGTTCCCAATACAAAGTCCCAGACAGAGTAGACTGTCACTTGGGGTGAGGCTTCCAAGTAATAGCACATAAAATACGGAGAGGAAGCATCGTCTAATAGGTTGCTCACATACTCCCGCAGAAACTAGCTGGGGAAACTGAGACAGTCAGTTACTGTTCTCACTTAAGCTGTCTCTTGGTGGCCCCGCTTCCCAGAGCTGCATTTCCAGCTTCTCTCTTCCTCTGCAGACACTTAAATATTCCGGGATTAATAATAATAACCTCTGTTGTCCTCAAGAACACATTTTACTTTTGGACACTTTTGTTTTTTTCTCAACCGTCAAGAGTTAGGGGCACTAGCTCATCCAAGGGATGACACTTTGAGACAAACCCACTCAGGGTCTGAAATGGGAGTTGGAGTCTACCCCAATCCAGAACTAGCTTCTCAGTGACCTCAAACAATACATGGTAGTTTGTCCAATATAATGTATATTATAGTAACAGCCCGTGATCACTGTCAATATAATATACACTACAATAAGTTAACTCTTTTGGGAACTCCTAATTTATACTTGATTTTGAAGGAATTACATTCTTTGTTCCCAAACCCATGTCTATACCTGTATAAAAATAATGTATACTAGTGATTGATCTCAGAGTACATTTTAATATATCCAGTTCTCCCTAGGAAAGATTGACAACTATGTGTAGGTACACCCAATATGTTAAATATTTAAAGTGATTTCAGTATTTGAAGGAAATAGTAGTATATTGTTTCATATTATCTATATTTCTCTGAATTACAATTGAAGTAAAAGGGAAAAATTTGATAATACTATACCGCCTCATGTAATGCTTACAGTTTTAATAACTACAAAGATGTTGTATGTAAATAATCCCTTCACATAACAAATGCATTAAATTGATAAACAGTACTACAGCTACTGAAACTACAGATTTGTTAGCATTGAGTGCAAATATAGTTACTATATAATACCTTGTGTTGTTGCTCGTGACAGTATTTGCTTTCATTTCATCTTTTATACATAAGACTTTATGACATTTCTGATCAAACTGGTTTCATTATTCCTTTGGTAATTCTAACAAAATTCTTCCACCTAAGACACTTCTGTCTAAATAACAAATGTCAAAGATCATTTGTTACTGAGGCTCAGATATAGATCAGAGAGCCCCTAACACTTAAGAAAAGCTGTTGGATTATATATATAGTAAGTTGTATTACTTGTTCACTTAGTCATATTTAGTGCTGTTTAAGATCATGTTCAGATGTTACATTACTGAAAGTTGAATACTTTTAATCAACTAAGTAAATCTAGCATCATGCAAAATGTATTTTCCTGCTTCATCTACTTTAGTAATTTTTTTTCTCCCCACCTCTTTTAGATGTTTCTGCCATGCCCCGTGGTACTCCCTTATATGGGCAGCCATCATGGTGGGGAGAGGATGAGGTGGATGAACAAAGAGTTTTCAAGTCTAATGGCAAGCCTGAAGAGAAAAGTCATGAAACTGGGACTTCAGGTAAAAGTACCTCAATGGCTATGATATTAAATTCATATTGGTCAAGTGTATTCCGAACAAAAGTCAGTCTACTCTGAAAAATGATCTGTACCATAACTTGATTTTTTAAAGGTGATGATGGTTTGCTTTTGAAATGTTTATAAATGCTTGTTATATTTTTCCAGCTTATAAAATTGTTGAAAACTATAAAAAATTAATGCTATAACTGAACATATTAAGTATTTTAAAATATTTACATGAATTGATAAAATAGTAGGACATGTGAGTTACATGTTTTTCCTTGATTCATGCTTATATACTCACTGTAAAATAAAATAATTCTGTTCAGAAATATAATATGGGATTATAAGTTCCTTAGCCTTAGTATGCTTACTTTATTGAGATAGGATAGCAATAAGATTCAGAATTCAGCAGCCAAAGTGCAAATAGATCCTCACGTCAGTAACTAAGGAACATGTTCTTTTGTTGTTGGTGTGGGTAAGTGGCGACCAGTATCTAGAAAAGACAAGATTTCCAAGATAAATGGAGATACCAGTTGTTACAGAGTTGTTGAAGAGACATCAGAACTGAAGGATGGAGCAGCCAGTTTGTTTAGTAACAGCAGATAAGGATCCAAAAGCGGAGGAACTAAATACAGACATCAAGGGTCAGTTTGGATGACATAGTGTGACTCTGAGACAAGGACAAACCACATCAGAATGCTTTAAGGCTTTTTTGATTTTATTTACACAAAGTAAGCAGGACAGTTTTCTTAGCTGGAGAATTATGAACATTCTGTCTTTTGACATAGTGTAATTACACCAGAGTAACAAGTCTTTAAAAGCTGTCATAATGAAGTAGGTTTTATAATGCCAAGCTTGCAAATAAGTTTCTATCACAACTTTGTTTAAGCAGTGCTGTTTCTTTATATCACTTAGTATTATTTAACCTGCCTTCAGATGTAAGTGAAAGAACTGCTGTCCAATAATAAGTAGGAAATGAATGTTTTGCGTCCCATACACGATTTCTCTCAGGGTTGTTCGGTGCAATAGACAGTATTGTTTGCTAGTTTCGCCATCTCTGTCTTGCTATCCACAGTACTTACATACTGATGGAGTTACCACTCACATTCAAAGCTGCTGCCATCAGCATTCAAAGTTAGAATTTTTTTTATCATACCCAGTAATAAAGAACAAACGTTGTATACAGAAGACCTCACAGGATTTGGAAGAAAACCTTTCCCAAAATCTTCACATCTCTCATTAGCTCCTCACAGATTGAGGTCACCTGCTGTTCTAACCAGTCTCTGGCAAACCATGTGAGGTTATCATTACCTTGCTCACCTTGAAGCATGGTATGGAGTTATTTGTCCCTAAGGCATATGGACGATGTCATAGAAGAGTGGTTCTAGAAAGCGTCAACGTTCTTTTAGGAAAAAGTTCCTTTAGGAAAGAAACTGGACATCAGTCAAGAATGTCTATTTTTTTTTTTTGGTTTTCTCCATTTTATCTAATATATTACCTAACTTTGTTGTCTTGGTTTTCATTGCTGAGTTATGATTAAACTTTTGACCTTAAGTTTCAACCTCATTGCAGTAATCTTTGCATAGCAAATATGAACTGACCTTTAGTTCCAAAAAACTTGAGTGACCGTGTTTTGCCTGACAAGTAGATTTTGAACTTTTTTTCCCTCGTGTACTTTATATCTGATTATTATTGTTTTAGTGTCCTTTCCCAATGCACTCCTACATGAATTGTGCTAATTCCTGCCTCCTCTTCTCCCAGAATATGTGCAGTATAAATTACTAAATGACATTATACAGTACTGTTTCATTTATTATTTTTGTGTAAATCTTTATGACTGAACTCTAAGTTCCTTACTTCAAGTACCATATATTCTAACCTCATTTTGCACCAGCGCTAACTATCTGGTATGGAGTAAGGGGAATATAACTAATTAGAAGGGTTAGAAAACATAGATCAATTTAACTTTTACAAAATTCAGAAAATAATTACATGATAGTGAAAATTAAAGGAGGCATAAGAAATGTAGCCTTTGCTCCCTCACACAACTTTGAAATTCTGACGTGCATAACTTGTAAAATACAGTGATGCCCGCATGTCACTAAGGTACAGAGTAGAACGGAACAAATGATAACAAGCATTCAGTTGCACTTGACTTGTCCAGGTCTTCCAAATGACCCATGTGCATCTCACCTTTATGGCAATATCTAAAGGTAATAGCCATTGTCATTTCTGCCCATTTTATAGATAAGAGAATAGAGGCAGAGTGATGCTAATTTCCTTCCTGAAGAGAGCACTCCCATGCGATTTTAAGAATAGACACACCAGATTCCCATACAGCAAGTGCAAAGCAGACTTTATTTATCATTGACTTTGTTAACAGTACACAAAGAAAAGTCACTTTTAGAGACCATGTAACAAAATTCACTTTTGAGCAGTGCCACAGGTCAAAGAAGTCCTCTGTATATTGAGACTCTGTCTCAAATATAAATAAATAAATAAGCAAATAAAGTGAACTTGGGCTACATAAGACCTATCTCAAAATAAATACATATATATATATACATATATATGTGTGTGTGTGTGTGTGTGTGTGCATGCATGTGTATACATGTATATATATTAGCAGTTATATATATAACAGCTATTAATATTGTCTAGGTTAGGCATACAATTTCAATTCTAGCTTAGTTGCTAAATTACTTTTTAAATTCTTGATAATTGAGATTAATTATAAAATATTAGTATAAGCACATAACTATCCCATGTAGTTTAATATTGGTTTAAATAAAAATGGCTGTAGATAGAAATAAGAAATTCCTAAATTCCAAACTCATCTGTCAGTGTTGTAAGAAAACAGTTTAATTTTTCTAGCATGATCTTAAAACTCATTACCAGTTTTTCTAATATGTATTTCTAGTAGACCACAGTTGTAAAAGGAACACACCTTTCATGATTTTGTCTAGAGAAGTTAATCTTTGTGAATACAAATTTTCCCAATGATTGAACTTTAAATTTTACAACTGAGTTATTGAAAAGTTAAATCATTTGTCATAAGTCATTATGAAATGTAGTATCTTCATCAGACAGAGCTAAGAACAATTTAAGTTTTTTCTTTATTATTGAGAATCATCATTGTATAAGTTATTGAACAATAAAGCCTACAATAATGTACTCAAAGCCTGAGCCTCCTGGGATCTTGATACTGTGTGGTGTTGGGATACTGTTTTCAAGTCCTTTATCTGCTCTTGATTTTCGCCTTCCTTGCTATAATAATTTCTCTGAAATACTATCACTTTTCTTTAGCAAACCAAATGGAGTAAATTTTTAAAAGAATAACTTTTACTTTGAAAATTTCTTTTCTTAATGTTCTCTGCCTTTTGTGTACATTTTTTGACAGTGTGACCATGGTTATTAGGATCATTATAGTTTTAGTAATGGAGCCTCTTATCACCTATATCATATCCCACATATTTGATGACAAGAATATTACACTGTAAAATAAAAGAAGATGGTTTTGTTATAATTTCATATTCAATGTACTATAAAGAAATAAGTTATTGTACCTAATGGGTTGTAGAAAGGTGTAATATTTGAAAATTTTTCAGAAGTCTAAATACTTCATGTAATTAAAAAAATGATCAGAAACAGCCTAGTATGCGTTTTTCTTCCTAGTAAATTGTGATTGATTTACTCTGAAACTATTTAAATAAAGTTCATATTTTATAAATATAAATATAAAGCCTTAGGGAAATTTATTTCATATTAATTCTTTTATGATAATAGAGTGTCTTGGTAATAGATTTTATTTTCTCAAAGGGCAGCTTAGGCTTCACCTTTATTCTTGTACATTGTGCTACCAATCACCACCTCTTTTCACATCTTTATGCAGTCAGTGGCTTAAGCAGTGAAAGAATTGTCACAGTGTTCCCTATTTGCTTGTTCTCCTTGTCACTCACTGCTTGTTATTCAGCTTTGACCCATGACCTTTAGGCGGTTGTGCACATTCTGCTATACAGAGATGTAGCCTAACTTCTTCCTGACTTACTGGATGACTACAGAATTTTCTGTTTTTTCATTATTTCTTTCATATGACTGCTTGAATTGCCATGCTGCAAGCAAACCACGTGTTTTATTGCTAACCACTCTTACCTTATAATGTGTGTCATCTCCCAAGTTTCCATATTATCAATTTTGTCCTAAAGTGGGGTCTCTGAATATGATAGAGACTGGTAAGTGGAATTGTTACTTACAAAGCATTGCTTACATATATACTTCCTATCTCCATCCTCATTTGACTGCCTCTTTACTATTAGAGCCCTACATTTGTTTTCAAGTGTTTCAAATAGCTCATTCTGGTAACTGAATTAGGTAATTCATGCTTTTTCTATCATACTATGTGTGTGTATATTTTACACACACATTTGTATGTATAGAACATATAGAACATCTCCTTCTATACTTTAGTTCTTTCTCACTTTGATGATTTCTTTGTAAGTTTTTACTCGAGAAATGGATGAGTCTGTCCATACAGGGTCCATCTTTTACTCTTGTGCCTTTTTTTTTTTTGCCATTGTTGCTGTTTATCTTGCATCTCCTATTGGTAATTGGATCGTCCCTGTGGCTTTTTTTCTGTCATATCAATGCTGTTGTTCTTCATCCAGATTACCATCTGTCTTCCGAGTCTCAGACTAGTGCAGATGGTCATTACCAGTGACCCTTGTGCTACAGGCTCCAAAATATTTTGAATTCTCTCTCATTTTTCTCATTAGGATGCAGCATAGATGCCAAGCAAGTGGAGGAACCGTCTGCAGCTGCAAATGAAGAAGCACTTTTTCCTTTCTGTAGGGAACCAAGTTATTTTGAAATCCCTACAAAAGACTTGCAGCAGCCATCACAAATAGCAGAGAGCACTATTCATGAGATTCCAACAAAAGACACATCAAGTTCCCATACAGCAGGTGCAGGGCATGCTTCATTTACCATTGAATTTGATGACAGTACACCTGGAAAAGTAACTATTAGAGACCATGTGACAAAATTCACTTCTGACCAGCGCCACAAGTCAAAGAAGGCCTCTCCCGGAACTCAAGACTTGCCGGGAATTCAGACAGGAATGATGGCACCAGAAAACAAAGTAGCTGACTGGCTAGCACAGAACAACCCTCCTCAGATGGTGTGGGAGAGAGCAGAAGAGGATTCCAAGAGCATTAAAAGTGATGTTCCCGTGTACTTGAAAAGGTTGAAAGGTAAAGTGACTTTCAGAAATTCTTACATGTCATAAGGAAAAGTTGGTCATCAAAGTTACCAGACTGTTATCACTTAATTTTACAGTGTAAAATATCTCATTTTTCAAATTTACATGTAATTTTAAAGCTCAATGGCCAACAGCACTGGTCATGCCTGAATTACTCATTTAAAGTAGCCTTTGTTTTCTTCCCAGTGTGGTTACGTTGGTTTTGGTGGATGTGATTAATTATGTCATTAATTATCTTTGTTTTTTCGTACGGAAATATAAAATCTATTAATTATATAAAATAGAATTTCCTAAAAGATAATCCTCATTGTTTTTTGAGTTTTTTTTTCACTGTATCATGCTTCCAATAAAGTATCATATCTAGGTTTTGAAAATCAAATTAAACTGCTTAGTGTGGTCTGAAAGTTCTGTTTCTATCAGATAGTCACATTACTGATGGTGCGCTTCACACTAAGCTGTTAGCAGAGGCTGCTCACAATACACATACTTTCATTTTAGATGTATTTACTAGGCATCAGTTACTCTAATATAAATTTTGTACTATCAAGAATTGTAAGTTAAATGTTTATTTATGAACATTATACATTATTATATAGTAACATTAGCTATTGTATATACTGTATTCGACACTTAATCATAATCACTAAAAACTTTATACGTGTACGTTGGTTATAACAAATAATCAGCTTTATTCCCACTGGCTTTTGTGAATTTAATTTATTTTGGAATTTGTGTTACTCTGTCTTGTGTTTTAATATGCTATCAATATAGGAATGGTTTTGAACAAATTATGATTGTATGTGAATCTAACCATTCTATGGCTTTTATTAGGAGATGATTAATTCTATTTTTAAAAAATGCTTTTTGAAGTAGGGATCATGTGTAACTTACTCTGTTCCTTAACACTTTATTTGAACTTCAGCATATATGTTAACTAGTGACATCAATGATAATGGCAGTACTGACTGGTTTAATCCATATTATATGCCCTGGAATTCCAGTTAAGTAATGAAGAAAGAGCAATTTATATTTAGTTCCAATTGATTTCTAAGACATTTCAGGATAGTGAGATCATGTGATTATCTAATTCTTTGTTGTCACTTATTATAATGTTTAGTTATACTTGTCAGTAGTCACCTGGCATAAAGGTTTTTGAGTTCTGATGTATGATATATTTACTCCTACTAGATGATATTTGTATATAATTGAAAAATATGCATACACAGGTTGAAGGAGCATTTGTAAACTGACCATTAATATAAATTTGATGAGTAATATTAATAAGCTAGTATGATACCAGAGATAGTATATACCTTGAAAATAAGTTGTCTTAAAATTTATACTCTTAATAATTTGATGGTTGGATTGAAAAGATCCTTTAGGAAGGTACCATTTAAAGATCTTTGTTCAGGGACTGAAGAGGCTCAGCAACTGGACCCAGGTTCTTTTTCCAGTACCCAGATGATAGCTACACACAATCCTCAACGAGGGGTCCAGTGCCCTCTGCTGATTTCTTTAGGCATTAGACACGCAGAGGTTGAACACACATACATGCAGGCAAACCACTTATAGATGTAAAATAAAATAACTGATTAGAGAAATCTTTTACACTCCTTTCATAACAGTGCCATTGTTATTATTTCCTGTATTAACAACTATTTTTAAGCCATTAATTTAGTTTATTCTCTGCTCTTCATCAAGACCTATTTGATCCTAATTAAAAGTAAGATCATACCAAAAAAAAAAAAAAAAGAAGAAGAAAAGAAAAGAAAAAATAAAGTTCTAGTGCGGAAAAAAAAAAAAAGCTGGTCTGTGGTGTCACAGGCCTTTAATCCCAGCACTCGGGAGGCAGAAGTAAGTGGATCTCTGTGAATTCGAGACCAGCCTGGTCTACAAGAGCTAGTTCCAGGACAGGCTCCAAAGCTACAGAGAAACCCTGTCTCAAAAAACCAAAAAAGAAAAGAAAAAGAAAGAAAGAAAACAAAAAAGCTTTAGTGCTAAGAGTAGGATCCATCCATATGAATACTATCTCTACACTGATCAGTATATATTTTAAACTTTTGCCAAAAATGACTACACTGTCCACTTTTAATTTGATTTACAGGTAGGCATCTTCCAGTGTGGTATCATTCCCAGCAGTAACTCACTTTGTATCTCAAATAGACCCATGTTATTTCTTCATGCTTATTCACAGATGATGTTTGACTTGCTTCAGAAATCAGAGCTGCTATCAATAGAAAACAGTTTCGGGTGTGAATAAATGGAGGAAGATAGTAGTTAATAACGATTTCCTAAAACTTAAACTTTTAGAAGATATAAAAATGAGTTAAACAATTGATGGTGGATAGATAGACAGAGAGATAGAGAGATAGATAGATGCCTTGCTCCTACAAGAGTAAAGTGCACGCGCTTTGGGACAGTGAGGAAAATAATGTTCACAAAGCCCATACACTTTCACCCTTTAGGAGCGTTGCAGCTTGTTTTAGCCGTAGCTTGTTACCGAGTACAGCCAAGCTAACCTGAGACAGTAAACGAATAGATTTAGGCATAATTAGTGAAGGGCATGTTGAGCATTTCGTGGTGGTCTTTTTGCTGAGTAGAAACAGAAGATTGCCGCTCTGACCTGATGCCTCACTTTGTCACCTTGTGGGGTACACAGAAGCACTAGAAGGAATAGTGATTTTACAAGAAAGAAAACAATGAATCTCCAACAGATTAGTAACAGGAAAGATACAAAATGATGTTTTAAAAATTTTGATATTAAATTTATTTGGTCTTGTTGTACAGAAAATATTATTTTGGACCTTAGCAAACTGAGTTCTTATTGAGTTTATAAACTCCAATATGTTTTAAGCAGTCAGTGCTGTAGTAAAAATTGTATTTGAACTAGTAGTTATATTTATAATTACTCCATGTACTACCCATGATTTCTAGATTATCAGTGGCAGAGATTCCATTTACTAAACAGGTTTTTTTTTTCTTTTCAGTTTACATTTTTGATAGTAATAATTTAAAGAGTTTGTCTGTCATATTTGGATTTTATATTACTATATCACTTTGAGTGTGACCAACCCCCAATATTTTTACCTTATTAGCTCCCTCTGTATCTTTTTCAAGATGTCATTCAATTCTACCATTCCCTTGTCTATCCTCGTTCCTTTTATCTGCTACATTTTGTAGGGAATTCGCTTGTGTTAAATTATCACCACTGTTGGTAGCTTCCAAGTTTACTAGGAATAAGCCCATGCACTTTTTAAGTCTTTTCCCCTAGATATTCAGCTAATATTCTTTCATATACATCAGGTCTTGTCTTCTGATTGACTCTTGTTGGCTAACACGTTATCTGCAGATGTTCACATTAGAGTAGATAGCCCAGAAATGTTCGGGAATGTTCAGAATCAGATTACTTCTGCAAGATTGGAACCTGCCAATCTATTTTCCAGTTACTAGATTCAGAGGGTTTTAATTAATCCTTGATTGATGATTCCATCTGAATCATGCCTAGAGTAACTCTTGCCGTGATCCAGAAAAACTGTTGTAGGAGGCTGGTGGATCAAAATTCAGTGTTTCTGGAAATGACATCTGCCTATATTTGTACCATTTAAGTTAGTAGTCGGAAGGGTGTCATAGGCTTAATTGTTTTTGTTAGAGTTCTCAGCATCCTGTAACTCTTTGAAGCCACTACAGTTTAGAAATCTCTGCTAAGAAAGCATTTCTAAAAATTATGTCATTATTAATAGAAGCTACAAAATCCAATCTTTTCATTGAAAGTTATACTGTACTTTTAAAAATATTGAATATCACAATTCAGATATACTCCATTTTATGACGTTCATATTCTGTTTAATGAGTTGTTTCAGTTAAACCAGTCTTTTAAAAAATTATTTTTATTTTTTTTGAGGTAAATTACTTCATTTTCCCATCTCCTTTTCTCCCTCCAGACCCTCCCAGAAACCCCTTCTCAGTTCTGTCTCTTTCAAATTATTTCCCTCTTTTTTCATTAATTCTTCTTGCAAACGTAACTCCTAAATACATAGCATAACCTGCTTAGTCTGTGTAATCTTGTTTGTGTGTGTTTTCAGGCAGGGCTGGCCATTTGATATTGGATAACCAAATGGTGTGTTCTTCCTTGGGGAAGACTATTCCTTCCACTCAGCATTCCTTATTTACCTGTAGTTCTTGTGTAGGGTTGAGACTTTGCTTACTCTTAAGGTTAAAAGTCAATTTTTTGCAGGATTTTGTTGACAAAGGTTTACGATTCAGAGACAGAACTAATGTGTATTGCTGTTATAAGTACAAACAGAAATGATGGAACATTGCTTATCTTTTAAGTCACTGATAAATTTTTATAAAGATTTAGAGAAAGAAAAGTAATATATTCATTTGTTACTGAAGGACCTCATTGTTGATTGATTAAATGTATCTGTAACCATTGCATTTGAGGACAGTGTGCAGAGCCTGTTACAGAAAAGAACTTGCGACTTTGTATTAGAAAGGAGAAGAGTGTCAAAACAAATAGCAGTTTTGTGTGTGCTTCTGATTTTCTCCTTGGAATTTTTTTGTTTGCTACTATATCATTTCTTTCTTGTGTCTAGGAAACAAACACGATGATGGCACACAGAGTGATTCAGAGAATGCTGGGGCGCACAGGCGCTGTAGCAAGCGTGCAACTCTTGAGGAACATTTACGACGCCATCACTCAGAACAGAAAAAGAAAGTCCAGTCTACTGAAAAGCATCAAGACCAAACTGTTGTAAGTCAAACTGCTTTTATGATATCATTCTTTGATGAAGATCATTCCAGAAAGAGAAGGTCATATTCTTTTACTCAAAGTTCAGGAATCTTATGTCAGGAAACTACTTTCTCAACACCACATACAAAACTTGAAAAAGCAAAATCTCCACCAGCAGATGCCAAAGTGGTTTCTTTGTCTTTACAGACTAGCTCTACGCATCACAGAGGGGGGCATGGTGTTCCACATGGGAAATTGTTAAAACAGAAATCAGAGGAGCCATCGGTGTCCATACCCTTCCTACAAACTGCATTATTAAGAAGTTCAGGGAGTCTTGGGCACAGACCAAGCCAGGAGATGGATAAAATGTTAAAAAATCAAGCTACTTCTGCTACTTCAGAAAAGGATAATGATGATGACCAAAGTGACAAGGGTACTTATACCATTGAGTTAGAGAATCCCAACAGTGAGGAGGTGGAAGCAAGAAAAATGATTGACAAGGTAAATAATTGAAATTTGAGTATGATGTTAGTTTTGTGGGGTTTTTGACTGTTGGACCTTACTGGAGAGTTGGTGTGAAATATTCTTATGCAGTTGGTGGTATTGGAACTTTAGAATTTTATTAGGGACCTAGAAGACTAACAGCAAGAACAAAATATTTTATTTGTTTATATTCTGAATTTTCCCAAGTTCTATATGTAAGGTCTTCTACATTTAAACTAGCTAGGCCTTTTGAAGGTATATAAATTTTATTGGCTTTAAAATTAATGCCAATTTGAATTTATTTGTATCAAAACTGAACAAAGAAATATATTGCTATAATTATTAAATAAATATAAATATTAACAGTTTCTACCTACTAATTTCGTTTTGGAAGCAGGTGAAAAGCATATGTTGTAATTATCTTTGATTCTCTTTGTTCCTTTTTTTATCTTTGATGAAATCAGAATAAAATCGGTTTTTTTATTTTAGTCAGGCTTTTACCCAGTCCTAATGATTGTCTATATTTCAGATATTTCTTTGATATTGTTGATTTATTTATATGATGATTGTTGTATGATTTAAAAAGTACTTCCCAATTTTGTTGTGATAGTGAAGAGTCGACTTTAGAATGAGCTATTTATTTTACTTCCTTGAAAACAGCAACCTAAGTTTGGCTAAACATTAATCTCATTTAGATTCTTGTTACTCAAAATGTGCTCATGAATCACTTAGGAGGCCAGTACAGACATATTGAATTGAATCATGTAGTTCAGATGCACATTAACATTTGGAATGTGCTAGTTAGGTGATGAGTTGTCAGATTGTCCTCTCAGTGCTCAAGTTCTAACTTTCTGGGATGCAGGAAAAATATAGTAGGATTATGTTGTCTTAATTCTCAGTGTATCATTTCTATTTTAGTCTGTTCTGTAGTATTGTGATGCATTCACTGGTATACATATATAATTTGTAGACATAACTTTATTGAGGAGTCTAATTATTTTACTGTTAAGAGTCGCATAATACCAAACTTTGAGGCCCATTAGTCTTGGAAATAATTATTATGTGTTTTTATTGTATATAAAATATATATACTTTTACTGATATTAAAAAGAAGTATGGGTTTTAAAAAGCCATTGACATTGGCTTAATATTAATATTAATATTGATAGTGATTAATATTTTTCCATTAAAATCTTATTTTATGATATATATATTTACATATATATTACAGAGGTTAAGAACATGGCTACTTGCAGGCATCTGGAATTAAGTGTATAAACTCTACATGTACTATGCTCTTAGGATAAATCAACGACTTTAAGCTTAAGTGTCATTCATTTCTAAAATGAAGAGTTCTTTTAACAGGAATTTAAAAACATAGTATGCTTATTATGGTGTCTATCATGAGAACTGTATATAAACGATCTCTGATTATTACTTTTTTATTATTCAGTTCCACATATGACTGTCTAAAAGTACTAGCAAGTTCTGGAAAGTTCTTTCATCACTAAAAGGGTTAAATGTAAAGCCAAAGTGAAGTTACAGTGTAAAGGACCAGCCTGACCTGGGCCAGCCATCAAGAAAAAAGGCACTGCTACAAATGGGTCTCTTTAGGAAACTGATATGCAGTGAGAAGTTTGCAAAATCTGATTATTAATTACTGTTTAAAATTATCATATGTATTCTTTTTTATTCTTAAGAAATGCTGTATTTGACAAAAAATAACATCATTACTTTCAGAATGGAGAAACCAAAGATTTTAAGGCAAGATCCATTAAAAACAATGGCATTATGCGATTGAATAGCTCATTTAGCCATTCTTCATTTGGATAAGCCAGTAAACTAAAACCAAGACTGCTTCAAAGAAAAAAATAATCACTACATTATCATGGAACTACCACAGTAAGAGAGCTGAGAGTCCAGTAGGTCTGCTTAAATCTGGAAGCCAAAGTCAGGTCAGCTTAAAGTTTGTTTTGCAGGAGCAAACATGGAGAAGTGGATTCATATATCTGAAGAAGACAAAGTATCCTGTAGATGCAGAGGAAAAGGAGGACAAGAGTAACCATACTGAGGCATAAGCAACACTTTGGATCAGAGTAGTAAACAGACATGCTCAGTCATCTGCAGTCCCCTTTTGAAGTTTGAGTATGTGTGATAACAGTTGGAGCATCTGTTTTCCAACTGAATTTGTTTGGTACCCAAAAACTTCCAGATAGCTTCTTCCTTTCTTACTTCTCCTTTTCAGGAGTAATTATTTCATTGATAGTGTGCCAGACATTGCATAAGGAGAATATTATTCGAATTGAAAAGACTGTGTATTCTTTATCTCTAGACATTAGTATAGTGGAATATAATTATAAATAAATTTAATGTAATATATTGAGTGCTTTGAGAAGTTTAACATGTTGAAGGAAATGTTACAGTAGCTCCCAAGATGGTCTTAGGTTACACATCTCAGCTATCTAATCTAATAGCTAAAACTGTCTAATCTAAAGAGGATTCCATAGACACTATCATCTGGTTGACTTTAATCCTAAGCATTGTCATTACTTTACTAGTTCTGTGGTTTTGTCCTTAGTTGCCAAAGGAGGAAAGAGAATTATAAACTCCATGGCTATAGGAACTGTCCTCATTATCCTCAATGAATACTAGATTTAACTGCCAGATGACTTATTTTTCCACATACACAATTAACCCTGTAATAGGATAACAGAGTTTTCATAAAAAGAATAGACCAGTCTTAATCAGAAAGTGAAGGGCAAGAGTAGCCAGCAGTAAAGGAGAAAGTCTTGTTCAAAGGACCACAGTTACTTTTGGAGAGAGAGAATTGAAGTCTCTTGTATATGACACTGAGGACTTACATCCTATTTTTTCTTTTTATTACTGAAGGTTGTGGAGATTTATTAAAAACTTATCAACATTTATAGATTCCCATTGGTAGCAAATTGTCTACTTAGTTCTAGTTCTTGAACAAGGAAAGACCCAGTTAACTATAAATAACAAGACAGGAAGGTCCATGTAATAAAATGGACAGAGTAGTGAGTCAGAAAGCCAGTACTGAGAACATGGATCCAGAAGTGACAGTTTGAATCCTGATGGTGGCAGCAAGATCGAATCTATATCAGAGCCAGGGAAAACATGATATACAGAATCAGAAACTGGAAGAGCTGGAAAGGTTGCTATCTGTCAAGTACTTTATACAAGCATGAGGACTTATGTTTGGATCTTCAGTAGTCATGTAAAGCCAGGAGTGGCAGTACACATCTGTAACCACAGAGCTCGGGGCGTGTTGACAGGGCTGAGATAGGTGGTCCTCCTGTCTTAGCTCATTGGCCAATCAGTCTAGCTTAATCAATAAACTCCAGGTTTTGTAAGAGATCCTGTCTCAGAAACTAAGGTGGAAGGCAATCAAGGAAGACATCCAATATTAACCTCTGGCTTCCACATGTGTGCAGTGCACACGCATGTGCACCTGAATGCATACATGAACACTTACTTGCACACATAAACACACCACAGAGAATTTGCATTGAGATAGCCAAATAGATGCAGAAATTGGAATACACTTAAAATTCTACATGTGTATGAGAACCAAGAGAGTAACTCAGAGAACCTCAGGTGTTATCATAGGACTTTCATATAGATTTCTACATTTTGAATTTTGATGGTAATGTTTTTTCTCCCATCACTTTTTTTTGGGGGGGGGTTGGCTGGTTTATTTTTGAGAAAAGAAAAATTATTTACTTTTTTTTTGGTCTTTGTTCTGCATACTTTATCTTGACTCAATGTTAGTCAATTACATACACACATACACGCCCCAATGTACGTGTGTTACAGTGTTACAATCCTTGACCCAGTGACCTGTCCTTTTTTATTATTATTACTATTATTATTACAAGAAAAATTTACATTTACTCCCCTTGTTCCCGGCCCTCCCGCTTCCCCCCTACCCCACCGCCCTCCCCCTGCTTCCTTAAGATGGGGCAGGATACCCTGCCCTAT
>JAQHUG010000006.1:947519-1008876 GCA_028555095.1 Dicrostonyx torquatus | reverse complement strand
GAGAGAGAGAGAGAGAGAGAGAGAGAGAGAGAGAGAGAGAGAGAGAGAGAGAGAGAGAGAGAGAGGAGAGAACATGAATGTAGAAGTCAGAGGACAGACAAGTTGGGGGGATTCAATTCTCACCTTTTGAGTTCATGGGATTGAACTCAGGTTATGCATGACAGCAAAGTGCCTTTACCTGCTTAGCTATCTCACCAACCCCTCCATAACTCATTTTTGTCTTGCTAAAGCAGGAACTCCGTTCTTGTAACTCTCTTAACAGGCCTTATCTGATGTCCCTGGAGTAGCTACTAGATTGTACTGTTTATCAGGGTTTCTATCATGTTTTTTTTTTTTTCTCTATAGAAGTAACCTCTGTCTGATTTAATTCTGCCTGCCATCTCTAGAATTATCTTTCTTGGGTTTTTTTTTTTTTTTTGGTTTTTTCGAGACAGGGTTTCTCCGTGGCTTTGGAGCCTGAGCTGAAACTAGCTGTTGTAGCCCAGGCTGGTCTCGAACTCACAAAGATCCACCTGCCTCTGCCTCCCAAGTGCTAGGATTAAAGGCGTGCGCCACCACCGCCCGGCCTCTTTCTTGTTTTATAGTAGAGCATAACTATCTTTTGAAAGCATGAGTGTGAAAGTGTGATGTACTTTTTCATTGACTATATTTATATAATCTTTGATATATTAGCTATTATATTCCAGTAAATTTATAGATTGGGTTTCTTGGTGTAACTACTGTTCTGGAATTTGCTCTGTAGACAATGCGGGCCTCAAACTCACAGAGATTTCCATCTCTGCCTCCTGAGTTCTGCGATTAAAGGTGTGCACCACTACAGCCCAGCATTTTATTATTATTATTATTATTATTATTATTATTATTATTATTATTATTATTATTATTATTATGCACTAAAACTAGTTTTTACATCTTGATCTTGAAAAGTCCTGTCTATGTTACAAGCTTAGCTAGTTAATAGTATTGAAAGCTGTAAATGAATAGAGATTAGGACAGAAGAAGATATGTTAATTTCAGTAAAAGTGCCCATATAGTGGAAGACTACAGGGCCTACTGAGCTCTACCGATACCTCCAGCTTAAAATCTGTTTGGCACAGATTCATTGATAAATAGCCATATTTAATGAGGTGATACATAAAAAGGTGGAGAAATTAGAAATTATAACTATAAGTAAGTAATTTAACTATATAACAAAGAAGTTAAACTCTTGTTATTCCGAAAGATGCACCAAGGAAGAGATAAGGTTATGTAGTACCTTATTTTAAAAATTGAAGTAAAATTCACATAACATAAAATGGAGTATTTTAGTCATAGAGAACATGCAATTCAGTTAGGTGTTATAATATGCACCTATAACTCCAGGAATTAGTAAGCTGAAGCACAGTGATGATTAGTGGAACATCAGCTCTCAAGAGTAAAACACTAATGTACAGTCTGGAAGCTGTAGTAATTCATACTGTTGTGGGATGAGTGCATTGCCTAACTCCAGAATGTGTTCATCACTTGCAAGAGAAACTGCATTTCAGTAGTCTCTTCCCATTGGTCCAACCCATTGGCAACTGTCTGCTTTCTGCCTCTATACATTTACTTAGTCTGGATATTTCAGACTCTATATGTGGCCTTTAATGACCAACCAGTTTTGTCTTCAAGGTTCATCTATGTTGTGACATGCATTGTTACTCATTCTTTTTTATCATAAATCTTAATTAATTCTATGATAGAACTTTTTATCTATTCGTCTATTGACAGATGTTGAGCTTGAGTCTCTTTGTAGATAACAATGCTTTGAACAAGAATGTATACATATACTACTTAAGTGGTAAATGGTCTCTTATAACTTGTTCTGAGCTCTTGTAACAACCTTTTCTAAATTTTACATTTGAAAAGTTAGTTATAAATTACAGAATCGCAGTGCTAAATAATTTCTGTATTTATTCCATTGAATTTTAAGGTATTTTTCTTTTTTAAAAGTTAAGTTATTTTTTCCTGGGAACATACTGTAAATTTAAGAACAAAACTTTTGGCCAGGCGGTGGTGGTACACAGCTTTAATCCCAGCACTTGGGAGGTAGAAGCAGGTGAATCTCTGGGAGTTCGAAGCCAGCCTGATCTACAAGAACTATTTCCAGGTCAGGCTCCAAGCCTACAGAGAAAAACTGTCTCGAGAAACCAAAAGAAAAAAAAAATTTCTTAGGTCATTTTGATTTCTTTGACAATATATCCTTGGAATTCAGCATAGTTCTTCAAGAATTGACTTTTTTTTTGATTGTTTTTATTTAGCTATATAATTTTTCTCTGCTTTCCTCCTATCCTCTTCCCTCCCCGTCTACTCTCTTCTATGATCCCCATGCTCCCAATTTACTCAATCTTGTTTTTTTCTACTTCACTTGTAGTTTAGATCCAGGTATTTCTCTCTTAGGGTCCTCTTTGTTGTCTAGGTTCTCTCAGGTTGTGAATTGTAGGCTGGTTTTTCTTTGCTTTATGTCAAAAAGCCACTTACAAGTGAGTACATAAGATATTTGTCTTTCTGGGTCTGGGTTACTTCACTCAGTGTAATGTTTTTGGATCTAGCCATTTGCCTGCAAATTTCAAGATAATCAGTATTTTTTTCTGCTGTGTAGTATTCCATTGTGTAAATGTACCACTTTTTCTTATCCATTCTTCGGTTGAGGGGCATTTAGGCTGTTTCCAGGTTCTTACTATGACAAACAATGCTGCAATCTGTACCAGTTTGCACTCCCACCAGCAATGGAGCTGCACATCCTCTCCTGCATAAGTTATTTTCAGCATTTTTGATCTTGGCCGTTGTTACAGGTATAAGATGGAATCTCCTGAGTTGTTTTGATTTACATTTCTCTGATGACTAAGGATTTTCTTAAGTGTCTTTCAGACATTTTAGATTCCTCTGTTGAGAGTTCTCTATTTCGGTCTGTACCTTGTTGTTATTTTGATGGCCAATTGCTTGAGTTCTTGTGTATTTTGGAGATCAGACCTCTGTCTGTTGTGGGGTGGGTGAAGATCCCATTCTGTAGACTGCTGTTTTGTCTTGTTGACCATGTCTGCAGCTTTACAGAAGCTTTTTTATTTTCAGGGAGTCCCATTTATTAATTAATTCTCTCAGTGTCTGTGCTATTGGGGTTATATTTAAGAAGTGGTCTCCTGTGCCAATGCGTTCAAGTACAATTCCCACTTTCTCTTCTATGAGGTTTAGTGTGGTATTGGTTTTATGTTGAGGTCTTTGATCCATTTGGACTTGAGTTTTGTGCATGGTGATAGATATGGGTCTATTTTCATTCTTCTACATGTTGATATCCAGTTATGCCAGCAACATTTGTTGAAAATGCTTTCTTTTTTCCATTTGATATTTTTTGCTCCTTTGTCAAAAATCAGGTCTTTGTAGGTGTGTGGATTAATATCTGGGTCTTCAATTCGATTCCATTGGTCCTCCTGTCTGTTCTTATGCCAATACCAGACTGTTTTCAGTTTTGTAGGTCAGGGATCATGATGCCTCCAGAAGTTACTAGCAATCTTACCAAAAACAATCTGCAGATTCAATGCAGTGCCCATCAAAATCCCAGCAAAATTCTTCACAGACCTCAAAAGAACAGTCGTCAACTTATATGGAAAAGCAAAAAACCCAGGATAGCCAAAATGGATTGTTTCTTAAATGTTCTTTTGTCAGGTGTGGGACCCTGTACTAATGATTTAACTTATAGAAACCCATTTGACTTAGCCAGCAGGATCTTGTTCTTCATGGAAAAATTGTTCTGGTCTAAAACTCAACTGTGTTTTTATTTTGACACCTCGTTAGGATTAAAATCTCAGTGCTTCACTATCCTTTAATTAGTGTAAGCCTACAAAAGCTTGGTGTTCATTATTACCTTCCACATTTCTTTGTGAAGGTGGATTCTCAATTTTAATTGATTAGGACTGTTTTAGTACTGGGCCTCATTCATGTTAGATATGCACTCTGCCACTTATCTGTACCCTCAGTTCTACATTTAATTTAATAAAGTATTATGCAATAAAATTCATCATTTGTGTTGCTATAATTATAACATAGTTTCCCCCTCCCCCTCCTTCTTTCAGTGAGCTCTGTTTTCTGTTACAGTGAACCACTCTCCTATATCTGATTTACTATGTATAGTTTTGACCTGTGTACTTGTTTAATAAATGGGACATGAATATCCATAGACTATCAAAAACTCAGCTACTCAGTAGGAGTACCACTAGTCCCCAGCACCACTATTACCATTTTGAATTGAAAGGTATGAAACGATGGAGTCTGTAGTTTGTGCTTTTTAATAATACCTGGTAATGGAAAAACCAAAGTCATGGGCTTCACTTGTGTTTTATATAACAGCCTGTTTTATCTGGAGGATTCCTTTTTTTTTATGTTAATCCAAAGTTGAGATCAGAATCTAAAAGTCTGGTGTTCACAAATGTTTGGTTTAATAATGGAGTGCCTGTGTATGGTTCTAAAGTTCTTAGGTGTGTGTGTATTAGAACCTAGTAGGACTAAGTCATGCAAACTTTTAAATTTCCTGTAGTGTCCACCTGTAGTAAGTGGCGCGAGCAGGCTGTGTCCTGCAGCCCAGCTCCCAGAGCGGGAGTGGGGGCACGGGGGGGCATTTTTGGCGCCTGGCTAACTTAACCCCCCAAAATAACCACACGGAAATTGTATTAAGTTACTGCCTGGCCCATTAGTTCTAACCTCTTATTCGTTAACTCTTACATATTGGCCTAACCCATTTCTGATAATATCTATTGCCACTTGACTGTGGGTCACCAGCATGATTTTAACCAGTGTCCATCTTGGGCAGGAGCAGCATGGAGTCTGCCACACTTCCTTCTCAGCATTCCGTCCTCTCTACTCCGCCCACCTAAGTCTGCCCTATCAAAAGGCCAAGGCAGTCTCTTTATTTAACCAGTGAAAGCAACAGAAATACAGAAGCATCTCCTACACCATCCACCCTATTGTACATTTAGCAAATACCATGCCTCAGTAGCTAGTTGTTTTAATTGCTTAGAGTAGCCACTGAGGTGTAGGTGAGAATTCAACAGTGAATATGGTATGTGCATATTCTGAGTTGAAGCCTGAGATTGTGTTCCGTGAGACATGCAATATTGTGGAGTAAAAAGTGCTCTCCTCTTTCCCCAATACTAGAGTGTGTTGGAGGGATCAATCCCAGGTGTCCCAGGGTGCAGATCTCTCTGGATCAAAGGAGACAGTAGTAGATAGCGTGTGAATGTCATTCTTCCCCTAGAATATATGAGAGTTATCTCAGTAATCTGTCAGACCCCCAAAGAGCTCCTATTGTGTCTGCTTCTGTGAGTCTTGTAGCAAGGAAGGGTACTAGACAGGTATGTGTCTTTCTCCAGCCTAAAGAACTCCTGGCTAAAGGAGAGAAATTTTGTTATGAACAAGTTTGAAGTTGTAGTAGACACCAAATAGAGTAGGGCACAGAGAAAAATAATAACCTTAAGACAAACAGACTGCATTTGAAGTATCTTAAGCTGTCCATGATGACAGGTAAGCTACTTTCTATACAGTTGGTAAATCAAATAGTCATGTGCATATGGATGAAATCTCCTGGTGACAGTCTAGAATGAAAGATGGAAAATCTTATAAATCCATTCTTCGTGTTTGAGGCACTCTCAAATTCTAGACCATTATTAGATCATATGTCAGATATATACTTTAGTAATGCAAAAAGCATGCATGCCTCCAAGCATATAGAGAGTGTAACTGACTGTGCACTGTGTTTCCTCATGCAAGCTGTCACAAGCGAATGTCTGTGAGACACGAATGCATACTAGTTTAAGCTGGACTAGCCATTGCTATCTTATTTATATTTTTCAGTGTGTTTTAAAAGCTGGCCGTGGTGGCTTATTCATGCCTGTAATTACAACACTTGAGAAGCTGAGCCAAGATGAATAGTGAGTTTTAGGTCAGTCTGGACTATATTATGAGATTTGCCTCAATAGTTAATAAATCATATATGTGAAATAGCAAAGCTTTTTTGTCCCACTGGAATTTTTCCTGCCCTGCCACCTGTATAGAAAGAAATTGGCAATTTTCTAACAGATCTATGAGTAGGTGTGTCTCTGATACTTTAAAGGGATTGTGTAGAAAATCACTAGGAGTTCTGTTGCCTTCAGCTCCCATTAGAGCACAATTCTGGGTATAATTTGTTACGTTTTCAAAATACTAGTCTATTTATGCAATGTCCAAGTCACTTTTATTAGAAATATTTTGAAGAGGTTTACCATATTTATTGGAAACTCTGGTGATTGTATTTTAAGAAGTTGAATTTATGTCTGATTCAGTTAACCGTCACCAAATCAGAAACTATAAATTGACATGCCACAGTGATGCAAAATGTAAGGAATCATATATGGTTATTATTTTACTTCAAGTTTGAGTTATTACTTTTTCTGGTAATATAACAACTAACCAGTAAATTTGTAGTGAACTGTTTTGCAAAAGATCCACAAGCCACTTAAGCTCTAATGTTGCTTTCCGTACAAATCAGGGTAAAGTCAACAAGACACAGGTATACTCTCCTTGTTTCATTGCTTTAATTGCTTAGTTCACTCTGATGTTTAGCAGGATGAAGCAAAGAAACTATTTTTATTTATTCCTGTCTATATCCTGTATTCCATGTACTATTAATGGTTTCATTTAACTTAAGTTTAATATGCAAGTTGTTTTTAAAGGAATGATAATTCTAATCAAATTCTTGAAAAACTGCATTTAAATTAAATTAAGCAATAAAGCTGTTTAGTGGTAAAAATTTCCATATTTCAATGAATTTAGAGATGTGGTCTCTGCTTTACTAAATGCACATTTCAGAATTTATTAGATTATTATATGACTATCAATTTCCAACCTACAACCTGTGGGCCTCATGTGTCCCAATGTAGCTATGAATATTATCCTACACATTTGTAGATGCAGCAGCATGAAAAGAGTCAGCACGACTGGAAGTGGTTTTCTCTTGAAGTGAAGATTTCAAAGGTCATTTCTCTGTAGAAATGCTACTTCAAGCGCATATTTTTCTGATTGTAATGATTAATGCACCATACAGTAAGAGTAATGAGTAAGTCTGAGGGACATTTATTCATTCAGTTGAACCAAGTTCAAGTTGAATATTAAAATAAAATGTAATTAGCTATTGCTTTATTCCAATTTGTTGGCAAAGTATAAGGTTTTTTTATGTGCCACAAAATGACAAAGTCTGGAGTCTTTCCTGTTGGGAAAATGCAATCGTATAACTATTGTCTCTGTGTTGAGAACTTTTTAAAGTGTTGACCATTGACAGTCATTTACTTATTGATTATCTATGTGAGTAGACCAAGAACATGCATTTGAAACAAATGCTGTACTTTGTGAAAATCAACAATAAAATTTTGTTTGGCATCTTAGGAAATTACATGTATAAATGTAAGTGATATATGTTCATGAAACTTTTTTTTTAGTAAAAAAGCAAATAAAGAAGAGGCATATATTTCTTTTTTTTTTTTATGTGCTTCTCCAAAATAGAAACAGGAAACTAGCTAAAAACATGCTAGTCCAAAAGTTCTTTCTGGACTCTTCTCATGAATGTAGTATTTAGAATCATTAAGTCATTCAACAAATCTAATGTAGTGTTCTGAATATTTCCCTCTATCAACTAGAATATTTGCTAACCATTAAAAAGGATAGCCACATCTGCAGCTGTTGGCTTCCTGCCCAGTCCAGCTGCGGGGTCATCCTGTCATTAAATTTTCCTGTTTCTGAAATTGCTAGGTGAGGTTAATTCAGGATATTTTTATTTGCTTCTGATGCTGTTGATGATGTTCACATACTAACCTGGTACCCACACTTTCATTTTCATTGTGAAACAAATTTTTCCTCCTAGGTATTTGGAGTAGATGACAATCAGGATTATAGTAGGCCTATTATCAATGAAAAGCATAAAGGTCTGATTAAAGAGTGGGCTATCAACTCTGCTTCAGTAGTAATGGAAGAAAGAAAGCCATTCAGCACACCTGGGTTTCATAACTCAGAGGTATGCGATTCTTTTTATATGCATAAAATGTAACTTACCATTTGGAAGTAGTTTTAAGTGTTGATATAGATCTCCCCTTGTAAAATACTTCGAAAACTAAATTTTGACTAACTTTATTTTGAATGAAAACCTAAAGCATTTTTGGTTTAGTTCTTAGTTTTCATTGTTCTTTCAAAGTTAGGAGAATAATTACAATTCAGGAAAAAAGTAATAAATTAAATTCCCCTTTTTGTAAGTAGTACAATGAGACAAAACAAGAAATACATGCTTTTTAAGGGGTATGTGTTTGGATGTAGAAGACCGAGCTCAGGAAACATGTGAAAGGTGCAGCTTAAACACTGCAGTAAGTGCCGTGTGGTGTAAGCCGGGATGCAATGAGGACAACTAAGGGTAGCTTGATTGATATAGCTATGACTTCAAACTTCCACTCCATTTTATGTAGCAAAAGAAAATATAAAATATTTGTTTGAGTTGGAAGTATTATTTGTTCAGATAATAGGCGGCAACTTTCAGTTGAAGGAAGCCTTTAAGCTGTTTTCCAAAATAGGAAAATGCAGAGCATAGAAATTAACCTTGCTGTGGTCTTAAATGTTGTCATTTGTAGAGCCGGAACTTGAACTTTGGTTATTTTTGGGAGAGGTTGGTAGATGCGTGCGTGCATGTGTGCCTGCGTGTGTGTGTGTGTGTGTGTGTGTGTGTGTGTGTGTGTGTGTGCATGTAAGAGCCAGAGAAGCACACAAGTGTCTTCTTCTATTAACTCTCCACCTTACTCCTTTAGGACAGGGACTTTCCACAGGCACACATAGCCATGCCCAGATTTTTATGTGATTGCTGGGAATTTGAATTCCAGTTGTCAGACTTGTACAGCAAGTATTCATAATCACTGAGCCACTTCCTCACCTGACCTCGCTTTCTTAATTTGTTATCTTACTCATAAGATTGTTTCTTTAAGGAAAAGAGTTAGTTATAAGTGAATGGTGGGTAAATATAAATTAAATCAGGTTACATAACACTATTTCATTTATATTCTTACAAATTAAATAATCTTTGGAGACAGGTATGCTTATTGAATAGTATTAAAACTATTCCTCAGTGGTTTGCCATCTTCTGAAAATTGTCAAAGCAATTACAGCTTTTTAGTGTTCTTTATTTCCCCTTCAGAGAAATTTGTCGTTTATTTTTAATTTACACCCTGAAAACAGGTAATATTAATCGTGATATAAGGTAGTGTGTTGATATTCTAATAAATTCAGGGAAAGATTTTTGTGAATTACTTTATGTTCCCTCTCCTCTCTTCCTCAATCCATGCCAAGTAAGATTCATATAGCTCTAATAAGTTCCTACCTTCACAGCCGTCACCTGACAGACCATTCCTAAGTATGTAAAAGTACCTGTTTGGGGAAACACCTGTTGCAGGACCACCCTGTCGTGGATTTCTCAGCATAGTGCAGGATGATGTGCTCTGCCGTTAGTGCTCAGAGCTGTGGCAGGTACTGCGGGACTTTGGAAGGGAGTTCAAGAAGGCAGATCGCTTTGGTGTCCTTTTGTCTAAATACATCAATCTCTGTACTTGACTATTTTAATCTATTCTTGAAACCATACAGTGTATTATCTATATGAAATCATTACTTTATCAGTATCTAACCTTAGACTATTCATAATTAACACAGTAACTTGAATTTCTTTTTTAATAAGGTATGTTTTAAATATGTTTTCCATTTCCTATTTGCATTTCAGTTTTGTGTGATTTGGAGAGGCGTCTTTTGTTGTTTGTACTATTAGGGATTGAACTTGGCCTCGCGTGTGCTGAGCAAGTGCTCTACCACAGAGCTAGATACTCCCAGCACCCCCGCCCCTCCCTTTTATTTTTACTTCACTGGCTATTCTCACCTCTGATTACAGCTTGAGAGATACAATTTTTATATTACCCTTGTCTTAAGAAATGCTAGGGTGTTGTGTTCATGGGTTAAGGGACCTATACACTTCACTAGAAGGGTTCAAAAAATATTTGTCTAAAAGACAAATCTAAACACAAATGGTTCTGAGTTCAGGCTGGATATAGAAAAACTCATAGAATGAGAGTTATTTTCAGCTTAAATATCATAAAAGTCTCAGGCTTTGGGTTCTTGAAATCTATTAAGACTTGTCTTAGCATATTTGATAGTTCCTGAAAGTCAGAGTCAGCCTGATTTCCTAGAGAGTAGACGACTAGCAGGTACTCCAGTAGCTCTTTAGACTCTCTGTTCCTTTTAATGGATTACAACTGACTCCGCTGGGCTAGCTGCAGAGCTGTGATATGTAAACTGTGAGCTTCTGGAGTGGACCTGGCTTTGTAACTGTATAAAAAGCACAGGAAATTCAGTGATGGTAAAATCTGGCTGAAAGTGGCAGTTAGAGAATCTTCCTCTTAGAAATGAAGCATCACAAGCTGAGCTTCAGAGTCACATGATGTGACTGAATGAAGGTCTCCTTCATGACAGTCAGCATTGACAGAACTGCTGCATTGTCTCACTCTGTTTTCCTTGTTTAGGAAGGGGTAGCTTCATCTGGAAGCAAACGTTGGGTGTCACAGTGGGCTAGTTTGGCTGCTAATCACACAAGGCATGATCCAGAAGAAAGGTTAATGGAATTGTCTGCAACTGTAGAAAACGGTAATTTCTTTTTTCTCATCCTCCTCCATTTTTTTTTACTTTTTCTGTCTTCTTTATAAACAGATCATGTGTCTTAAAAAGAAACAAGCTAAACTTATGTAAATAAGCTTAAATGAGCATATTCTTATATTCTCATGTTTGAACAGTATGTTGACTTTAAGTAAAATGCTAGGCTTTAATTAATATTTTGTATTTTAGGGAAATATAAGCAGTAGAAAGTATCTAACTAATAAAGCCTATCTCTTTCCGCAGTGTTGGAGGTAAACTAAGGAGCCCATTGTGTTCTGCTATACGACCTGCCCCCAAGTCCTTTTCCCTTCAAAAACTTTCATGTAGCTCATAAATTGAACCTTCCAAAGGCAAAAGGATATTTACTAAGATTTAGTAGTTTATTTTCCGTCACTCTTTTTTTACTGTAAATTTTTTTGCTATTCAAGTATAATTTTAAAGCTTCATGGTTTTGCTTTTCAGGTAAAGAATTCCCTTCTTGATATGGCAGTCTTTTAGAAAATGTGCAACTATCATTACAGTGTAGTCATAAACTAAAGATAAGTGATAATTTCTAGATGAGCTTTATATATGAATTTATATTATGAATTAAATTATCAAAGTACTGATTTAATTATTTTTCACTATGTTCATAAACAATAATGTCATCTTATACCTATAAATATATAGAATTCTAAATTGTCAATTTATACTTAAATTTTTTTATACTTAGTTTTACAGAAGTAAAGACAAACTTATAGATCCCCTCAATTTTTTTAATATTATCAAATTTGTCTCTACATTGTTGCTTCAAAGTATTTATTTTTCATTGAGGTCTACCAAGTTGAAAAGGAGGAAAGTAGTCTTTTACTTTTATAAGCTGCCTTAATATACCAGAAAATTACAGTTTAAAAGCCCCTTGGTATATAAAATTATGACATATCCTGCCATTTTTTTTTATTGATACAGATTTCTTTTAATGCCTTGTAAGGGCTAAGGTGCCCCCCTCAGGATGTACAGATTTCCTGCAGTGATGACATTCACTTCATACCGAGGCTATTTTTAGACTTATTGCCCAAAATGTAGTATAATTTGACACTTTTTATACTGTCATATTTATATATTTATATTGTATCCTTTTGCTCTAATGAATTCCTACTTTGATGTTTTTATTTTATAGAGACAGATGCTAGTGAAATTGGTGTTTCACTGAGAAGTACTAGCTCTGCAGCTTCCTTGGCTAGTCAGGGAGAGAGAAAGAGGAGAACTCTTCCCCAGCTCCCAAATGAAGAAAAGCCTCTGGAGAGCTCCAGAGCAAAGGTGGTAACACAGAGGTCAGAGATAGGAGAGAAGCAAGATACGGAACTGCAGGAAAAAGAAGCCGCTGCCCAGGTACCCCAGCACGAGAAGCATGATGCAGACAGAAGCCTGAGTCAAATGAACAGGGCAGTTAATGGTGAGATTCCTAAAACTGGTGGAGACAATAAAGCCCTCCTCTCAGGTAGCTCTTCTAGCAAGGAGAAGAGTGAGACTGATACTTCTTTGGTAAAACAAACATTAGCTAAAATCCAGCAACAACAGGAACAGAAGGAACAGGCCCAGTGGACTCCTGCTAAACTGTCTTCAAAAAGTGCTTCAGGCCACATAGATAAATATAGGGAGGAGTCTTCTAAGCAAGAGTCCCAATTTGTAGAAAGAATTTCAGGACATTCTACAGGCAAGGGAGAAAGAGTTATGCAAAATGAAAGCAAGAGAAGAAAAGCTGAGGAAATTCCAAAAAGTCAGACTTCCAAAGGAGACAAGAAAGAGTCCTCGAAGTCGTTAGTGCGTCAAGGGAGTTTCACCATAGAAAAGCCCAGCTCAAACATACCCATAGAGCTTATTCCCCATATCAACAAGCAGAGTTCTTCTGCTCCCACTTCCTTAGCCTTGGCATCTGCAAGCAGACTTCGAGAAAGAAGTGACTCTTTGGATACTGATTCTAGCATGGACACAACCTTGATTCTAAAAGACACTGAAGCAGTGATGGCTTTTCTAGAAGCGAAACTGCGTGAAGATAATAATAAAACTGATGAAGGCCCAGATACTCCTAGTTACAATAGAGACAATTCTATCTCACCAGAATCTGATGTAGACACAGCCAGTACAATTAGTCTGGTTACTGGAGAGACAGAAAGAAAGTCCACCCAAAAACGAAAGAGTTTCACTAGCCTCTATAAAGACAGGTGTTCCACAAGTTCCCCTTCCAAAGATGCTACAAAGTCAGGCACTAGGGAGAAAGTTGAAAAGAAAGCAAAAAGCCGCTCTACAGATATAGGTGCAAGAGCAGATGGTCGAAAATTTGTACAGTCCAGTGGAAGAATCCGGCAGCCTTCTGTAGACTTAACAGATGATGACCAGACCTCTAGTGTACCTCATTCTGCTATCTCTGACATTATGTCATCTGACCAGGAAACATACGCCTGCAAACCTCATGGAAGGACTCCACTCACCTCAGCTGATGAGCACAACGTACACTCCAAACTGGAAGGAGGTAAGGGAACAAAGTCTAAGACTTCTCCTGTTGCCTCTGGTTCGTCTAGTAAATCGACCACTCTCCCAAGGCCAAGACCCACCAGGACTTCCCTTCTGCGCCGAGCCCGGCTTGGTGAAGCTTCTGACAGTGAACTTGCTGATGCTGACAAAGCATCTGTTGCCTCTGAAGTGTCCACCACAAGTTCCACATCAAAACCCCCCACAGGAAGGCGAACTATCTCTCGGATTGATTTATTGGCCCAGCCTCGAAGAACAAGACTTGGCTCATTGTCTGCCCGCAGTGACTCTGAAGCAACAATATCAAGAAGTAGTGCCTCTTCCCGCACTGCAGAAGCCATCATTAGGAGTGGAGCCAGATTAGTGCCATCAGATAAATTTTCTCCTAGAACTAGAGCCAACAGTATCTCGCGGCTATCAGACTCCAAGGTCAAAAGCGTGACCTCCACTCATGGCTCTCCTTCAGGTAATTGGATCCAGATTTCTAATAACATTAGCATGTTTTCTGTGTGGGATCTTAATTTTAAATTAAATTTCTAGCTCTCTTAGCAAAATAATTCAAAAATAAGGTTAAGATTAGAGGGCTAATGTCCCCTCCATTAAAATGTAAAATTCAGAAGTCAGTGTACTTCCAATTAAAGTCTTAGACAATGTAGTGATTTCAAGATAATCAACTGAACAGAATTTTATTTTTTTTAATTTGATAATAGATTTGTTTGTCAGAATTATATTAAGAATTACTGTCTATTCTAAAAATAATGTTATGCTTCTCATTTCAAATGTCTTTTGAACCCAAAGAGAAGCAGTATACCTTTTTTCAGTCCTTTTGGAAATTAATCGCTGATTTAAGAAGAAAACATATATTCATTTATTTATTTATATAAGTAATACATATGTATTATGTTTTATATACTTACATTTGTGGTTGCAGCTCTTGAAAATTAACTCTTATATCAGTGGAAGAAAGTGGATTGATGGAACAATCACTAATCATATGTGGGTTAAACTAAATTGGAAGGCTAATTAATTGTGAGCATTATCTCACAAAGTCCTGTTGTAGCATTTAACTGTAGTAATTACTAACTGAATATAATTGCAATCAGTACATACAGTCTGCCAGTACTGAAGTGCTATTGGCTTATTTGTATTTAAGCTGAAGCCACTGAGATTATGTGACCACAGCAGTGAGACAGCTAGTGTGTGTAATCTCATGGAATAAATGTGTTATTACCTCACAATCAACTACTTATATGGGTGTGGCTGAAAAGGCCAGGAAGGGCAGACCCTTCAAGTTTAAAGACTTGAAGGTTTATGATTATTTTCCAGCAAGCTAAGTGAGCCTAAGTCTTGAGTTAAAAGTGGAGGAATATTGGTATATAATTTTTCTTTTATTTTTGCTTGATTTATAATACATCCTCCAGGACTCAAAACAAGTAGTATTTTGTAAATGTTGGGGCTTTTATTTTTGTTTTTTTTAACTGCTGCTTTCATCCACTCTTATTTTCTTTCCATCCCTACTGGTCAAGGGCTTTGATAATGACAGTCGTAGACTCTGGTAGGATCGGTTAGACTGAAGCTAGAGAAAACAGTCACGCTCCGTGGAGGATAAATGACATTTTCTTTGTTATTCTGGTCTGCTTCCACATGTCTGTCTTTAACAGACTATAAATGAATTAACTGCTAGGTATTGTTATTTGTTTCTTATGGATCTTCTCAGTTCCTTCCCTTTGTGCTGTGTTCTCTGGTGTGTACTCCGATTTCCTCTGAAACACTGCTTGTTTTCTTACCTCACCCCCATTCAACACATTAACATATTTACATTTCCTTCCATCCTGACGTGAGCTGTGATGTAAGTTGTGTGTTAGCAAGAAACATGGAGTACTTTCTTCCCTGCTGATTGACTCGCTCTTTCCATATGGATAATCCAGCTTTATTTCTTATTCTTGACTATGAGGGGCTTTTTAAAGATGTGGTCTAAATAGGACCACTTGGCAAGTCTGAGAAGCAAGTATAAGATTTCATATTATATATAGACAGACTAATTTTGATTTCTGCTTTGAATATAGATCTTGATACTCATTTTTCTTTATCTAAAACAAATCAAAAATCTTAGAATTAATTCCTTAATTAAATTCTCAAGGAAAAATTGTTACTTTTATTCTTTATCCTTAATAGTTGGGTATTGCATAATTGCAGTCATGGAATTTAAGAGGGGAATTGGGGATATGAAATAACCTGGCCTGGTCAAATATCAGGACAGGATGAGAATCCAGGGCCTTTATTACTAGCTTTGCTTCTGTACTGTAAAGAAATGAAGCTAGCATCTTTTATGACTAGAAGTATATATACAAGGTGACCATGAAGTATAACAGTTTGGGTGTTGTTCACTAAATCATTGAAATCCTGCTGTATTATCCAGTCCATGTCAGTGAAGAATATACTAAACAGTTGTTGCATGGAATGATTACTAACAGATTTATGTTTGGTTTTAACAATTGAATGTCTTTGATGCTATAACATTTCTGTTTAAAATAATTGTATTATCTTGAGTGGGAAAAGAGAAGAATATAAGGCTTAAAAGAACATGGAATTATTCTGGTTAATGTTTCTATTCTCCATTTAAACTTTAAAGATCTTGAAGTTAGTTACCTATCTCCTGTTATACTGTCCACATTAACATATGTAACAATTATTTTGATTCAGTATTTTGGACTAAGTCATGAGCAGGGTTTTCTTTCATTTAATATGGTAAGCATTGTTGGTTGGAAATGTCTAGCAACATTGGTAGACATTCTTTTATGCATCTCTGCTATAATTTGCTTCCAAGGGTTTAATGACTTGCCTTTCTCTCATATCCTTCTGGTAACAATGGAAATGCCCCAAGTTTGTTTTGTTTGAGATTTTGGTGTTTAAAATTAAGGGCCCTAAGTTATCAAAATAAAGAAGTTGACCAGCTGCAGTCTAGGCTAGCCTGGGCTACTTAATGTGTTCCAGACTTGAACTGTGTAGCAGGATCCTGTCTCTAAAAGCAATACGCTGTTATGAAAGCAGCACCACCACTATTAATAAAGTAGCTGAGGTTCATTATTTTGAATGCACAGTTTAGAAAGTGTTAATAGTTTTAATTTTTTTATTGACTGTTTTTCTTTTTATTCTAAATCTCAAAATCTAAATAGTGAAAATTAAAAAGCATACATGACTTTTGTTAATTCTTCCTTCAAGTGAAGAACAAAAATACTAAGTACAAAGTATTCTCAGAATTTTTTGTCCCCAAATGATCTTACCTTTAAATGCTTATAAGTATATTCAACAAAACTTTGTGCTTTAGTTCCCCTTTAAAATATTCTGATATATAATGAAAATAAAATGTGTTTTCTGACCTTCTTCTAATCTGTAATTGTATTTTAGGATTAATATATTAATTACATTAAAAGGAACATTCACAGCTACCTACTAATAAACCCTTTTTTATTCTAGGCATCATGGATAATAGTATTTTGTAGTAAACATGTTTAAACCTTCAGCAAGAAAAAAATGTACATTTTATAACTAAAATAATTTTTGGCAGGGACAGAATATCATTTATTGTCAAATTAAAGCTGCACAAATAATTTAATTTCTCAAAGGATTATATAAATACATATATGATATGCACTTTCAAGAAATGATTGTTTGCTATGTGAAAATAAATTTAATAATGTTATGAATAAACCAGTTCTTGTGACTTACAAGTTTAAAATGATCCTGAAACTTGCTCTCATTTTCATTTGTATAACTAGTGCTTCACCAAACAACAAATTAGAAATTGGTGTTTCAAACATTCCCAGTATAGATATTCACTTTAGTGATCTATTAAGTGCCTTAGTAAGATCAGTCTGTCAAGTGAACCTAGTTATATAAATTAAATGTATTGTGTAAACAGAAAATTCCAAAAAATGAAAATAGTTTTTTCATTTAATCTGAATAGGTAAAAGTCAGAAAACCTTTTATATTCTATTTTCTTTGTCAATCCACTTTCTCCTCTTTTTTTCTCCCATACAGGGCTCCAACCCCTGAGTTTAGAGTCGGTCTTCGATGCTCAGTTAAATCCTTCTAGAACCATACTCATAGACACCAGAGTTGTTTCCATGATGATTTTGAAATTTTGTGAAATTAACAATGAAATAATAACTATTACACACCTCCCTTCAGGAAAAAAACAAAACAACTATTTATATATATTTTTTGCGGTGACCCATGAACTTTCTCTACATATGCTTATTCTCCTGTACCCATCAATCTAGATCCCAATGCAAGAGCTGCAAATAGGGTATTAATGAGCACAGAGGAGTGGACTGTTTATTACATATTCTTGCAGATTTCTCTGCTTTAAGCCATCTATCTCTGTTGGCATTGATGTTGGTTTTATCTAAGAACCAACTCACTTCAAGGAAAATACAATTTTGGGAAGAAGTATCAAGAAGAGTGCAAAATTCTAGTGGAAGATGAGGAAATTCTGAGGATCACTTACCTCAGAATTCTGAGGTTATATGGAGTAAGTCAGGTTCAGGATTGAAGAGAAAGAACAGAAAGAAAAGTCACATAGTGTTATTAGTGGCAGTTGGGAATTGCAGTGGTTGCTAAATTTTTTGTTACTTAGAATACCAAAGGTATCTCATAATTCTAAGTTTTATAAATGCAAATGATATCTATCCAGGAATTCACTCATTATCTAAAACTATTCTTAGCACTTGCTAGCCAGTTACTTGACCAAAGTGCTAGGTATATATTAGTCATTAAATAAATATTTCCTGCCATGAATTAGACATCTCTGTTCTTCACTTGTTTATAATTTACAAATTACTTGTATTAGTAAAATGTCCACATTAATTTGTCTTCTAATTTTTAGTGTGTCAGCAATAACATTTTTAAATGTCTTTACTAACTGTGAGAAAGTGGTTGCCACTTTCTTTAATGTTACTATCTGAATGATCTCTTGTGCCTTAAATGTTGGTGGTTGTGAGAGTAGCTTTTGTAGTTTTATGCTGTGTAGATTTTCCACCATTGTCTATTTTGACCGTATGTTTTCATTGTTAAAGCAGCAAAGAGTTGGATTGAAGATGCTTTGTTGTGTTTTTTATCATGTAAAAAGATTTTTTCCAACCATAGCGTAACAGGATGTTGAATGACAGAGGTAATGTTTTTTTTTCTGCCATAAAGGCATAATTTCTATAGCAGGAATTATGCACGTTTCTGTGTTGGGAAAAGAGGGTTTTCATCATCTCCGTGTTCAAAGTCCGTGTGGCATGAGGAAATCTTTTCCCATTTTATTTTTGTCGTGTTAGTGTTGTTGCTGTCATTTAAAAAGCATCCATATCGCTACTCAAGAAATATTTGCAACTGAAAAACACCCCTGTTAAGCATTTTTGACTAGAGCTTGCTTAGTTGTAATCATTAGTGAACTTTTTCATCGGAATGTTTATTCACTACAGTATTTTAAAAAAAGGTCTTTCAATTGTTTTTAATTATTCATTGTTTTTAATTTCCCAAAATGTAATGTTTCTATCTTAAAGAGTAGTAGACTACAGTTTTTTGTGAGGTGTGTATATGTATGTCAGTTACTGAAAATTGTGTTGTGTGTGAGCTCTCATGGTGATTTTGAAATCGTGATTTTTATTTTATCTTTTTAAAGTGATAATATAATAATTCTTTTTTTAATAATTAAACTAATTTAGTAAATTCAAGATGGAGGCGCTTTCCCACTGATTATGCTTCCACCTCAGAAGATGAATTTGGATCAAACCGTAATTCCCCTAAACATACTCGTCTACGTACTTCTCCAGCCCTGAAAACCACTCGCATGCAGAGCACTGGATCAGCAATGCCTGCTAGTTCTTCATTCAAGCACCGAATTAAAGAGCAGGAAGACTATATCCGAGATTGGACTGCCCATCGAGAAGAGATAGCCAGGTTAGTTTTCAGTCTTTTTTTTTTTTTTTTTTTTTTTTTTTTTGGTTTTTCGAGACAGGGTTTCTCTGTGGCTTTGGAGCCTGCGCTGGAACTAGCTCTTATAGACCAGGCTGGTCTCGAACTCACAAAGATCCGTCTGCCTCTGCGTCTCAGTGCTGGGATTAAAGGTGTGCGCCACCACCACCACCAGCTGGTTTTCAGTCTTTATCAGCATTGCAGATTGATGGGGGCTGGAGAGAACTGGCTAAGGGCTAGCAGTTAAGGGCTAGGTCGATGACTTGAGTTTGGTTCCCAGCACACAGATCTAAACTTACGACTGTCTGTAACTTCAGTTCCTGAGGATCTGGTGCAAAAAGCTCCTGCGTTATGTGATGCACAGACATACACTCAGAAGCACACACACACACGCACATAAAAAAATAAAAAATAAAAACATTACAGGTTAAAACAAAAGTCCCCTTGTTCATTTGTACAAATTATCTAAGAAATGAAATACCCCAGTTAATTAAATATTTTTTCCAAAGAATTACTCTCTATCAGACTTTTTGTTTTCATTTTAACTTATTTAATGTTCATGCTCTTGACATAGGGCAGAGCACATCATAGAACCCATCTATTTTGGTCCCCTTCACACTTTCTAAGATTCTAATAGAGATGCTGGTAAGAATAACTTTTAAAAGATAGTTTAACTACACCTAGTTAACATTAGTTTAGACAGTGTACATAGTGCTTTCCTTTTAATCTAATCTAAATAAGCAATCTGTTTCATATAGGCTACAAATGTTACTGAGCAACTTTTAAATAGGCATTTTTTTAACCTTTTTTATTGTTGTTTGATTTTTGAGATATTTTTGCCATAAAAGCTAAGCTGAGTTGGCTATGAATTTGGGATCCTCCTTGTAGGTCGCAAATGCTGGGGTTACAGGTGTGCTCAACCTTACCCTGCTTAGTTTACATTTTTATAAATTCATAAAATGCAGTTAGTTCAGCCCATTAGTCAAAGCATGATTATTTAGAATATTAAATTACTGCTAATTAAAACATTTAAGTATGTACAGAAAGTAAAACATATTGCATATATAATTAGTAACACAGCAATAAAGCATTTTGTTTCTTTAAATCTAAAATTTTTAAATTTTACTGTAGTATGCTTGCATTGCCTAACATTTTTACTTTGTTATATGCTAATTATTTTTACCTTTTCATTAAGACATTAAATTTTATACTTGGCAATATTATCAAACAATGTGTGTACAATAGTCTAAGATGTTTTCAGGACAGCAGCAACTTTTACCATAATTTGATGTTATTTTCTTTGTTGACTTTTGTGATCAGATTTTTAATGAGAATACATACTAAAGTTATTAAGGTAGTTGTTTTCATTAGAGAAAAGGAACCTGTGAATTGTGGGCCCACATATGTTTGTAGTCAAAGAAACCTGGCCTGCTCTCTGTTCTGATCATAGCTGACAACTTTGTTTTTGTCATTGTCCCCCTGGCTGTGCAAGGTCAGGTGGTGCCAAATGAACTAGAACATGTCTGACTCTCTCTGCTATAAATTAGAAAGACCAAAATCCTTTTACTTTGGGAGGGTTATACCTCTCATTGATCCAAATAGAGAAGAGTGAGCATAGAAGAAGGAAGACATTGGCTCTAAACATCGTTGTCCCTGGGTTTTTGTTATGAGTATGGGGATTGTTGTTGTCTCTCTATATGCTGCAGGAGGATTCTATTTGTCAGTAGAACTGTGCTAATAATATCTAGGCCTTGAGATTTTTAATTTTTGGAAGAATATAAGCTGGAAAACTGCTTTTTTCCCATGAAAAATAGAAGAGGAAGGATGAACAAAACTATTGGGGGTGGGACTTGATGTTTATAGTGTTCTAATAAAGATGAGTTAAGAGTATGTAAGAAATTACTTTCAAAGGCTTTAAGTCAAACTAAATAAGAGAAATAATTGTGTTCTTATGGAATATTGCTCTCACTTAAAGAAAACTCGCTAAGCATTGAAGAATACTTGAGATTCTTGTAATAGGGAAATGTAATTTTAAACTTTATTTCAAAAATGGCTTATACTCTTATAGATTTGTCTCTCTCTTTTAAATGTAGACATGTTTAATTCATCATTCTTTGCCTATATTTAAATAAAAACAAGGTTAATACAGAATAAAAAATGTATAAGAAAATACAGCATAGATGGCCTTTCGGTTTGTAAAGGAAGATTTTCTTCCAGATATTCCTGACCCATGTGCCTAAGTACAATATAAGTTTCCTTCCAGTAGGAATTTGATAGATTTTGGTGGTTTTATAAATACTAAGGTAAACAAAGCAATAGTTTTACCTTTGCAAATGACCAAATGCTTTTAACATTTGGATCACAAGGAACCTAGCAGTATTATTGTATTTTAAATTCATTATTACATATGCAGTGTGTCATTTAATTACACTTTGAGAATTCTTGTTAACAATGTATTAAGAGAAAACAAACAGTTCATTATAGATATTACATTAAAACATTTAAAAGTAAAGCCAATATAATGTTTTGTCTCAGCTCTATGATTTGTTCTTTTTATATACACCTCTAGAATATTTCGCAACATATTTACATATAGTTGAGTTCCTTTTGTGTGTTCTGTATATTAATTCAAGATTTTAAGTGTTCCCATGAGGATAACATAGTCATATTTTAGTGCTGAGACATAAGAGACCAATTGGAGCTAGGGTCATAATTGTAGAAGTCATTCACAAAATAATTAAATGCCATGGTACTAAATGGTATCACAAAAGATTGTGAATGGCCTGAATACTGGTGGCTCTAGGTGGCAACCTAAATTATAGAGCTGAAGTGTAACCAGATGGTCCAGAAATGGACTATAGAATCATACCTGGATTCATATCCTTTTTTACGGTAAAATCTGTGTAAATCTTTGGTTGGCATAATACCAGTCTAGCATTAGTGTTTGACATTGATAGTAAGTTACTAAAAAATGTTACATTTTAAGCGCAACAGAGAAAGTAGTAGTAGTTGGTTTTCATTAGGACTTCAGTTTTCTGTTTATTCCATAAACATTATGAGAATCCACTTATAGTTGGATTTTAAGGCTAACATTGTTTTTAATGATTTACAAAATATTTTGCTAGAGTGTTATAACTAAGAATCCCAACCAAAGAAGGTTCATATCTTTAATCAAAACTCAAATAATTTTATAATTTTACATTATTCTCATAATAAAAAATACTTTATAAGTTGTCTGTGGCTTCTTAATGCTAAAAATAATTCTTGAAGTATTTTTAAGTTTCCAATATAACCTGTAAGTCTATAATAATGTATTTTGCAAGATACACTCAAAAGAAAATAAACCTCTAATGTATCAAATAAGGAAGGTTCAACACTAAGCACACGCTAAAAATCATAAACTTTCTGACCCAAAGTATATTTCTCAGTTTGCTTTACTTTTTAACAGATAATTCCTTCTACAAAACACATGAAATGTGATGGCAGCTTTTGTCACTTGTATAGAAGTACAAGTGGTATTCTTGGTCTTTACACTTGGTTTACACTTTTGATCTTTGGGACGTTTTTCTGTTAAAATTTTGTAATAAAGAAAATGGAATAACGTGTGGAATTGTATATTAGGTCTTAAAATTGGCAACTTTAAAATTTTGATCCTTGCTAAGAAAATACTATTTTATACAGCCCCAAATAAAATGTTTTTACTGCTTTGCGATTTCTTGTAGCAGATTTGAAAGGGATGGAGAATGAGAGGAGGAGCAGAGATTTTAGGCTGAGAGTTTAAAAACAGAACACAGCATTACATGTAAAGAAACACGTGACTATATTCCAATAGATGCAATTGAGAAACTTTATAAAGTTAAATTGAAAGCTCTAGTTGGTAACTGCATGATTTAGACCCATTATCTAGATTGAGCAGGTGCCTCATTTCTGTTTGGAATATTTCCATAACACTTTTCTACCATTTTTATTTTCCTCTCAAATTTTCTTATGATTCTTGTAGTAAATGCTGAGGGCTTGCCTGTCTTTTTGTGAGTGAGACAAGGTCACATGTAGTCCAGGCTGGCCTCAAGAATAAGCTGAGGATGACCTTGAATTCCTGATTTTATTGCTTTACCTTCTCAAGTGTTTATATTAAAGATATGTGCCACCACACCTGACCAGCTACTTAAATTTCTAGTAATAGGCTGTTATTATTGAAGCAACTTTAAGGCAGGAATTACCTTTCCAAGATATAGCAAGCATGTACAGACGATGCCAGCAAATAAAAGAGGTTGCTCCTGTTGTTGCCTGCACATTACATGGTGTACATATGTGAGAATCTCTTGTTTTTACAGTTTTTCCATGTAATACATGAGAATAACTTATTTCCTTTTTATTATCACTTTAAATAATTGTCATGTTTCATTGTATAAGTATCTGCAAAGCAAAATATTTTTTAAAAAGAAAACTGATAATTATGTTTTAAAAATCACATCGAACCTTTATTATTCCTCTTCTTAGCCTAGCTCATTTATTTCAGGAAAGAATTTATAACCCAGATTGGTCCTCAGATAACATGATACAGAGTAGAAAATGCTATCATAGTGTAAAACAGTGCTTCAGAGCTCTTAGTTTCTCTGTGCCATTGTCCTCTTTGGTGACGCTTAGGATGCTATCTCAGCATTTCCAATTGCATGATTCCAGTTGCATACAAAGAATTTTAATAGTTATCAGTTTAGCAGAAATACAGTTATCAAAATATTCAACAATATAGTGGCTAATGGTTCTTTATTAACATATTTGTAAATGTCATTAGTTCGGGGTTTTAATGGCTATATAAATTTGAAAAAGTAATCATATAAATGATGTTTTGAGATATCTATAAATGACTACAATGTGATTTCTGTTGGTGACAAAAATCCCTAGCCTTGTCAACTCTACTGTAGTCTGTTGCATCAGTTAGGTTAGTGAAAATGATGTCCTTGTTTCTTGTTATTCATGTTTAGATACTTCTGAATTCTGTCATTTCCAAATTTAAGCTTTCTGTGTCATATTAATGCCAATCACTAACATTAACTATGTATTTTAGGGTATTCAAAATGCATTTTCAAGATAGATTATTTGGTACTTCATTCATTAATGTTAATATTTGAAGCTAAAGGGGTGTGTGTGTGTGTGTGTGTGTGTGTGTGTGTGTCTGTCTGTCTGTCTGTCTGTCTGTCTGTGTGTGTGCCAAAATAGTTAAAGAATCTTAATTTGGGCATATAATCTGTAATTAGATACACAAGTTACATGACTGTCAAAGCTGATTGTCGCTAAAGCTATTATTTAAAGGGAATTAAATTTTTTTTTAAATTATTTCCAGGATCAGCCAAGATCTTGCTCTCATTGCTCGGGAAATCAACGATGTAGCAGGAGAAATAGATTCAGTGACTTCCTCAGGCACTGCCCCTAGTACCACAGTAAGCACTGCTGCCACCACCCCTGGCTCTGCCATAGACACTAGAGAAGAGGTAGGAGATCTTCATGGAGAAATGCATAAGGTTCTTTCTTTTCTTAATTTCTTTTGCTTTTAGCTTTTTGCTTAGTTTATTTTAATTATGTCCATCCCCCCTCCCTGTCTGCATGCAGGTCTGCATTTTCCAACTTTGCCTTAACAAATTTATTTTTTGTAACAATTTACTAAAGACTAAAAGGCTAATATTTGGTCTACTATTAACATAAAATGTAAAATTATTTAGCTATAAGCACTTTGCCTGTTGATTCCTGATCTGTAACATTACTTGAAATGTGAATGTAAATGTTATTTGGAAAGCAAGCTGAAGTTCAACAAATGACTATAAAAGGTTTCAATGAAGTTTAGCGTGAAAATACTCCAATTAAAAGAAATGATCATTGCTAGTTAATAGCAAAGAAAGAAAAAAAATACTTTTAAAAATCATAATTCTGTTGACAAATATACACAGTATTGGTTTTAAATACTGAAATGTATAATATCCAAACACTGTTTCTCTCACATACACATATACTTTAGATATTCTTACAAACTCTGGAATATAAGAATTTGTAGACTGTTGGTCACCCCAAACCATGGCCTTACCATTACAGCTCCAGGAGACCCCACTTGTATAACATTGTTTTATAAAGAACCTTTAACTTAAATTGATGATACAGTGGTCTCTTTTCCCTCTGTACCTATGGAGATTAATTCCAAGGCTCAAAACTTGAGTATCCCAGTCTCTTAGATAAAATGGTAAAGAGTTTACATGTAGGCTATAGGCATCCTTCCTCTTTACGCTCATCTTTGAATTATTTACAAAACTTACTATAGTATGAAAGTAGTTTGGATTATTCACAAAACTTACTGTAGTATGTACTATTTAGAGAATAGTGGCAAGAAAGAGGTCCATATATCTCTAATAAAGAGCATTAAAAAAAAATACCTTTAATGTTTAGTTTACTCCCCAGATAAGGAAGGTTAACTATACTGTCTAGCTATGTTGTCTCTTTTTATTTGACCCAAAGTATAAGTCAAAGGTTAGCCTTTAAAGGAATGAATTTGTTTTTATATGGACTAAAAACTTGAAATAAGATTATTTTATTTTTAAATAGTTGAAAATATGAAAAGAATAGTAATTGATAACATGAAAATCATTTTAAATTCACATTTCAGTACCCATAAATTAAGTTTTATTACAGTATAGCCATTCTCGCTTGCCTAACTGTTGTCTGTGGCTGTTTCTGTGTTGCAGTGCAAAACTGAGTTCTCAGACAGACTGGTACGGTTGCAAAGCCAAGAACATTTGCTATCTGCTACTTTACACAACAATGCTGCCAGCCCCACATACCGATAACTCCACTTCTTTATCTTATTAAATGTTCTAAATAGTAACCAAAAATGCCTAGCCTTTTGGACATTTGCTTCTGGTAAACTGTGCTGATAATCTTTCTTTCAGTTGCTTTTTGTCACATTTTTTTCTTATAAAGCTCCTTAATGGTCACTTTTTATTTATTGTTTGTTTGTATGTTTCTAATTTAATAATGATATTTCATGAATCTGTGTAGAGTTTTGTTACCACACTGATCAATTGTAAATGTATATAAAATCATCTTTGTTGTTTTAAAAAGAAAAAAAAAGAGGATCTTCATGGTGGCAAGACATACACATGTCTCTGGTACATTTAAATAATATTATTTTCTCAGCTTTCTAACTCAGTTTTATCTAACACAGTTATTCATTCACTGAGACCCTGTGGAATTACTGAGATATTTCCTGGGATATATCTCCATTCCCCCTTTTTTTATTTTAGAATGTTACACTAGTTGTTCTCGTTGGTAAACCCGTTACTTGGTGTTGCATGTCCATAGTCTGCACTATAGGTGGCAGGATCATTTTTACTGTAGGAAGATGTATGTTCTCTGTCATTGTTGAAAGTTTGCCTAAGGCCAAAATACTTACGTGAATTAATTTTTGTTTCCTTTCGTAAAATTAATTGGAATTTGCCATTTATGTACCTTGTGAAGAAATTTGGCACCTGAATTTGGGGAGGAAAAAAGATAGAAAACTAAGAAAAAGAAACATTGTTTTATCCTGGTAAGGCAATGTCAGTAGAGTGAACTCATTGTCCACCGACATGTGTGGCTCAAGGTGCTTTCTTTTAGCATCTGTTCTTTGTTTGGAGAACATATTAATTATGAAAAGGTTGAAATTTAGCATAGTTCAATGTTTTCGATTCTGAAAACCTGTGTGGTGTGCTTATTTAAAAAGTAATTGGTTTATTGAAGATACAATGTTTTTGTTACTCATGAAAATAAAGTAACTTCTCTCTAATATAAAAAAATATAATGCCAACATTTCTACACTTGCTACTGCTCTATTCTCATAAGGGTTTGCTTTTGTTCTACTAGTTGGTTGACCGTGTTTTTGATGAAAGCCTCAACTTCCGAAAGATACCTCCATTAGTTCATTCTAAAACACCAGAAGGAAACAATGGTCGATCTGGTGATTCAAGATCTCAACCAGCAGAGCCTCCTGATCACTTAACAATTACAAGACGGAGAACCTGGAGTAGGGATGAAGTAAGCAAACTGCCAACTTTTAACATAGTGAAGAGACATCCCTACTTGCCATTAGGTCCCAGTTACTTTAGGGTTATCAAGTTCAGGATGAGTTGTCCAAGCTAAACTAATAATGTTTACAAGAGTTGAGGTTAATTCTAAGTTAACCTAAAAGCCACTATTTATAAAAATTATTAAATCTTTAAAAAAATATAAATATAAGACTAGAAAGATGGCTCTGCAGTTAAGAGCTGTTACTGTATTGTACAGGACACAGGCTTGTTTCCTAGCACCCACATAGTGATTCACAACCATGTCCAGTTCCAGGGGCTCTTACACATTCTGATCTCATTGGGCACCAAGCTTGCATGTGGTGTACATACATAAAGGCAGGCAAAAAAAAAAAACACTCATACACATAAAAAAGTAAATCTTGTTGTTAATGAATATGTTAACAGGTGCAGTGGTATACACCTGAATACAGTTCTTTGAATCACTTGAGCTCAGGAGTTTGCGAGCAGGCTGGGTAACATGGAAAGACCTGTCTCTGAATGCCAGTGAAAAACAAAAAAAGAAAGGCTTATGCCAATGGGAAAATAGATGAAAAGGGCTTGGGGCAAATCAGGGATGTAGAAGGGATATTTACACACACACACGCACACACACACACACACATTTGAAATAGCGTCATGCAAAGGGCTGGTTGAGAACAGTGTATGGGGTAGTAGGGAAAGTCTATAGCAGGAGGACATTCACAGAAAGGAACTGATCACAGGTCTGTACTTCTGGATCCTTGGGTTCAAGGACCCAAATAGTAGTGTTTACGAATGTTTGGGGCTGCCAGGTGTGGTGGTATACACCTTTAATCCAAATGCTTGGGATGCAGAGCAAAATTCTGAGTTTAAGGCCAACCTTGAACTGTGTAGACTACTACATAGTAAGTTTCAGGACAGCCAGGGCTACAAAGAAACCCTGTCTCAAAAAAACAAACTTACAGGTTCTGGAGACAGGGTCTCATGTAGCCCAGACTGGCCTCAAGTACCATCTAGTTTTGGTTAGTCATCAGCTCAGCTCCTTTCCTCTTGCCTCTACCTCACAAATACTGTTTTGTAGATATGTTCCACTGTGATCAGTACTGAATGTTTTAATAGTACTGAACCGAAGACTTGCTGAATGAAAAAGCTACAGAGTTGCAGTGCCAATCCTTGAGAGACATTTACAACTTAATTTTTTTGTGTACCCTGATAGTAGATAATTTGTTTTTAGTATAAACAAAAGGATCTATTCTCGAATTTTACCCATATTCATCGTGTATCCTCAGGTATGAGATGACAAATTCCTCTAAATGTAGTGAAATTTTGAGGAAGAAGTTTGTTTTCAGTGGAGTCATCTCAAGGCTGATATCAGAAGTTTAATACACTGTAACACTGACCTATACTTTATGGAGTAGAAAAGAGAGAAACCTTGGTTCTTTGTGGTATTCCTTCCATAGAATGCTGTACCCTTTCTTCTTACATAATTTTCCTCTTGTATTTCATCTGTTTCCTCGAGGCGCACTAACCACATATTCCTCCTCACCCTTTCCTTGTCTTCTTGTGGTTTTCCATATTTCCTTACTCAGCCTGCTGTCCTCAGTGCATCCAGATCTGTGTCCTGAGCACTTCCTCTTCCTGTCACACTCATGAACTACTTCACAGTTCCTACAGTGCTGCATCACAAAACCTAGCGTGATTCCTTTGCTGCTTTCTTACACAGTATTTAGTAGCATCCCCTGTGTTACATTGTTATGCCGTGTTCTGTTGTTTTCTAAAGCATTTTATCCTTATCATGCCTTATCTTTCTGGCTTCTTTTTAGAGAATCTGCAATGTAGGGCTATTTTTGAAGCCACATCTAGAATCAAGTTGAGTCCTTCTATTCTTCTATACTCGCTTGTCTTTTGTGATTTAGGCCTAACTCAGCTTGCCACCTATCTTAATGCTCTCTGCTCCTTGGCCTCATGCTGTCTGTGGCTGTCTTCCCTCTGCAGCAGGAGAACCAAGTTGTCCCAGAGATCTCTCTGTGGCATTGACATAAATTTGCTGACCTCTACTTTTACCCGTGGTTCACAACTCCAGCAATATCAACCCCCGTCATGAAAATTTACTACTTTGAGTAAATTCTTTAAAATTTATCTCCCTCAATAGTCTCTGAGAATAAGTAAATAATACAGTACTTTGCTTACATTTTTTTCCTTTTATGATAATGTGAATTATAAATATGAAGGGCAAGATCGTGTTAGTGATTAAAGAGGATAAAATGAGTTATTTTTGAAATGGGATGACCAAAATCATAGAGCACTTTGACAAGTTATTTAACAAATCAACTCTGTTGATGTTTCTTCTGTATTCTCAATTTAATTACTCTGATTACATCATTTCTTTAAATTAAAATTGTCATAAATAGTATTAGTATAATCAGTTGCAGCTAGTGTTCTTAAATTATTCAGTAAATACATATTAATATGCTTTTTCTCTGTTTCAGGTCATGGGAGATAATCTGCTACTGTCATCTGTCTTTCAGTTCTCTAGGAAGATAAGACAATCTATTGATAAAACAGCTGGGAAAATTAGGTACTTTCTTTCTCTAATCACTGCTTTGTTTCCTGTTCCATTTTCTGTTCCAGCTATTGCCACAGCTTTGAGGAGTTAGTGACATCAACAATGTGGATTCTTACTGCTGTTGCTGCCAGTTACTTTTCAGCTGTAAGGAGTAGTCTCGGCTAAACCAATGTCCCTGGTCATGAACCTATTTATAATTGAGAATTAAAACTTTGAGCTATTAGTAACCAAAATCATTTTCCTCCTTCACAAAATTAGTAAATATTTTTAAATTAATAAACTCATTAGGTTTCTCTTACTCAGACTGGACTCTAGTGTCTTCTGCAGGAGAAGAGGGCAGTCTGAGCTCTTAAGACTCAGGAAATTTGTGGCACAGCAACCTTAATGATTCAATCTATGTCCACTGCTCAGCTCTAGGTTCACATTCTTTATTTTTTAAAAAACAGTCTTTTCTCATTCTATATACCAATCCCAGTTCCCACTCCCTTCCCTCCTCCCGCTCTCTCCACCTTCCAGAAACCTACCCCAACCCTATCCATTCCTCAGGATGAGGCTTCCCATAGGGAGTCAACAAAGTCTAGCAAATCATTTTCAGCAGAATCAAGGCCCTCCCCACTATATATATAGGCTGAGCAAAGTATTCCTCCAAAGAGAATGGGTTCCAAAAAGCCAGTTCAAGCAGTAGGGATAAATCCTGGTCCAATGGCCAGTGGCCCCACAGACTGCTCCAGCCACACAACTGTGTCCCACATTCAGAGGCTAGTTTGGTCCTATGCTGTTTTTCCTGCTGTGAGTCGGAAGTTAGTGAGCCCCCATTAACTCAGATAAACTGTTTCAGTGGGTGTCCCCATCATGATCTTGATTATTATCTCTCTTATACTGGACTTTGGGAGCTCAGCTCAGTACTTCGCTGTATAGGTCCACATTCTTAATTTTAAAAAAAATAAATAAGTAGCAACTGAGTTGGGCAGTGGTGGCACACACTTTTAATCCCAGCACTTAGAAGGCAGAGGCAGATGGATTTCTGTGAGTTTGAGGCAAGCCTGATCTACAGAGCTAGTTCGATGACAGCCTGGGCAGAAAAACCTTGTCTCAGAAAAGAAAGAGAAAAAAAGTAACTGGAGCTGGTGATAGAGTCCAGAGCCTATGATGGTTGAATGGTAGGGTGCTTGCCTGCCATTTGTGAGGCTTTAAATTTGATCTAGCACTAAACCTAAATAAGTAAACAAATAAATGTAGTAAAAGAATCCTCATTTTAAAAAAAAATAGTGTAGTACTTAGTCTTACTGCAACTTGATATGCCATCTTTTATTGATACTCATGGGAGACTTGCCCTTTTCTGAATGGAGACAGAAGAGGAGGAGATTAGGGAGGTGGGAGCCAGGACTGTGGCCAGAATGAAATGGATGAATTAAATAAATAGATAAATAAATAAATAAATGTGTGATCTGCACTGTCTATTTTCCTCTTTATTTTTAGTAGTTTTTAACAATATATGGCATGATTTAAAAATACAGATATTCAAAATATGTTTATAGTATACATAAAATATTAATCTTTTGTGTGTATTTTATTCATATTTGGTAATTATGTAGTTATCATTCTGAGCCTGTTTATTTCGCTATGATGTATCAGACCTGTTTGTTGATCCCAGTTTCTTTCACGAGCAAGAGCTCTCCTCACAGGTCACCCCATCCACCTGTGATACCATCAAGTCAGTTTGTGCCTGCAGGGACGTACGCTCTAGGGTACACCCCACTTAAAATCAGTATGAGAAAAGTAAACTTAACTAATTAGTTATTGCACATAAGTTAACAAATTTCTAGGCCTAGGTAACATGCCTTGCTAATGAATAGCCAGAGATGTCATTCCTCAAGCTTGACTCAGGTATTCAGTTTAATTGATGGTGAAACAGTTGCTGCTGTTGTGGTTTTAGTTCCACTTCTGTTAGCCACTCACAGCAGCACATCATACAGTGTACAAATATTCTGCAACAGAAGGTTCACTTTCATCTCGGATATTTGGAAAGGAAGTGGGGGGAAGTATTTAAAAAGCATGTGTGATTTCTGATGACTAAATCTAAACGATGCAAACTGGCCTTCTGCATGGGGATTGCATGGTGGTTTGGGGAATGACCACAGCTTAGAAACAGACTCAAGATGCCCAGGGGAAGTCTAAGCATATGTATACTTAAATTGTTTGAATGTTCCTACTGTCCGGCATTCTTGCCACCTTCCAGTCCCCTAGCTCTGTGACAATTGGCCCTCAGAGTGATAAACTACTCAGGTGGCCCAGACTACTTGTATTAAGGACTTAGTAAGATTTTTTTTCTCCCAGTGCCAGTAACTTCATTGGAAAATTTTTTTATTTTACTAATTTTGAATGAAATAAGCTTTGAAATTCATTGTGTTTTCATAGTGGGGCTTAGCCCAACTACTATTTTGAATTTAATTATAATCTGATAGCCATTGTTAAATGACCATTTTAAATGAAAAGATTTTGACCAGTATAGCTTTGTTTAAAATAACATGCTGATGTGGTTTTCTGCTTCCTTAACAAACACATAGGTAATTAGAGTCAGTTTCCTAAAGCTGAAGTGGTAGGTTTGACATCTTATGTTTTTAAAAGTAAGGTCTAATTATTTCAATAGGACATTGTTTTCAGTGAATCAGGAGCCTTAAGTAACTGTTGCCCTATGTTTTTTTCATCAACAAAGGGATTTTTTTAGGAGTGTTAGAAGCCATGTGTGTTGCACTCATTCATTATTTTATGGGAAAAGTCCCCGAATTTTTATCAACTCACTACTAAGCACACACTACTTTGTCCAGGCCCACTTTAGGTCTCACTTAGCCTGTGGAGCCTTCATTATTTTCTTTGTTTCCTTAAATCTTGTTGCTAAAAAGACTACTTAAAAAGGAACAGTACATTTTTTTATTCCTTGGTGTTATCGTCATTAAATGAAGCTCTTGGGTGACTGACATTGAAATTCAGTCCTTTCTGTTTAAAAATTTTCTTAGCTCAGAAGAATTTTCTTCTGCAAACTCTCCACCCTTTTTAACCTGATTATGAAAAATTACAGATGTTCAGAACTTGATTTTGATTAATGTGTGCTTTTAAATAACATTTGAAGAAATACCATTAAGAATGTTAAAGTAAGGTTTGGAGAGATAGCTCAGAGGTTAAGAGCACTGGCTGCTGTTCCAGAGGTCCTGCCTTCAATTCCCAGCAACTATGTGGTGGCTCACAACCACCTGTACTGAGATCTGGTGCCATCTTCTGTCATGCATGTATATATGCAGGGAGAACAATGTATACGTAATAATAAAATAAATCTTCAAATAAAAAGACTGTTAATTTTCAGGATTTAAAGTATATTTCTAGACCAGATTTATTGGAGAACTTAAATAGAAAGGTGTTTAAATTTTTCTAAAAGTGCTGATTTGTATCTGAGATTTTCATGTATTGGTTGACAAAAAGTTGTAGTACTTTAAAAATTAAGTTTGAGTTTCTCAAACTGTACAGAACAGTTATTTTATTAGTTCTTTTTGTTAGAAATGTATAAAACTTTACACTGACTTAACTCCTAAGTTTTATGTGAGTACACTAACATGAATTAAGAATTAAATTTTCCATTTTTATGATGTTCATTCTTTGATCTATCAACAAGGTTGATGGTTCCTCTGTAAAGAGACAGTTACATACCTGTAGACATATTTTGTTAATTTTGTTTTACTTATTCTTTACATTTCTATCACAATAAAGTTAAATCTTTCTTAAGTGGTGGGTTTATCATTAATTACAAATAATAATAACTTTCATTAAACTTTCAGTTAAAAATAAGACAAATTAGTTTTAGGCATGTATTAGTATCCACTTAGTTATGTTTTTAATAGTTTTTCACAGGCATGAATTGATAGTATTAGCTAATTATTAATTTTGAATTCAATTATTGTTTTATTTTTCTTTATGTAATTTTGAAATGATATCTTGTTTTTGTATTATCACCAAGGCCATGAATGGTTAAAATGCTTGTGTTTTTTGACCTGTAGAATATTATTTAAAGACAAAGATCGGAACTGGGATGACATAGAGAGCAAGTTAAGAGCTGAAAGCGAAGTCCCTATTGTGAAGACGTCAAGCATGGTAGGATGGTTTTTCAAAATTAAGATATTTCAGTAGCATGGCTTCCTTTGTAGGGAAAGAAATGGTTTTGAATATTTATTCACATACTCAGACTATGAATGCATAGATTAAGTAAATTTCAGCCTAATGGTGTTTAAAACATCAGTTGTTTGAAGGTTGCAGAGATCACGGAGGATCTTCTGTAGTTCTCACTGATACATCTTATTTACATGATAATTATACATTATAAAGAAGTAGCTTTAAATTTTAACTTGACATATTGTTTCCATTTATTTATTTAATACAGTATTTGTCAGTTTTAAAGCATGAATTTATCAGGTTGTTCTATGTTGATGTTTCACTTTATATATTTTTCCAAAGAAAACTCACAGGCACATTATTAAGATGTTACAAAGTCGACTGGACCAGATGTTTCAAAACCTTCCTTTGTATAGTAGTAAATTGTCTTAAACGTCTTATTGAAAAAAGTTACTTGATTTCACTATTAAAGAATCTAATTTGGATCTTGTTTGCTGGGTGTCCTTTGATGTGGCTACTAGTACAGTACTATAGAAATAATGAGATGCTTGGCTTGTAGTACAAGAATGTCTTAGTAAGCTAATTTGGAGTATTGCTTTCCCTGCAGGAGATTTCTTCTATTTTACAAGAGCTGAAAAGAGTTGAAAAACAATTGCAAGGTAAATTTACTACTAAATTAAGTAATTATGCTTCTGGATTTGGTAGTGTAGGGTGATGTCTATAATTCCAGGATATAGGAGGCAGAGGCAGGAGAATTGATTTTTTGAGACCAGCTTAGTATATTCTATTTCTGAAAATGTACTTACTATATTTTAATTATTGAGACAGTATTTGACTACTACCAAACAGTACATATAAAAGTATAGAGCTGAATATATCCATATTATTCATAAAAGGAAAGTTTTTACAACTCTACATAAAGGACTGGAGATGTTCCTCAGTCCTAGAATGCCTGTCTTGTATGTGTGAGGCACTACCTTCTATCCTAGCCACATAAAGTGAATATATGGATAGCACCCAATATAAAAACTAAAATATTATAAAAATTTTTTTAAAAAATTTTCTGTTTTGCTTTTGGTGCAAATTGGTCTCGAGCTCTCTCTATGTAGCTGGTCTGCCTCCCTCCACTTCTGGTGCCACCACACCTGGCATAAAGTGAGATCGTGAACATTTTTTGGTATTTACATTTGACAAAATCTGGATGTTAAAAACATAATCAGTATTTTCAGTACTGTTCAATGATGGTAAAAGTAAGTTTCCAAAGGCTCTTGGCTTTTATCCTTCCAAGTGCTAGTCTGTTTAGTTTCCTGAAGTATCTATAGGGACCGTAGGGGCCTAGGAAGCACATTCAGGTCTGTGTAATCTACAGTATAGATTAACCACAGGATTACTAAATCAGGTTAAGTACAATAATAAAGGACTAACTAAATTCTGTCTTTCTGTCTTAATGATAAAGCAGTGCTCATATCCACATCTTACTGAAAGCAGAATTACATTTCTTTTTCCTTTTTTTTTTTTTTTTTGCATTCAGTGATCAATGCCATGATTGACCCAGATGGAACTTTGGAGGCTCTTAACAACATGGGATTTCCCAATGCTATCCTGCCATCTCCACCAAAACAGAAATCCAGTCCGGTTAATAACCACAGCAGCCCTGGTCAGACACCAGCACTTTGTGGCCCAGAAACTAGGGCTCTGCACCCTGCAGCAGCTGCAGCCTCAACTGAATTTGAGATTGCTGAATCTGAGGCTGATTTCAGTATCCATTTCAATAGGTTCAACCCTGATGGGGAGGAGGAAGATGTTACAGTACAAGAGTGATGTTCCCTTGGCTGGTAGAGACGCTACTGTGGAGTGACTAGGGGTATTGGGAGCAGCATGGTGTTGCCATACAAAACAAGAGAGCTTGGTCAGCAACAATCTTCTCTTTGTCTTCTTGATTTATTTATTTATTCTTACCTCTAATGTGTCATGCTAGTCTTTTCAAACCACTCAGACAACCACTTGAAGCACACTTAGCAAAAGGCAGCTTGTATCAGCTTTGCCTTTTGTGGTTTCGTGATTTTCAAATTGAACCATATCATTGCATCCTTTCCCTTCATAGATCTTTGTGTTTGTTTGTTTTAAGCCATTCTGTGACCTTCAAACAAACTAAAATATCCAAGGTTTCTGAGCCCCTGTGTCTCCTTGTGCCAAGCTACTCCCTGAGATGAACTTCTCATCAGCTGTACAGATTATTAAACCATTCAATTTGCTTCTTAATAGTAGGGTTTATAGTATTGCTCACTGTCACTGGACACAGTGACACCATGCTCTGTAGAGTAAAGCAGACCCTCCACAGCAGGCATCCTGGGTCCTAAGAGTTTTCCAGCATAGTGTGATTTATATAACTGTTGCTAAGTAACTTGTGTTGGGGTTTACGGAAATTAATTATGATGTTTGCACTAAGATTTACTGGGAGTGATAGATGGACATACCTATATATCATTAAGGACTGACTTGTCTTTCTGTACATAGGAAGTTGACAATACTATATTTGTTTTAACCCCACAGTGTTTTACTCCACTTTTCAAAAAAGATCCATTTGGCACTTTTTTCTTTTTTTTTTTCTTCCCTCTTTCCCTTTTTTACTTCTTTTTTTTCTTTTTACATTAAGGAAATAAGATTTTTGACTCTCATTTTAGATGAAATGACAGCTAGAGAGGTTAAACTTGACACATAGTTTAGGTGGAGTATATTTTTTAAATTAAGAACATGTATATTTATCCTGTGTTACCAAGTTTTTATGTGGCAGTTGGGGAAGGGGATCCCTCTGAAATGATTAAGAGGTTAATTTTTCTTCATTAGGAGATGTTGAGAACCAGTAGTTGTGAGAGTAGTTGATAGTTCCACTCCCAGTCATTGAATTGCTTCTGTGTTTCCCTGTAGGTCCATAGTAACCCTGTGTCAGTCTTACACTTTTGTAAGGACCCTGCGAGACAGTGACAACAACTAAGGCTTTGGACTAATAGCTACTATAAAGAAAGCCTGTGAAAAATACCTTCTTTAAACTCTGTTTTTGTTACTGTTTTGTTTTCTTTCTGGTAAACTCACATTTCAATAAGTTTTTAAATAAAGGAATTATTTTTGCGTTTCCAGAATGCTATAATTTGGTTGAATCTTAATTCTTTTAAATATTAATAGGCCTGGATTTGCTTTAATGGCCCCATTAGTATATAAAGAATAAACTGCAACTTTTATGATATGATCTTTGATATATTAGCAATAACCTATGCTACGTTTGTTTTAAGGGGAGATTAACTGTATACTTCAAGATTTTTTAGGATCTAAGAAATCCTGTGCTGTTGGATCAGTTAATAAAGATACAAAATCTTTTTGTAAAGATGTAAAAGCAAAAGTCTGCTGTATAGTGGATCTCGTATTTTTCTTTTAAAAAAAGGAATTGTTCTCCTTGTAAAGCTAAATTCACAATTCTCATTAACTAAGGCTTCAAAGGAATTTCAGAGGTTGTAAGGGGAGTGAGGTGCTTTGAAGAAAATCAAAACAGAAACAGGGTCGGTCCATTTGAAGAAAAAGTTACACAGAATAATCACCATTGTTCTCTCCTTTAGTTAATGTTTGGTACTGAGTCTGTCCACATGGAAGCAGATAAGGAGTCTAAGAAAGTATTAAAATATATACTTACATTATTGTTTGTTTACACAGTTTTGTTCAATTATAAACATTTGGCCTTTTACTATGTTATTTTTATTTTGTATGAATACATTCTCCTTATTTATTTTTGTTACATTTATTACGTTATTTTGGTATGCATTTACAACTCCATTTTTAAATAAAGTGTTTCTGGAACTTTATGCATTATAGAATTCATATCTTCTACCATCTGATAGATGTATGTTCATCAGTTTACCAAACAACTGTTTACAGATCATTTTCTAGTGCTCTAGCGAAGGAGACTTCCAGTGTTAATGAATATATATGATCAGCCAAAGAAAATATTCTTAGAGAATTACAATAAATGTATATAGTAGTTTAATACTCAAGTGTAACATGCACATACCTGTTATTTGCAGGGAACCTTGGGTCATCCAAATGCTTTGTGATAGTAGTGTATTGGGGGACAAAGGAGAAGTTTCAATATCTTGAACATTGAGAACTATCAATTAGACTTTTTTTCCTCATTCTCAATAGAGCTTGAGTCTTGAATGTCACCCTTTACTAATCAACATCACAAATTTCACAGCTTGACTCCGGGGCTTTCCATATTCTAATCCTGTTTATGTTTCTTTGTACCCAATATAATTTCTACTGGCTCGTTCTACAAGACTCTGGACTGTCTTGGGCATTTCGTCCCTCTCTATGCTTATTCTTTGACTTAACTGCTTGCCCATAGCCCTCCCATCTTCAATTCCTACCTATATCTTCATAAAGTTTCCCTCCTTTGATACCATAGTAAGGTGTTTTGCTTTCATGGATGTGTACTTCTCTTTAAATCAATCATATTGTCTCCTGGGTAGATCCCATTCTTCTGTGCCATTTAGTTTCCTGTGTGTCCTTGGATTTGTTTTTCCTGGGTAGGGATATCCTTTCCAGATTCTGTACCACTTAGCCTCCTTCACATCCTGGGCTTGCTTGCTCTATCTCTGATAGGAGTAACTCTTGGATTTAATGTTTTGAGACTTGGCCCTATCCCTGTGGATGTGGTCCTCCAACTCTGATTTACAATATGAGAGAGCATCATTCTTATCCAAGGCTTTTGTACCTCAAGGGACTATGAAATACACTTCTTCAGAAACCCTGCAGGTTCTTGTATAAACTCTTCTCATTGAAATCTCATCAGATTTAGTTTTGCCCAGAGAGATCTGATCCATTCTATAGTTACTATCTTAACATACTAAGTATTCTTATCTGAGGCTCCTGGCAGTGAACAGAGACAGATGTTCTTGACTCTGCAGTGAGAGGGAGACACAGCTAGCTCAGAGTTGAGTGAGTAAACATTAGGTAAGACACAGGTTTCTTCTAGTACCATGGATTATTCATGGGCTGTCCCTTTGCTGATCTTGAAGGGAGTATATATACTGCTTTGTATGTGCAGATTCCTTTCAGTTCATTTTTATTCTGATCTGGTTGTAAGAATGTTCCATGTTCTGCCTTGCAGACCTTCTCTTCCCTTTTTGCCTCCATGTGTGCTCTTAATTTACCTGACATGAGGCTCCCCGGTCCACCTCTGAGAAACTCTCCTGTGCAGTTGAGCTGGACCTGGAGCTGCATGTAAATTGTAAATCTCCAAGAAACTATCCACAGCCTGTCTAGTTTTGAGGAACTCTTATGGTATGTGAATGTGGGAGTGTCCAGTAACAGAAATCCAGCAGTAATATCTGAGTCCTATGACTCTGGATTCAAAGATTTGTAAGCTCTGAGCTGACCTAAGTTGGTTCTCCTACCCACTCCCCACTTCCCTCCAAATGCAATTTTCTGAAACAAAGCCAGTCGTGCCCCCCGCTCCACTGACGGCTGTATCTCACCAACTTCACTACCTAGAACCATTGCTTAATGGAATGTTTGTTACTCTGCATTGCCCTTGTGCAAAACACAGTACACAGTAAACGTTTGTTCATTGACATCTTTTCCTTATTTTCAACATAGCTACTCAAGCTATTGCAAAGTCTGATTTTTAACTGGATGAAATCCTTTTAGTTTTGAGGTGTGCAATACTGGATCTTGACTTGATTGGCAAACATCTACTACATAGTTCAACTACTTCATATTTGAGGTACTTGAGGTATAGATGGAGAAGAGGATGGGCCTTGTGGTATATCAAGTGGATTAACTGCACTATCTCAGTTCTCAGAGCTCTAAATGAGCTCATCTCTTAGAGATTAAGGAACCTGCAGTCTGAGAACAGGGAGGTTACTCAGTAGTCCATTTGGGACTTGAATCAAGATCTCCTTGACTTAGGTATTCAGATTGTTCATAGTTTATGAGCTGAAAACAGCTGGTAGAGCTTGGGCAAGCCAGTGACCTCTACCCACCCACCCTTGCATCAGTGACTACAGCCCCAGAAAGGGTCATCAGATCCCACTTTGGAACAGAAGCAGAAAATCTTGCTATTACAATAAACTCTGATGGAAGAAAGAACCCTCTACAGAGTTGGATATTGAGTGCTTCAAGGAAACTATGTCTGCAGAGGAGCTGTCTGTTGTTTTAAAGATGGAAACCCAGGGCTATAATAGGAACTGGTGGCCCTGCATCAAGACTGTCACCAGAAATGTGCTTCCAACACTTTCCACCTATCTCTAAGTAAGCCAAGTTAAAAATAAGGGGAACTGTCCCTGGGTCTAGATGGAATAAGGGAGAGGAGGAGGAGTGATACCAGTGTGGAGTTTGCCCCCTGTAGATACAGTAGCATAGGGTTTCCAGTGTCACTTTACAATACTCAAGAGTAGTGGCAATAGGCTTCTATAGAAAGGAAGTTGAGATGGTTTCTGTGTGGAACACCTCTGGGTGTCCTGAAAGCTCATGTAGTCCAGGCTGGCCTCAGAGTCACTAAGATCCACCTGTATCTGTCTCCTGGGTGCTGGCATTAAAGGTGTGTGCCACCACCGCCCAACTAAAAGAAAGTTCTTAAAACTGAGAAAAATATGCCCACATACCTCTGCTATTTCTTCTTGGTAACCAAAAGAAGTCTCATAGCCATCACTCCAGTTTCCCAAACTTTAGTCCAGTGCAGGGTGGATGGATGAGCTGCAGTATCTGCTTTCCATTGCCAGTATCTCGAGTATCCAAAGAAGAAAAACCAATTGACAGTGAAATTTTAAATTACCCTACAAAACTTCATAATGTGTAATACACTTTTATATTTAAGACAGAAAAGTAGTTTCAGAAAATGTTTATAAATTCCTTTTAAAACTATCCTGCAAACCAGTCATTTACTTTCCAAAAGAAATGAAATCTCATGGCCAAAAAACATACACAATCTTTGTATTTGTAATATCCAAAACCTAGAAACATGACCAATGTTCACCAATAAGTAAATGAGCAATTATACTTATCCATAAAATGAAGTTTTATTCAACAATGGGAAGGAGCAAGACAGCTACAGACATAAGTGGTAATATCAGTTTAAGAAAATACAGAAAGAAGCTGACAGCAGAATACATACATTAGGGACTCAGTTCATATGATTCTAGGAAAGGCAAAACCAATAGCCACTAAGCACAGATAGGAGATTGGAAGGATGGAAACGAAGTTACTGAAAAGGGTGGGTAAAGTGCATTTGGAAACTCACCAGAATGTATATGCAAAAGGGTACTAACATGTAAATTATTTCCTAAATAAGATATTAAAAAGACATAAGATGTTTCCTTTTAACTTTGATGTGTATGCTTCCTCAAAGTCCTTGGGTGTGGGTATCTTCATTTTCTTCCCAAGCTGACTAGTAGCTCTCTAGCAAGTCTTTTCAGTGGGAGAGAATCATTATCCTTTCTTCAAATCTGCTGTCTCCCACCCTAGCCCTAATTCTCATAGAAGTCAAATTTTCAAAAGGCAAAACCAAGCAATGGTCATTGCAAAACCATGGAACTGAAAGTGCTTGGCCTTTGGCTCCTAACGGTATAATAAAGTGTTGAGTGATCTATGCCTGGTCTTGTTTCTGTGGTCTGGATGGAAAGATGTAAAGTTTCTGTGAGCTTCCTCCTTCAGCCCATACACAAGCAGTGGAGATGAAAAAGGAGCAAGTGGGATCTCTGCTGAGCCTTCACTGAGCTTATGTACTTAGTTCATCAGGAAGAGACTGTAGGATGCTCTGTTGCTAGAGACTCTTGACCAAGCCACGCAGTCTTTCCTTAAGCTAGGTGTCAATTTACTAAAGAACCATTAATTTCTTAGGAATTGGGTGGTTTGCTATAATACTTGAAGCAATATTTAAATACTTTAAATAATATTTGAAAGGGAGGCTGTCATTCTTGAGGAATGTCAAAGACACCAAGTGAATGAGCCAATAATTGAAAATCAGGGCAGGCGAATTTCTTGGGACATTAACAGTTGTTCTTTTGGGTGATGTTTGTGATTTCTGTAGTGTCAAAAAGCAAGAGAGCAAGCTACAGCAGAGGAGAGATGCCAGGTAGTGGTTTGTTCTGTTTTGGGGTTTTTTTTTGGGGGGGGGGATTTAGCTGCAAGGGTCACTGGAGCAAGAGATAGTACAAATGGATATGAAGCAAAGTAAAATTTTTTGTGTCATTTAGGTTATGAAAAAAATACCTCTAAGCCATTAGAGGTATTTCTTAAAATAACAAGGAAAAGGAGACTTATATCCTTTTGAATGATATAAGGATTTAAATGCACTAATAATTTAGGCATTCGTTAGGGTGATGTATTGCTCAAGCTGCAATATTTCATGTGTTTTCAACTTTTAACTCTAAGTAGTTCCGTTAAGCAAACTTCCATTACTATCACAAACAGGTGAAACAATGAGACAGACTGATTTTGCTCTGGGCCTGAAGTGGCACCTCCTGACATGAGTATGTGATATAGTAAAGCAACTCTCTTTCAGGTCAGGAAGCAAAAGAAAAAGAGGATTCCATGGTCTCCTTTGAAGGCACACTCAAAAAGTGTCCCAGGAATCTCCAAGTTGAACTTTCCACCCAAAGTCTTTACCACCTCTTAGTAGCACTGTCCTGGGGACACAACATTTAGAACATTAGCCACACCCAACCACAGAAGTAGCCAAGATTCACTCTAGTTGGATTTGGAGAATGCAAAAAAGTAGAATATGGTTTTCTTCTGAGACCCAAAGATTCTAATGTTGAAATTATAGTTAAAGCTGTCTTACAAACAGCAGAGATAACCCACCTACAACCTCTATTCACAGGCTGTGCCTACATGAGCCCATTCGTTACAGTGGCAGGCTACACACTGGAAAGAATGGGAAGAGGTTCCAGGCAGCTCACTGTCCCTGATGACTAAGCGGAAGAGAAATCCCCCAAAGCTGGCCTTAGTCTTCAAACAGAACAAACTGGCAGAAGTCCCACAAGCTACCCAGGAGACATTAATGGGTAGCTTACATTTCCCCAAGAAGATATATGGGCTGCAAAGACAACCTGTTTAATTGCTTGATGAAGGCATTCAGGCTTTCCCTGGCCATCAGAGTCTTAATGATATTCTAAGAGAAATGAAGATCCCTTGGAGCCTGTGGAGATTGATACTGTGAATTGATACTGTGAATGCTCTCACAAAATGCTTCAGTGACCCCCAATTCAGACAGTATTGGCATATCTGGCCTGAGCCCAGGGAAAGGATGAGAAATGAATATATGGTGTATAATGTGCCAGGCACCTTATCTCCCACAGTTCCACTAAGGTCAATAGTGACCACTATGGTCATCAACAGAGGTGGAATAAAGTCTAATGAAGCTGAGCCACTGGCCCAGGTCTGAGGTACAATTGGGTCTGTGGACCTACACCTTTGAACTGGATTTGAACTGTGTTTTGTTACTTTCCAAACACTCAGAAGGGTGCAGGGATATGGCTAGGCTCTGAATGTCTAGAATCCAACTATAGCACCCAAAGTGGGTGGGGCAACTTCTAGACAAGAGCCACAAATAGTCATTTCTGATTTTCTTTGAGTTATAAAAAGTTTTCATATTATTCTAGGAATTCTAGGGTTTTGTTTATAAAGAAAAAATTAGCCTGTCAAAAGAAAAATATTCAATATATATAGTTGCTGTGGAATAATCTTATAGTTTAGTAAAATGCTGATTGGTCATAGTCAAAAACAGATAAAGGATTCAAAGATCTCTTTCAAAAGGAAGGAAGATAGGATATAGAAATGATATGGTAAAAAGCTAGATTATTGAATCTACTTGAATCCAAAAAACAGCTATTAATCTCAGGATATCTTACATTGTTATGGATTTTAGTTTATTGATACAAATTTAAAGATAATCAAACCCCCTAAACAATGACAAACACCCATAATTAATTTTTTGAAAATGTGAGTATTGTTTATTAGGCTAATTCCTGTTAATTGGGAGATCTGGGAATCCTTGGGGGACCCTGAGAAAATTTAGAATTATGGTCAAATGCTGACTGGAGTATTATGTGAGGCTGGATCACTTAAAACAGCCTTGAAGCTATTCTGAGTGGAGAACTCAAAGGAAATTGCAACCAAGGCACTCTGAGACAGTCGATCATCTGGGCCATCTGCTCCTATCAGAGATTTTTTTCATGGGGTCTTCCTCAATCAAACCTGATTTTTTTAACACAAAATGAATCCACAGCCTCTCATTATCTGTGGAAATAAAAGCAGAACCACTTTCCCAAAGTAGCATTGTAACTGGAGGTTTCTCTCCCAACTGTCAATTCCCAAATAACCACTCTGAAGCTTAGTATTAGTGACAAACTGTTTTACCTATTAGTTCAAGCTTATTATTAACTAGCTCTTGCAACTTAAATTAACCCATTTCTATTCCTATTTAGTGTATTATGTTTATGTAGCTCATTTAAAAATGTAATATACAATTAAGAAATACAGATTAATAGTCACCTATAAACTATAAAAAACAAGCAATCAGGTTAGGTATCTTTTCAAGATCATATTTCATATAGGAAATCTTCAAACACTTCAAAGACCTACAGAATACAGCATTTAAAATGTTTTAAGAACTTAGACTTTTACTGACAATGAGACACATTTGCTCCAGGCATCACCAATTACTTCAAAGAGGATGAAACTCCATATGAAACTTGTTTTCTTTATGGCAAAAGCTATCTATGTGGGCAAAGAAACTCTCCCTTGCCTCAATTGCTGACAGTTACCCTTCAAACTAGAACAGCAGGATACAAGAAAGACAATTACTAAACTTTTTTTTTTTTTTTGACAATTACTAAACTTTACCAGGACAAAGTATGACAGTCCTTCAAAATTTCCCCACTTCACAGGAAAGTCTGTCAGATATGCTAGGCCTGGCTACTGACCAATCAGCACTTTATTAAACCAATGTGCATGACAAATCTTTACAGTGTACAAGAGTATTATCCCACAGCAGCCAAATACAAATGGACTGGATATTGTAGCTGAAATTCGTACTTGATAACTGTTTTTGTTGTCTATAATCTTACTACATTAAAGTTAAAAACCTTCCTTTTTAATTAAACAAAAAGGGGGACATGCTATGGAATAATTCTCTTATATTCTCTAAATATTTGTCACTTGAATTGGTTTAATAAAACACTGATTGGCCAATAGCCAGGCAAGAAGTATAGGTGGGGTTGACCAAACTGAGGATAATGGGAAGAAGAGTATAGTCAAGACACTGGCCAGATGGAAAGAACAAGATGTGTAAGAGCTAGTTAGTAATACATTTGAGCTATTGTTCAACCATTTATAAGTAATGTTAGGTCTCTATGTTGATGACATAAGTCACAAAACAATCCCACACTAGTTCAGAATTATAAATAATAAAAGGGTTATTTATTTAAGGGTAAAACTTGCAGATCACTGTCCTAGACAACAGTCCTCTGTGTGACTGTACAGGAATAGAGTCTAGCAGCTGGAAGCAGGAGCCGGAAGCAAGAGAGTGGGCTTACTGTTGCTTTTACAGTATGAAAGACCATACCCAAGTGGGCTGGTATCTTAAAGGCTATTGGCTGAAGGAGCAGAATGTGCTCCCATAGCACTGTATGGTAATTTGGGAAGCAGATGCTGCGTAGTTGGAGCAAAGCATCTCTGAGACAGGAAATTTCTTCCAACGTATAGTTTTCCAACATGCCTGGGATCTTGGGACTTGTATATGTGTTTCAATACATTTCATAGTGTAACCCATTACAAAACAGTCATCTGGCTTCTTGTTTTGTTTTGTTTTGAGATGGGGTCTTAAATTGGTACCCAAAGCTTAACTGGAACTCAAAGCCATCTTACATCTGCTTCAAAAGTGCTAGAACTGTGCGTGTGAGCTGTCCTACCCAGGCAGTTGGCCCTTATGGGACAATCATAGTGACTAAGCAGTGCAGTAAGGCCCCTTTCTTCCCTGTGTTATAGTGGCATTTTTACTGTGCAGGGTAATGAGCATTCTATAGATCCCTCCAAGGTCAAAGGGTGTCTCAGTGGTAAGGACCCCATTTCCACCTTTATCTGTATGTTACACAGACTTTTTAAAATGAGTATGATCATACAAGCACCCAACACTAAACCTGTTCTATCCAAAGCCTTCCCCTCTACATTCAGGTATGCATTTGTTCCTTTTCTTGAATGGAGTGTGAACCTCACTAGGACAAAATTTATAAATGATTTATGGGTTGACCCATAACAGGTGCTCCAAATGTATCCGAACAGAATGGATTGTGTTGATATGGCTATCTAAATTGTAAAATTAAAGACAGTCATCCGAATTCTTTTGTTTCTGCTTTCTTCAGAAGGTTTTCTAATAATGTGATACTGATCTAGCTTTTGAAGATATTAACTAATACTATTGACAACAGTAGACCAGCCATTGGCTCTGTATGCATCTCCTTGATTCTCCCTCTGTTCTACACCACTCTTTTTCTAAACATGCAAGGGATAAATGTTAGATGTCCATTAAATTCAGGACAATGTTACTTAGACAATAACACAAGTAAATCTGTTATTCTTAAACACAGTTAAACCCTTTCAAAAGTGGATGCATGTTTTCATTTAGCATCAGGGACAGGCATATGTCCCCTGGCTTCTGTATTAAACAATATAAATTGTACCCTCAAGACATATATCCATTTAACAAACACAAGTGTGAGGTAAACTCGGCATGAGACAGGTGCTGACAGAATTCAATTTTCAGGAAGGCCTTCACTCTTCAGTGAATATCATCAAGCTATCTATGAGCATTTATGCAAATTCAAGTTATCAAGCATCTGACAAAGTGTTCTGTGCATCCATATTTAATTTGTGTCTAGCACAATATACACTCATTACACACACTGTAGGAGAATTTTCAGTTTTACATAAGTATTTTCCATAGGAATCCTCTAAGTGACAACCTTCCTAATTAATTAAAACTGCCATTGATCTTACATAATTGACTTTTTATGAAACTTGTTCTAGTTAACTTTCTGTCACCAAAAAAAAAAAACACCAAGACAATAGATTTAAACAGAGGAAAAATATATCAGGCACATAACTTTGAGATCTTAACCCCAGGTCTGGTTGATGTCAGGAACATTCATCATGAGCTGTTGTGGGCCATAATGCAATTACAGCTTACAGCAGTTGGTAATTCAGATGTCAACTCACCAGGGAAATTATTCTCAGATGGTGGAACTCTGCCTTGCAGGGTTGGCAGGTCCACTGGCTCTAAAAACTGTTGCTTTCATCTGCAATTTCACTTGTGCAATAACAGTTATGATATTTCTCCATTACTGTGCATTTCCATGTAATGTGTACCTGTAATCTCATTGCATCTCTGCTGTGGGAGTTCCTTCCGCTCCTTCAGCCTAGAAGATACCAGCCCACTGGGGGCTTGGTCTCTTTCTCTTTAAAAAGCAGTGGCAGCCCTCCTCTCTCTCTCATGCTCCGGACTATGGTTCTGATGACTAGACTCCTTTCCTGGCTTTCGTGTGGGACAGTGTTCTGTAAGTTTTTTCCCCCTCAAAAAATAACCCTTTTAATAATAATTCCAAACTGGTGTGGTATTGTTTTGTGCTTTATCTGGTGCACAACGTTTGGTTTTAGAACCATCCCCCATCCTACCACCCCCATTCCCTGGCTCGGCTGCCTGCCGCCAGCTTGGCATAAGCCCTCCCTCAGCCATGGTAGCAGTTAAAAACTCCACACCTCCCAGGATCCACGGGCCCAGACAGTCTCTGTCTGCCTGATTTGATCTTTTCTGAGCAGGTTTGAAGCACAGCACTTGAGCAGCATGAGTCAGAGCACAAGCCGTTGCCACATCCAGCAGAAGCACTGTTTGAAATCCCTGCCACAACTTTTGTGCTTGCACCATGACCCTTTGTCCCAGCAGAACAGCCTAGGGATGTGGGGTGGGCAGTCAGCCATTCTCACAGAGGCTGTGTCACGACCCCCTGTATTGGGTTGGAGAAGGGTGGGCACCCAGGGTGAGCTGTGCTATTTATCAGCCACTGGAAAGCTCCTTGGGTTTTTACATCTAACCTCTGGAGTATTACAGAATCTATCCTGACACTGTTCCATTGATTTCAGTTGTGACTCAGAAACAGCACCATCTGCTGGTTAAGAGGTAAAATGGTAGGTTTCATTTTTAATGGAACTCTAGCCAAGGTTTTTGCTGAAATCACACAAGGCCTCTATGACCTTGGAGGTACCTCAATTTACTGGTTATTAGGTTTCAGTTTTCTTCTCCATATTATGTCATTATGGAAGTATATGACATTAATGGATAGGATTAATACCATGATAGGCAAAATTGACTCCATATCTAAGGGTACTTGGAACTTACCTGAAAGGGTACAGGCTGTTGAATTTGACTTTCAGAAGTTATCACAGAATTTTGATAAGCTAACAAATAGAATATACCTCCAGGATGGCAACTTACATGATATCCGGAGGCAGTTCAAAGAGGAGATGTTATCTTTGAAAGGAAACATTAAGACCTTGGAATCACAAGTGCAGAATGGGGACCAGAAAGTTAATACCATAGGGAAATCACTAGAAACCTTGGCAGGTGAGGAGATTAAGGCCTTACATGAGACAATGATTAAGAGATTTGAAATGATCGAGGAAATTATTGGAACTGATGAACTGGGTGAGAAGACACAAGGGCAAGATACAATGCCACCACCAGCTGTCAGAACTGGTTTACCCAGGGTTTTAGCAACATACCCTGAATTTATTCTAACAAAGCATCAACTTCTAAAGGCTCAAAGGGAGCCAAAGAAGGTAGATGGATGCCAATAGGACTGAAAGATCTGAAGGAAATTAAGCATGCTGTCGTTACTTATGGCTTACACTCTACATTTGTTAAGGAAATGATAAGGACTTGGGCTTCTAATGTCAGGGCTACACTCCATGATTTCTAACAGTTAGCATCCGCGGTGTTGGAAGATGGACCTTCCTTGAAGTTTGGAGTTTATTTCAGAGAAGAATCCAAACATATGGAATAGCAAGGAAGAGCAAAAGGTGTGGAGGTTTTACAGGATCAAATTCTTGGCATAGGAGCGTATGCTGATCCACAGGTCTAAGCTCTTTATGATGAAGAAGTATTGTCCCCATGCCACAAAGCAGCCTTGAATGCCTGGGATAGAATAACAGAACCAAGGAAAAGCATAGAGTCACATACCAGGGTTAGGCAGGGACAGGAAGAACCCTATACTGACTTTTTGCAAAGATTAATTAAAGCTCTGAAAATAGGAGTAACAGACCCAGAAGCTAGATGACTAATTCTTGAATCACTGGCTTTTGAAAATGCCAACTTAGACTGCAAAAAGATAATTGGCCCTTTAAGGTTTAGATCAGCACCTATGGATGAATGGATCCAGCATACAGTGAATTTTCAGATCTTTAACTACGGTGATGAATTGGGTAGGAAAAGCGATGAGGGGACATCAACCTGCCAAATGTTTTAATTGTGGTAAATTAGGACACCTGAAAAGGGATTTCTGGCAAGGAATTTCTAGGAATAACACTTTGTCTGGGAATGGAAGGAATAGGAAACCTCACCCTTCAGGTGTATGTAGGAGGTGTGGTAAAGGACAACATTGGACCAATGAATGTAGATCAACAACAGACAGAGAAGGCAACCTGATACCATCAGGAAACTCCTTGAGGGGCCTCTAGCAGGCCCCCAAGCCAAAAGTGGCCCAGTCATTCCCATGTAGGACATGTCACACCAGAAAAATTAAAAACTCTAGAACCTTCTGTGCAAGATCATAAGGTTCTAAGTGATGGCTCAAATTTGAAAGATAAGTCAGAAGTTCAAATAGGAAATAAGAAGCATATATTTTGGCAAACTTCTATAAATGATCAGAGATCAAATCTAAGAGTGCATATAAATGGAATTGTGATTGTTAGCTTGATAGACACAGGAGCAGATGTGAGTATCATCACTCCAGAATCTTGGCATCCAAAGTGGCTTCTTCAAGAGGTCAGATGTTCAATTACTGGGAATTGGAACCATATCTTGAGTTAAACAAAGCATGAGATTAGTTAACTGTATTGGGCCAGAGGTCAAAGAGGAAAACTAAGGCCATATGTAGCTGATATTGCAATAAATTTATAGGGCTGTGACCTACTACAGCAATGAAATACCCAGATTAACATTCCTGCAGTCCCAGGGACTCAAAACTCTGGGAAGGATGTAATAAGGTATTATGCACGAAGGTCACCAGCCATTCAGGCTGTACAAGAACATAAAGCAGCTAACAACCCTTTATAGGTACCTTTAAAATGGCTAACTGAGAAGCCAATATGGGTTAAGCAATGGTGTCTTGCTGAAGAAAAATTGCAGCCTTTAGAACAATTGGTACAGGAGCAATTAGATGCTCAACATATTGAGGAGTCAACTAATCCTTAGAATTCTCCTGTGTTTGTTGTAAAAAAGAAATCTGGTAAATGGAGAATGGTTGCAGATCTAAGGGTTTATTCAGGCTTTCAATGGGCAACTGATTTAAGCTCAGAAAAGGCTGATTCAATAATCACACATTTATTAGAAGTTATGGCCATCATGGGTATACATGCACAAATAAAAACAGATAATGGTCCAGCTTGTGTCTCTAGAAAAATGAAATTTTTTGCTTATTTTAATATTAAGCATGTTACAGGTATACCATACAATCCTACAAGTCAAGCATTCATAGAAAAATTAAATTGAACTATAAAGGATATGTTAAACAAACAAAAAGGGGTGGAAAATGCCCCCAGAAATGATTACATAATGCCTTATTAACCTTGAATTTTCTTAACGCTAATGAGAAAGGAACAACAACAGCAGAAACACATTGGATAATGGAAAAATCTGCTGAACTAAATCAACCAGTTTATTTCAAGGATGTGCTGACCTCTAACGGTAGCCAGGAGATGTGCTATGTTGGGGAAGGGGTTTTGCTCTTGTTTCCACAGGAAAAGAAAATTGTGGATACCATCAAAATTAATAAAGGTTTGGTTTGAAGAGGAGAAAACTCTTGGAAAGAAGAAATGACAGCTCATCCACAATGATGATAATCATACAAGTGGTAAGAAAAACATATAGAATGGGGGCAGGGTTCTGTTCTTATCCCCGCAGGACAACACTCATCTTCGAAAAATTCAAGGGACCCTGGATAATTGAATACTGACAATTGGAAAAATAATTACCCAATAGGGACTATCAAGAAAACTGAATAGGTTCTGTAAGTATAAAAATCTAAGATATATATTTATATTTCTAAATTTATAGGGCTGGTTTTGGAGTTGGACTCTGGCTCTCTAATTCCAAGCCTGTTGTTAAGAGAAAAACACACAGTTTCTGGAGTTTCTTTCTCATGTCAAGAGCCATGATATGGGACAGAAAGAAAAATGAATTTAGAAAACATATTTGCTTTTCTTCATATCTATTTTTGTCTTTATCATGCCTTTCATTGACTATATACATTTGTATATGTCTATATAAATAATGTTTAAGTTTTCCACAATGAAGAATAAGTTTTTCCTGTAATGATAGTTGAAGTTTCCAGGAAGAAGATGCGGCCCCATAACAACAACTCCACATGGTTGATATGACGTCATGATACTGATAGCACTACTACACGACCTGTTTTGGGTACCAGCTGCACAAGATGGTTCCAACTTGGTTAGCTCAAATGGTGCACATCTTTAACAACATTCTGGCCACACCTCCACAAAATACTCAGAGACTATTTGCAATTTTACCAGACATTGATCTTGAAATTTAACCATCATTTTACTTTCACAGGATCCCCTAGAAAGAATGTCACCCCCATGGTAGCTGGAAGTAATTCTAGAGGATAAAGTCCCCTCTCCCAGCACAGTTTGTCCTCAGACTTAGGGACATCATTTAGAGGTTGATTATAGTTGGTATATGGCTGAGGGTTGGGGGAGGAATTTTATAAGCTCAGGAATCTTTTTAATGAAAAAAGGAGAAAATTGGATGATGGGATAATAGACTGGTATTTGTGAGTTATTGTTTATAGACAATTACATTGGATGCAAAGTTAAATTATATTGAATATTGTATGCATACATGCTTCTACCTCTGTTTAAAACATTTTTATGTATATATATATATCTAATATTTACCAAATTGCAGTGTACATTTCTACCTCTGATCAAGATACTTTTACATTGTTTACATTTGGAGGTCATTTTCCTCAATTATTCCACAGTTGTTTATTGTCTTAATCTTTAAGTTATATAGGTATTAGGAATTGTAGATCAATAGTCATCTATGTTTGTCAGATTTATAATTAGACTAATCAGGTTCTTTAGATACATAGAGATTATCTTCTGTATAAATAGATAATCTTTTACCTCTTCAAAGAACTGTATTAAATGGCATTTAATATAACTTAGAGTTCTGTGGTTCCTGAGATATTGTTGAACACCAAAGACTCCCCTCTTGGAGCTTGTCTTCTTCTTGGCCTCTGGGCAAGGAACTGCCCATACCTCAACTACTGACAAAATGCATATTATCCGGAAATACTGTCAAATCATGCCAAGACAGTTTTGAAAAATTTCTTGCCTTTAAAAATAATCTGTCAATTATTCTAGGCCTTAGCCAAAGTTGGTTGCTTCAATGTTGCAAACATGACTTTGGGTGATTGCCCAGGTAGCCAGTTGTTTCTGCATGTTTTGGAAGTTGTTTGGTTGTACTTCTTAATTACTCAGGTAACATTATTTCCCTTCTTGGATCTTCAATGTGGTTGAAGACTGGATAAATGTAGTTACTTTTCTCTCATGACTTGGCCAAGTTATTTATTATACAAGACTCAAGCTAGTTAGAATAGCATATTTATTCTTATTGTATATTATTTTGTAGTAGGTTTAGAACTCTCTTACTTAAACAAAAGGGGGAGGTGCTGTGGGAGCTCCTTTTGCTCCTTCAGAAGCCTTTGAGATACCAGCCCGCTGGGGCATGGTCTCTTTCTCTTTAAAAAGCAGTGGCAGCCCTCCTCTCTCTCTCTTGCTCTAGACTCCAGTTCTGGCGACCAGACTCCTTTTTTGGCTGTCGTGTAGGACTGGTGTTCTGTAAGTTTTCCCCCTCAAATAAATAACACTTTTAATAATAATTCCAAACTGGTATTTGTGGATGGTCAGAAAAATGACTTCTGTGTTGTTCTGCTATATAGAACAAGCTCTTGTAGTCCAGTCCTTGTCCAATATTATGATGAGAAACTATGATGTCTTTTCTCTATCAGTAGTCTGACTGACAGGGCAAATTGGCCAAATGAGTGTCCTTGTGGACAGATAACAAGCAGAACTTTCACAGTTACTATTCATCAATGGAATTGCAGATGTCTGGCCTTGTTTGGATCAAAGTCCTTCTGAAGCCTTAGTCAACTAGAATGAATGCATGTGACTATCCTTGTTGTATTATAGTCCTTCAAGAGATAATAACTCCTATGCTGTCCTTAGCTTCCTTCATCAGCACCTCTCTGTTCTGATTCAAAATAGCTGCAATTAGCTAAAATCTAACTGACAAGTTTTGTTATGTATCTTTAGAGAAAGCCTGTGTGGTGTAGGAGGGATCTTCTTTTGTGTTGCTTTCATTGGTTAAATAAAGACTCTGCCTGGCCTATAGAATAGGACACAGCCCTTAGGTGAGCAGAGTAGACTGAATGGAAGGCAGTGAGAGAGAAGGAAGTGAGAAAGCCCACCATGAAGCTGCCAGGGTCAGGCATGCTGTATATTCCCGGTAAGCCCACTACCTCATGGTGACTTACAGACTATTAAAATGGGGTGAAATAAGATGTGAGAGTTAGCCAAGAAGAGGCTAGTGATAATGGGCCAGGAAGAATTTAAATTAATATAATTGTCATGTGGTTATTTTGGGCATAAGCTAGCTGGCGGCTGGGAGCCAGGTGCCAGGAAAATGGCCCCACTTCTTTGTGGCAGGACACAGCCGCTCACTCTTACAAAAGGTGGTGCCCACGTGCCAGTTAAATCCACTTTAAAAACCTAAGAGGGCTTAAAAATGAGAGAAAGGCTTTAACACTGCTTTTTGCTGTTGGTTAAATCTACCTAAGAGAGATTTCCTGACTCAACAAAGCAACACTGTGGCAGTTTTAAAATGGGGCTTCCTAGTCTGTGCCACCAGCATGACTTCTGGCTCTGGGGGGAGACAGAGCATTTCAATGGGGTTTTCTGAGTAAAATGCTAAGATTTGCTTGCTTGATGACAATGTGGACTCACTGTGTGCACTGTATGCCTGGAACTGCATGGTTCAGAGGCTCAACAGAAGCGGTTCCACCATGCTGAACTGTGCTTGCTAATCTCAGGCAGGAACCACCTTAATTATCATGATAACTGTGCACTTAAGGTTTAGACTGGGCAGTAAACAGGCTGTACCGTATTTCTCCTACATAGCACAACTTGAGTTTTTAAGTTTTTAAGCATTTTGAAAAATGCTCCTGGATAGTAAAAAATTACAGATTCAGACATAAAAGACCTATAAATAGGTCACAGTGTTGGATGCATGTACATAGGCTTGAGAGAAAAAAATAGAGATTGTAATAAAATAAACAATGCCTTTTAAAAAAAGGTAAAGTCTTTAAAGAGACAGACTACAGATAGTTATAGATTTAAAAATAAATAAATAAGCCACGTAAACATGAAAAATTCACAGAATGTCTGGATTATGTATTTTATTGTGTTTTCTTTAAATTTTTTGATTGTGAAGAAGCTAAGTAGAGAAAGACATCTCATTATGTGGACTGCCAAGCTAAACCAGCATGGATATTATAAAGGTGTTATTGCTTCACAATTTGGGTCTAAGGATATGATGCTTTCGGAAAGTGATTCTTCTTTTGTTTTCATAGAAGTTGAGAACCTGTGGACTTCTTCTATACCAATGTGGCATGATAAACCATGCCCTTCTGAAAGGTCACCGTGAACACCTTCAGAAAATTACTTCATTCAACTACCAATTGAGATGTACCTGCCATACCACACAGGTTATACCATGAAAGATCTAATTAACATCGCCCCCATTCAGCAGGAAGCAGTTTGGAGAGAAATAACTGCATCCATATTCCCAAATATTGTTTATAAATGCTTTTTTTTACATTTAAAGGGGGAGAGGATATGGATATGAATAATTTGCATTGGTATAAATCTTCACTCATTGATACAAGTTTAAGGTTAATTTTGTTATATATAGTTCATTTAAAAAATGTAATATATAATTAGAAAATTTAGGTTGTTAATGGATAATCATCTATAATAATCAAGTTTGTAGTCATGTTAGTTAGATTTTCTAGATATGCATAGATATATTTCAGTTAGATAGGCATTCTTCATATCTTTCAAAGACTCAGAATATGACATTTAATGTTTTAATAACCTACAGATTTTTATGACAATGAGACGCGTCTGCTCCTGACAGCACCAAGCTACTTCCTGAGTAAGATGGATATCGAAGAGGCTCCTTATAGAATTTGCTAGCCATTTGGGCAAGAAACTGCTCTTGCCTGGACTGCTTAAATGGACACAAAGAACCCGCAGAAAGAGGACTGCTGAACTTGCCTAAAAGGTGAGGTGATCCTTCAGGGTTCCTGATTCATAAAAGAGTCCATGAGACATTCTGCAGGACACAAAAGAAAGTTACTGAATTGTCTTTGAATTTTCCTGCTTCATAAAAATGTCTGCTGGATGCTATGGGCCTGTAGGCTGAAGATGGATGCCCCAACAGTAAAAAAGAACTTTGGGTGACTGTCCAGGCAGCGAGATGTCTCTGCCATTTCTAGAGTTTTGGAAGTTGCTTATTTCTTGTCTACTTAGGTAATATTATATCTTTCTGGAGGATTTGATGGAGTTGAAGAATGGATAATTATAGTTTTCCTTAGTTATGATAAAAGATAAAATAGATCTAAATATTGTAACTGTAATTCTTGCTTGATAACTCTTTTGTTATATGTAACTCTATTGTGTTAAAATAAAATGTGTTTAAACAGAAAAAGGGGAAATGGTGTAGGAGGGATCTTCTTTTGTGTTGCTTTCATTGGTTAAATAAAGACTCTGCCTGGCCTATAGAATAGGACACAGCCCTTAGGTGGGCGGAGTAAACAGAACAGAAGGCGGTGAGAGAGAAGGAAGTGAGAGAGCCTGCCATGAAGCCGCCAGGGTCAGACATGCTGTATCTTCCTGGTAAGCCCACTACCTTGTGGTGATTTACAGACTATTAAAATGGGTTGAAATAAGATGTAAGAGTTAGCCAAGAAGAGGCTAGTGATAATGGGCCAGGCAGAATTTAAATTAATATAATTGTCGTGTGGTTAATTTGGGCATAAGCTAGCTGGTGGCTGGGAGCCAGGCACCGGGAAAACAGCCCCATTTCTTGACGGTGGGACACAGCCACCCCCTCTTACAACACCTGTGTCCCTGAGAATTTTTCTTGTAGTGTTTGTAATTACTAATAAGTTGCTAATGAACTTGGGATTTTGTAATGGCAAGGAAAATAAGAATGTAAAAGAAATAAGATTGAGAAAAAATAAGAGGGGAAAAATGCAGAATGTAGAGAAATAAGAATGTATAATGTGGGCCGGGTGGTGGTGACGCATGCCTTTAATCCCAGCACTCGGTAGGCAGAGGCAGGCAGATTTTGGTGAGTTCAAGGCCAGCCTGGTCTACAAGGGCTAGTTCCAGGACAGGCACCAAAGCTACAGAGAAACCCTGTCTCGAAAAACCAAAAAATAAAAAGAATGTATAATGTAGAAGAAATAAGAATGATAGAATTGGGACAGAAAATTAGAGTTAAGAAATTATAGACAATTAGGACAAGAGAATTTGAACTAAAGAAGAAATTAAAAAATGACCCTCAGATACTGTGTGAAGTTTTAGAAATCTTTTGATCCCCACTCCTGAGAAGAACCTCTCTGAGGAACCATGGATAGGGACTGAGAACTGTTCTCTTGGCTTTTACAGGTTGATCCTGTTGCTTTTACTTTTGTTGTAGGTTGGTCACACACAAGGACAAAAAGATGAGGTAGAGTAGGACCACTTACATCATATCCAGGAAGCAAAAAAGATAGATTTCCACAGCCTTTGAGGGCACATTCCCAGTGATCAAATGACCTCTCACTAGGACATGCCACATAGTTCCATCAGTGCCATTTTGGGGACTAACCTCTAATACATGAGCCATTGAGGAAAATTCAAAATCCAAACTGTAGGTTAATTCTTTGACATTTGTGTTTACTTAGTAGAGTGACACTTTGTTTTGCTTGTTTATTTTTTGTTCAGATTGGGCTGTAATTAGTGATTTTTATGTGGGAAGGCCAGTCCATTGTTGGTGTTGTCATCACTGACCTGGTGGTCCAGAATTTTACATGAAAACAAGCTGAGCAAGCAATGGGGATCAAGTTAGTAAACAGTACCTGTCCATGTTCTCTTCCTCAACTCCTGCCTCTAGGTTCCTGCTTATTTGAGTTCCTGTCCTGGCTTCCTTCATTGGAGGATTATGAAGTTTCATCATAGTAATAGTAGCTCTCACTAAGACAGCAGGTTTGTTTTAATGGCTTTGTTTTTTCTGCTTTACCTTCCTCAGTGCTGGATTCTTTGTGCTGGCTCTCTTTCACTCCTCAACCTTGGTTGAGATCTTGACACCTGCGGGTCCAGCAGGTGTGATCAAGGATAAAAGGTTTCAGATGAAAAGGTTTCTTAGCAAGGACAGAGCTCTGTCCTTTCCAAAGTATATGCCACCCAACCCCTGTCATTTGGGCTGTTGGTGTCACTTGGTAACCCGATGTGGGATTTCCCTCTATATGCTGTGAATACCATTGGTTAATAAAAAAATCTGCTTTTTATTTTATTTATTTTATTGCAGTGCAGAATAGGGAAATGTGGGAATTCTAAGCACATAGAGGAGGAGAGAGTAGGCAGAGTCAGATAGAAGCCAAATAGCCACTGCAGGAGACAGATGCCAGATGATGGATGGAACCTCATAGGTAGGCCACAACCACATGGCCATACAAAGATTAATAGAGATGGGTTAATTTAAAATGTAAGAGCTAGCAAGGAATATGCTAGAGTCATTGGCCAAGCAGTGTTGTAATTAATATAGTTTCAGTGTAATTATGTTGGGTCTGGGCAGCCAGGAAATGAATGAGCGGTCTCTGCCAACAGTAACCCTCATTTATTTGTCCTCTAATTGCACTGAATTTAAGTGATAGTTAGTGTTAAGTACCCTCTAGAAAAGGCAAAATCCCAGAGATGGCAATGACAAAACAGGGAATTCATTTTACAAAGATAAGGAAGATCAAGTCCTGTTCTGAACCTGGAAGCAGTTTCTAAGCATGCAAATCAGATTTGAACCTCATTCTCTCTTAAGTCTTCTCAAAATATTCTTCGGTGCTCCTGAGATACTATGAAATCTTTTTAGAGAGGTGAGAAAAAAAATATAATTGCATCAGATATATGGCTTCTGATCAGTATGTGACTGAGACATGCCACGTGTCGGCCAGCGGAAGAGACGACCACAACAGGATTCTTCTCAGAATGCACTTTATTGGGACACACTGTCTTGTAGATAGGAAAGGCAGAAGGACCCCGATCCCAGGTGCGGCTCGCTTATAAGCAGTGCCAGAACAAAGCCCTGAGCTGTCATCGCCTGATAGGCTCAGTCAAAATTGGCGCCATCGTATGATGACCGGATTGGTCAATTCATACAATGCCCTATACAAGTGCACACATGCGCAGAAGCTGTCAGGAGAGAAGCGGCAAATGGAGCTTTGGCTCCGAGCCAGCGAGCTCACAGCATGGCAGTGTGCAAGGCCCCTTACATCTCAACATTTTTTTTTTTGAGCAGGTCAAGTTAGAATTGACAGTTTGCCAGAATAGTTTAATGATCTTAAGATGAGTCAGTAGATTAGAGATGAGGGAAGTCAAATGAAAAAATCTAATCTGTTTCCCTTTCTTTTGCAATCCTGCTTGTCACACTGTGACTGTTGACATTTCTGGGTTGGCATTTGATTCTGCTTTACCCAGGTCTGTTCACAGGCAGCTAGTCATTCATTACTGACAGATGGAAGCCAGGTTCTTCCTTCTACCTTCTTTCTTAAGATGTGTTGAGGCAGTGAAGGTTTGCTCCATCAAAATGCTAGCAAAGAAACTGACCTGAGGTCCAATCTCCCATTCTCTGTACATTTCAATGAATGGAAAGCCTAGTGAGATACCCAAACTTAAGGATGGTGCAGAAATTGTTGGAGTGATCAGCCAATGAATGGTCCAGACTGAGACCAATGACACAATATTGAGCCCATCCCTGTCACTGCCTGGAGTACCAAGCCTGGTGTGGGAGACTCTTCTGTCTATGTGTTGCTTTTATTGGTTAATGAATAAAGAACAGAGGTAGGTGGGGAAAACAAAACTGAATGCTGGGAGGAAGAAGGCAGAGAGAAGTGAGAAGCCATGGAGCCACTGGAGACAGACAGGCTGAAACTTTGCTGGTAGGCCACCACCTCGTGGTGATGCACAGATTAATAGAAATGGGTTAAATTAATGTGTAAGAATTAGCCAATAAGAAGCTAGAGCTAATGGGCCAAGCAGTGATTTAATTAATACAGTTTCTGTGTGATTATTTCAGGGCTGAGCATTTGGGAATGAACAAGCAACCTCCCCCTACACAAGCCCTAGAGACTGGTTGGTCCAGAGACCTAGGCTAGAACCAAACACACCTGGAGAATAAAAATTCAGTGTAATGATGCCTAACAATATTCTGCTATTCTCATAGATGGTCACCTACCCCAATTGTTATCAGAGAGACTTCATCCAATAACTGGTAGAAACAGATACAGAGACCCTCCATTAAACATTTAGTGGCCAGACGCCACGAGCCACCGTCGCAGATGGATGCAGGTTAGACCTTTCCGGTAAGTCACCACGTGGTGACTTACAGACTTTTATAATGGGTTAGTTTATGAGGTGAGNGCAAGGGCCTGCACAATCACTGCCTTGTCTCTGACCTGACAGGAACGGAGGCGGCATATGAGCCACAGGCTGATGAACACTCCAAGGCAGCATAAGGCACCAAACACGCCAACTCCCACCCATTCCTTAAAGAAAGAAAAGGCAGAATGTAGCCGGTCTGTAAACTGGCCCAGGGTAATAGGTTGTACACAGGTTTCATTTAACACGGCAATCCGCATCAGTTGGTCTTGGATCATCTCCTCGGCCTTCCTGCTCCAGCTTCCGGCTAGGTACTCCCCAATGACTTTTGACTCATTTCTGGAATTATTAAACCGAAGAGGCATTATGCACACATGTTTATAAATACGACACACAGCCCACTTGTACCAGATCTGCTAATTCTTCAATCTGAGCTTGTAGCAACTCCATTTTTTGATTGGCTGCCATTATGCCTGACAGCATATGCTTATTAATTCTATTGTTGGTTTCCAAAACAGTGACGGTTTGAGCAACCACGTCATTAATAATGGTGGCAGTTTGTACTTGACTAGCCATGGCCACCCCTGCAGTAACCGCAGCTCCTGCAGAGAGCACTATAGGGGCCACAATGGCTGTCGTAATCCCAAAGTCTCTGCGCTTTCTAAGCAGAGAGATGATAGGAAAGGAATTAGGATCCGTTTCCACTGGCATAGGAATGAAAGTAGGTACTTTCATTACAACAGCTAAGGGCCAGGATCCATTCTAACATTCAGACAAATAGCATACATTCCTTTTACAATCCATCTCCATGGATGTCTTTGAAGCTGAAATGTTAGCTAAAAGAAAAACAAAGGGAGGATGGACACAAACCAAAGCAGATGGCAAGGTAGCATTACGAAGATTATTATTAATCTTAGTGATACTCATCCTTTTCCCCCAATCGTTACTAAATTCTGACCCAGAAACATTCAACAATTTACTAAAGGCTCCGAATAACTGCGCCAGAGCAGATATATCTGCAGTGGCCCCCGCTCGGTTAGAAATTAACCATTGATACCAGGACCATCCTTCTCCTATGGTAGAATTCTTATCAGTTTCGTTGTAAAAATACCTCCTCATTGAAGGTGACAACGAAAAACCTGGAGATACCTCATGATGTTCCCAGGTTTTGCTCTGGCAAGCAGTAAACGTGGGTGGAAATAAAATCTCAAAAGAACAATGAGGCGATGCCCTAAAGTGAGTACTATTGCTGCTTTGATTAAAGGATCCTTTCAATGGGACCAGAACAGTAGTTTGTATGGCCATTGTTGTAATATTAACACCAGTTGTATTGTCG
>JAQHUG010000006.1:868811-923442 GCA_028555095.1 Dicrostonyx torquatus | reverse complement strand
AATAGAAATGGGTTAAATTAAGATGTAAGAATTAGCCAATAAGAAACTAGAGCTAATGGGCCAAGCAGTGATTTAATTAATACAATTTCTGTGTGGTTATTTGGGGGCTAAGCTAGCCAGGTGGCTGCGACAAACAAGCAGGTCCTCCAGCAAAAATTGGCAACTGCCCTCATGTTACATGAGCAAGTCCAACAGTACTCATCTTATAGGTCACACTTCATTTACCTGCTGGTTCACTTTGTTAACACAAGACAGAACCCTTCCTATGGACCCTCCCCCCTTCAACTTCTTTTTCTACATTTGTGTTTAGCTCTATGGTACATTGGCTTTGACAGGAGACCTACACCATCAAGATAAGTGCAGCAAGGGTATATACATCAGTCCATTTCTGTGGACTCCAACTCAAGTTTGTGTATTTTGGCTGGATTATACTGTGTCTACTGTACATCTGTCTTTCCTCTCAAGTCTGAACTCTAGGGAGCAGAGGCTCCAGGATAGGACATAGAAACAACAGCCTTTCAGAGATGACTTAACCAGCAATTAACCTACAATTGTACAAGGTAAAAACTTCTGTTAAAATCCCTGTGTCTTTTTTCTCTCTATCCCTGTCATCATTATCTGTCTGTAACCTGTGTCTTTGTGTCTACATCTCGACCTCTGTCTCTATATTTGTCTCCTGGTGTGGGAGGTCCTTTTGTATATGTGTTGGTTAATGAATAAAGAATCTGCCTTGGCCTGTGATAGGAAAGAGTAGAGCTAGGTGGAGAAAACTAAACTAAATGCTGGGAGAAAGAAGAAAGAGTCAGGGAGACACCATGGAACCACCAGAGGGGAAAGATACACTCTGCCAGATAGAACCTTGCTGGTAGGCCACAAACCTCATGGTAAAATATAAAATAATAGAAATGGGTTAAGATGTAAGAGTAAGCAAAAATATGCTTAAGCTATTGGTCAAACAGTATTGCAAATAATATAGTTTCTGCGTGATTATTTTGGGTCTGAGAGGCCAGGAACAAACAAGCAGCCTCCCTCCTCACAACAGTTTCCTCTGCCTCTGTTCCCATCTCTAAAATCTCCATCTCTGCTCCTGTCACACATGTATCTATCCCTTCCATTTCTTTCCATCTGTATCTGCATCTCATTTCTGTCTTCTATAAGATGGTGTTTCTGGTACTCTGGTAGACCAGGACTCCTGTGGTTGTTATGGTCACATGCTTTCCAATGGAATGAGAGTAGTTGGGAAGAAAAGTATTGATAAAGGGGAGAAGCCAGGGTCCCATTCTGCAGCCCCTGGTTAACGGCAAAAGGCCTGGTAGGTAGAGAAAGTTGGCTGTACTCTTCTGGGTTAGGGGAGGATTTTCTTCAATTTCCTGATTCACAGACTACTTTTAGACTTGGTCACTAACAGCTGATTCCAAGTATTTGGTTAGGGTGAACCTTAATGTAACATTCTTCCTATTTCTGGTGTTTGGGGACTTAGAACTCATGTCTGCGAGCTAAAGATTTGTATCAACTTTGGAAAGCTTTTGGTACTGGCTTCTACAAATATCTTCCCCATTGTTCCTACTCACCTCTCATTCCAGGAGAACAAATGGATGGATCTTACCCTCCTTAGCATTACCCCAAGACTATATTCATTTCTTCATGTTTTCCTCTTGTACTTCTTTTTAAAGATAGTTTCTATTGCAGTCTTTAGGCTGACTAATCTTTCCCTCTCAAGCACCTATCTGCCATTAATCTCTTTAACATCTCTTTCGTCTTAGATTTTACAGGTTTATCTTTAGTAGTTTGATCAAGGTCTTTTTAAAAATATCCTTTTATGGGTTGGTAAGATTGCTCAGTAAGTAAAGGCATCTGCTATGAGCTCAACCTTTGTGACCCACAGGGTGGGAGAAAATCAAATGCCACTCATTGCCCTATGACCATGCATGTATCTCCTAAGATAAACATGAAAAAAAATATCTTTTACAACTACATAATATGATCCATCTTCTTACTTTCTTGAGTAAATAGGTCATAATATTTATAACTGGTCTGGTGTCCATCATCTACCAATTCTACTCTCTGCCATTTCAAGGTCTATTTCCACTGATTAGTTTTTCTGTGTACTGTGGGTCACACTTTATTGCTCCTTGGCATGTTGAATAATTTTGACTAGATGCCAAACATTTTCATCTACAGTGATGAATAACTGTATTTCTAAAATATTCTTGAGTTTTATTCTTAAACGACTCTTTTTAGGCTAACATTCATTACATAGGATCACAGCAGTCTTTAATGTCAAGTTATTTTTGTCTCTACACTGATTAAAAGCCATCTATTGATATACACAATCCACGAATTGTGAGTTTTTTTCTCTTCCTGAAAGCATTTTATTTTAGATTCTGAATATACCCCCCAAAGACCCATGGTAGATACGCTGTGGCACTGTTGGGAGGTGGTAGAATCAATGGCAGGAAGCCTTCATAAAGGAAGCTATGCCACTGGGGAAACCAGGATACAAAATAATTTCTTTAAGAGACAAAAAATTTCGTTTTAAAGTGGATTTTATCAGGAATTTTGTCACAGTAACAGAAAGCTGATTAACATCAGGGAAAAACAAAGCAAAACAAAACAACAAAAAACTATGCAAATGGATGGAACTAGAAAGATCCATCTTGAGTGAGATACCCAGACCCAGAAAGACAAACTTGGTATGTACTCACTCATAAGAAGATATTAGACCTAAAGCAAAGGATACCAACCTACAGCCCACAACTCCAGAGAAGCCAGGTAATAAGGAGAACCTTAAGAGAGACATACATGGATCTCCCTGGGAAGGAGAATTAGACAAGATATTCTGAGAAAATGGGAGTGGGGGGTGGGGGAGAAGGGAGAGTGGAAGGGGAGGGGAGAAGGGGAAGGGGGAGGAAAATGTGAGGGAATTGGATGGGATTGCTGAGATGGGAGTGTAACATGAGGGCCAGGCTTTTGTCCTGCCTGGTCCCCCAGCCGCTTAGTCCCAAAGAAATCACACAGAGAGGTCTATATTAGATTATAAACTGATTGGCTCATTAGCTCAAGCTTCATATTAGCTCTTATAACTTACATTAGCCCATTATTTTAGTATATGTTAGCCACATGGCTCGATACCTTTCTCAGCCTGGCAGGTTACATCTTCCTTCTTCTGCGGTCTGTGCAGGACTCGGGGAAGAGCTTCTTTCTTCCCATAATACTCTTGTCATCATTGCTCCACCTCTACTTCCTGTCTCATTTTCCTGCCTATACTTCCTGCCTGGGTATTGGCCAATCAGCGTTTATTTAAAACATGATTGACAGAATACAGACAATTCTCCCACACCATGGGAGGACAGAGAGGGAGAACAAGGAAGAGATATCTTGATTGAGGGACCCATTATGGGGCTAGTGAGAAATATGGCACTAAGAAAATTCCCAGGAATCTACAAGGATGACCCTCAACTAAGACCCTAAGCAATAGTGGAGAGGGTGCCTGATGACTACCTTAATTGTCATCATAGAATCTTTATACAGCAATTAATGGAAGCAGTTGCAGAGATCCACAGGTAAGCCCTGGGCTGACCTTCTAGAGGCCAGTCTGAGAGAGAGAGGAGTGATAATGTGAGCAAACGGGTTAAGACCATAATGGGGATACCCACAGAAACAGCTGACCTGACCTCGTGAGAGCTCACTGACTCTGAATAGATAGCGGGAGAACCTGCCATAGGATCAAACTAGGCCCAGTGAATGTGGGTGACTGCTGTGTGGCTTGGGCAGTCTGTAGGCCTACTGGCAGTGGATTCAGAATTTATCCCTACTGCTTGAACTGGCTTTTTTGAGCCCATTCATTTTGGAGGGATACCTTGCTCAGCCTAGATACAGGTGTCAAGGGCCTTAGTTCTGCCTCAAAATAATGTGTCAGACTTAGTTGACTGTACTTGGGAAGCCTTACCCTCTCTGAGGAGTGGATGGGGAGCTTGGGTTGTGGGAAGGTGGGGGGAGCAGGAGGAGGGGAGGGAGTGGGAATTGGGATAGGTATGTAAAATGAGAAAAGATTGTTTTAAAAAAAATAATAAAATGTAAAAAAGAGTAGTACAATATAGGTTCTAGATTTAAATCTCATTGTATCTTTATTCCAAACTGGCATTTCCCAAACTGTGTTTCAGGTTGTCTCATGAACACATTTCCAAGAAATGCTAATATGGACTTTGTGGATAAAAGAATTTCAGGAAATAAATACTAAAAAGCCCTGCATACAGTGGTCTATTTTCAGGTATGTATAATGCACAGTCATGTTAAAGATATGACAGACCCTGCTTTGGATTGTTTAAACCAATGTTTTATTAAATTCCACATGTCTTGAGGGAAATGTTATTTGAGAAATCAATTTGGCAAACTCCTGTCCAGGTATATAATTACGATGTGATGCTATGATTCTAGTGATAATTAGAACTATGCCATGGGCTGGACTCTTTACACATTAAATATGTCTGTGTGGTGATTATTTTAATCTTCTGCTCTGTAAAATGTAGCCACCAGCCAGGTGCAACTATTAAAATTAAGATAAAAAAATTTAAGTCCAATTATTCAGTTACACAAGCCATATATATTTTAAGTGTTTCATGAAAGTCTTCTAGTTTGTATTTCTGCTTTGTGGGGTCCATACTAAACATCTCAATAATGCAAGTCTTCATATATTTCTAAAACACACAATAGCAGCGCTTTTCCAGAGTTCCTAATCACCACTGAAAACATTCATTTATTAATCTTCATAAAAGCTTTCTGCAGTAGAAAGGCAGAGCCTTCCTGCAGGGAAGCCCGCAGGTGTTGCTATTTAAGGGCAACTTGAGTTGTTGGCTTTGAGGGAATTGTTCCATTAGTAATCTGCCAAAGTCCCCTGTGGTCATCTGCATGTGTTACAAACAGATGTTATGGGCATTCAGAGCTGCAGCCTGAAGCCTTGCCATTTCATGCCTGGAAGTGAGCGAGTCACACAGACACAGGCAGACACAGTCTGCGACGACATGTGCCCCTGATCTCAGGTGCAACCGGAACCCAGAGCTCTTCTTTCAAGAGGGAACAAGTTTTCTCCTTTTCTCCATCCAGTGTGTTATTTCCACACCAAAACACCCATTTCAATCAGTGTGGCAGGAACCAAGCTCACTCACTCAAACAACCAGTGTAGCTGGAGAGATGACTCAGTGGGTGGTAGTTCATACTAGGTAGGCATGAGGACCTGAGTCTAAACCCCCAGCACCACACAAAACAGTAGGCATAGCTGTGTAATCTCAGATATAGGGAGTGGAGACAAGTGGTGGGCTTGGGGTTCAGTGAGAGATCTTTCAAGGAGTAAGGTGATGGTGACAGAGGATGTCCTCCTCTGATATCTGTGTGCCAACATGTGGACATGTGCACTGCACACTCACAGACATGCACCACACATACTTCACACATATTTTCAAATGTCTGTTTAAAGCACATGTTTAGATGTCAAAGGGGAGCCCAATCTATCAGAGGAGCCCCAATTGCATGAGGACATGGGACAATAACCCTAAGCTTGCTACCAATGGTGTCAAAATCTCCTCCCTTCTTAGAAGACTCTGTTTGGCTAAGACTGACTTCTGTATTCCTTAGTAATCCCTCTCCTGGACAGTGCTGGAGGCAATGTGGAGGTAACAGAGGGAGGCTTCAGCCACTGCAGGATATTAGACTGAGTGAACAGCACTGCAGGACGTCTGCTGGCATTTGAATTTCAGACTAGTGGTGACTTTTATCCTAAGGTTGGGCATCAACTTTGCCTGCCTTTACTGTAGCGTTTCCTTTTCTTCTTATCTCACTTCTCAGCAGGCCTTCCTTGGCTTCCCCTCCCACACCATGCTGTGCCTCCTCCCCACATGTCTGCTTGTTGGCCATGTGTCTAACCTTCATGGCTACTTCAATGGCAGGCTTTTTCCCTTCTCTTCCCCAGGCAAATGCTGAAGTTTATAGTTTGATGGCCCTGGAGTTGTGCTTTTAAAATCCAATAAAAGAAATGGGGTTGGGATTCAGTCATCATCAGAGAAGCTTTTTTTTTTTTTGATTGGTGGTACTTAACACAGCAACCCACAACTGGATAATAAGGAGAGGGTGAGAAGCATTGGAGTACTCAGTACTAAAGAGGATGTCTTCATCAGACCTCAGGGTTCAGGGGACTATGTGGAAGAGGAGGCAGAAAGACTACAGAGGTGACAGGTGACCCCAAAGAAACTGTCCTCCAGGGGGCTAGAGAGATGGCTCAAAGGTTAAGAGCACTGAATGCTCTTCCAGAGGTCCTGAGTTCAATTCCCAGCAGCCACATGGTGGCTCACAGCCATCTATGATGAGATCTGGTGCCCTCTTCTGGCATGCAAGCATACATGGAAGGAATGTTGTATACATAATAAATAAATAAATCTTTAAAAAGAAAAAGAAAAAAGAAACTGTCCTCCAGACTCAATAGGACTGATGTGAAAGAACCCCCAGGAGTGGGGAGAGTCTCACTTAAGTCTCAGGATAACACGACCCCACAAGAACTCACAAGAGACCGTCCTTGCTGCAATCACAAGGTGTTTATTGACAGGAACCAGTGTGCTGGGGCCAAGACTCATATCCCATGCAGGGGTAGAGGAGTTCGACCCTGAGTAGCTGGGAGAAGAAGTATTTAGGGGAAGAAACCACAACCACAAAGGGGATAGGGAGGGCATCATTGGAAAATTCCAAAAATACCAGTGATAATCACAAGGGGGTAACTTCCTGTTTCTCAAGATTATTCTCAAGATTATAATCTAACTTTATGGTCAGCTAGTTCCTGGAACAGAGTCACTGAACCGGCGAAACTAGATTTTTGGCTCTTCTATTCCTGCTAGATTTTTGGCTCTATTCTTCCTGCTAGAGGGGTCTGGATTTATCCGGGTCTTTCAGATGTACACATGAGCTTGCAGAGATGTACACATGTTGCAGCATGAACATAGACTGCACAGTTTAAGAAAGGACTTCTACTTGTCCCTTGACCTCAATACATATGTGGTGATACATGAGCGCGCGTGCATGCACGCACGCATGCACACATACGAATACATAACCCCTACAAAGTACATGTATGCATGTTCAACATATTTTAATTAGTTTTATTTCCACCTATAGTATTTTTTTGAACTAAAATGATCTTTCTAGGCAACTGCATACTCTTTTGTGAAAACATGGAACTGTCAAGAGAGCAGTGGGTTTATCTGAAATAAACTGTCATCTTCTGGGAAATTCTGAGGCCAGCACAGAGTGGGCAGCCATTTCTCATGGGCTAGCATCTCTCCACATTAATGTTCTGAGACAGATTAGCCTGCCCGGCCTACTTGGTTAATCCAATTCTTTTCCCACTCTCTCTTCCTCCTGGGCAGTTGAAGCTCTGACTATTTCTCATTTGTTAATTACTGAGGAGACCCACATTCTCTTTGAAGGATGGAACTCTGCCCTCTTTGAGTATTCCTGACATTCTGGGAGCCACATGTTTGTTCAGGTTTCTATCCTGTCCCCAGGCTCACACTGTGCTCACCGATGGCCCGTTGGAGCCTCCACTTGAGCTCAATGTCCTGATATTCTGTAACACTGTATGTACTGTGGAGTCTGCTACTTCCTGCCCATCAATCACATTGGCAGCTAGCCTAAGAAATAGTTCTTTTTCCCCTTACGGTATGCATCCAGAGTAAGTGTGGTGGGTTTTTATTCTGTTCTTCAAGACTCTATTTAATAGAAAATGCATAAAGTCGAGGGAGATGGAGAAGAGAGGAGAGTAACTCATAAGCCCCCAGTTTTCACAAAATGTTGGAGTTCTAATCATGGCTGGGTGATCACAGACAGCACTGCCATTTCTTTAGTAATTGCTCTGGGCCACACACTCCATGAAATGCTAAGCATGGATTATGTAAGTACTTTAATTCTCTTATTGAATCAATGAAACAAATATTGCCTTTTTACAAAGGAGGAACTGCCCAGAGGAGTGAGGAAAACTGGCCCATTTCATAATAGGTAAAAGAGCTCCTCTGAGATTTGTTCTCAAGCATCCTCATGCTGATCCCAAAGCTACTAGATTATATAACAAGGGCTATAACTGGGTTGAACCAAAGGACCTTTGGAACATTGAAATATCTTCTCCCCAAGATGTTTACTTCCTGGAGGCTGATATGCAGAGTCACAGCTGGCCAAGTGTAAAGAATAAGTTCCTGTGGAGTCCTCAGCTATAAATGTGTCCTGTGCATTGGGAATGTCAGCGCTTAGGAAACATTGAGTAAGAGGTGGAAGTAAGGCTGGAAGAGCCACAGTTTTGAGAGGGTTGGGGGCAAAAACAGTGTCTTCTAGATATGCTAGGGCCACCTCACTCACAAACTCATAGCAGCTGTGGTTGTCTGTACAAGACTTGCACAGACTCAAACTAGTCTGCTTTCCAACATGAATGAGGGATACCAGCCCCCACCCACACTTAAGGAGCTATTGAAAATTAGTGGGTGCAATGGGAGAGAGTTTAGGAATTCTTTAGGAATGAAGTCCTTGATAGGTTGACCATGTCCTAAGCCCACATGCATATAGGCAGTGTTGCTTTTGGACTTAGTGGGTCATAAAAAACATTAAAAAAAAACCTCACATAGTTGGTAGGAGGATGGGGCAGGGGTAGTTCCAAAGAGTTAGGTGAATAATAAATACATTACATTCATGTATGAAATTCTCAAAAAAATAAATAAAATATAATAAAAATAAACTGCCTGCTTTCTCATCTCCAGACCAACATGCTAGGCTTCATATAGAATGAGTATTGATGTTATAGATGAAACTAGGTTTGCCGATCTGCAGTTTCTAAAATGGGGAGATTGTTTTAGGTTTTCTAGGTGAGCAGAATGCAATCACAATGGTCCCTTTAGCAGTTCAGACACCAATGTGAAGATGCTACATTGCTGGCTTTGAAGATGAAGGCAGAGAGACACAACCAAGGGGCACAGGCAGCCTCTGTAACCTGAGAATGACAGGAAATAGATCGTCTTCGATAGCCTTCCAAAAGAGTACAGCCTGTTAAAACGTGATTCTAGCCAAGCAACTCAATGTAGACTTGTGACTTGCGGTAGCATGAGGGAGCTCCTGTATATCTATCTATCTATCTATCTATCTATCTATCTATCTATCTATCTATCTATCTATCTATCTATCTATCTATCTATGGTGTTTCATGTAGCCCAGACTAGCCTTAAACTTTCTATATAGGCAAGGATGAATGTGATGACTGTGAATGGCTGATCTTTCTGTATTCACTTCTCAAGTGCTGAGACTAAAGGCATATGCTGTAGTACGATATTACTCTTTTGTTCCCCAGCTGCCCAGATCTGAAATAATCACACAGAAACTGTATTAATTACAACACTGCTTGGCCATAGCTTAGGCATCTTTTTAGCTAACTCTTGTATCTTAAATTAACCCATCCCTTTTATTTTATATTTTACCAAAGGCTCGTGGTTTACTGGTAAGGTTCTGAGGCATCTCCAGAAGGCTGTCTCCCTCTGCAGCTACATGGCGTCTCCCCTGATTCCACCTTCTCTCCTCCTCTATCTGCTTGGAATTCCCACCTTACTCTATTCTGCTCTGTTGTAGACCAAAGCAGCTTTATTCATTAACCAATAAAAGCAACATATATACATAAGGACTTCCCACACCAATATGCCACCATGCCCAGTTATGTGTATTGTTTTAAATCATGAAATTTCTACAGGTTTGTTATAGCGATGGGAGAAATATAGCACATTCTCTGTCCTGGGAGATACTTGAAGGATGGGAGGTAGAGAGAGGAGGAAGAAAGGACAGAAGCTGCCTATGTTAGATCTGAATGGGATGGTTGGGGATATACTGGGAACAAGCTGGAAATGGGTTTCCTCTGCCATGCTAGCCACATTTTGCCTGGAAATAGTAATCTGAATGAAGAAAATTAAATTTTATTATGGCTCTGTCTTACTTCGGATTTCTATTTTTGTGATGAAACACCATGACCAAAGCAACTTGGGGATGAAAAGGGTTTTTTTTTGTTTGTTGTTTTTGGCTTACACTTCCATATCACTATTCATTATTAAAGGAAGTCAGAATGGGAAGAAGCAGGGCAGGAACCTTGTGGCAGGAGCTGATGCAGAGGCCATGGAGGGATGCTGCTTACTGGCTTCCTTGTCATGGCTTGCTCAGACTGTTTTCTTACAGAACCCAAGACCATCAGTACAGGGATGACACCATCCACAATAGACTTTTATCTCCCATAAATCTCCAATTAAAAAAAACTCACACCTTGCTCACAGCTCAGTCTTAGGGGAGAAATTTTCTCAATTAAGTTTCCCTACTTTCAGAAAACTCTAGCTGTGTCACATTGAGCTAAAACTAGATAGAAGATACTCTATTACACATGAACTATTTATGTACATTTTTAATGCTTATTGTTCTTATTTATGATACACAACACTCTATTTTGGTGTGTGTGCATACATGCACATTTGAGAGCTTCTGAAATTTTTCTCCCAGCCAATATTCAGTATATAGTGCAGCATTTTCATCTATAGACCTGCTAAGGTCAATTAAAATGTAGACAAAGCCTGAAGAATCCTTGAGCATACAATGCCAGCTAGGCCTTACAAATGACCTTACCTTCTATGATTTACAGATGTAAGTGCAAGTTAACTTGGGCTACTTCTTACATAGGCCTTTCTTAAAGAAAACTGAAACTCCAGGCTAACCAATCAAAAGCTAACTTAGAGTAGAGGTACCTCCCACAGGCCTGACCTAAATGAGACAACTGTACCACCACACCTGTCGTGATGGTTGCTGAGGCTCCCTGCTGACAGGAAGAGAAAAGGCCCATGAAGAAGAGAGAACTTCCAGATGAGACAGAAGGCAGAAGAGATACCAGACTGGGGTCCTGACAATGCTTATATGGTGAAGGAGCCCTCTGAAAATTCCCCCCTCCACACACACAACTTCTGCTAACTTGGTTTAGTCAGAACTAGTTTATATGACTTTACCTGACCACAGGGGAAATTAATCATTTATTTTATTGCCAAAAAGCTCAACTGCAACCAGAATTGATCTGCTAGTAAGGAACAGCGGAGACTGGTTACTGGGAAGCAAGGATGTAGTCACCGAGAGGACGTGTAACTCTAGAGGGAGGTTCTCTTATTGACAAGGCTCTCTGTTACATAGATGTTCATTTAATTACCTTTAAGGCACAGCCAAGGTGGGCATGATAACTCTTACCAAACTGCAGCCCTCGGGACACTGAGGCAAGATTGTTGGGTTTGAAGCTGGCTTGGGCTACAGTGTAATAGCCTGTCTCAAAACAAGTGTAGACGGTCAGACATTTAAGTGACTTTCTTAAATGTTATGAAGCAGGTCAATAACCAATACTGGAAGACAGTGTCTGTTATAGAAACACCACTTTTTGGTTTGGTGACCTTTGACTCATATATCTCCAAACCTCTCTCCTTCCAGATGCACCAAGTAACACCATATTGATCTATTTCTAGGAAAGTGATGATCTTTTTGAAGGAACATCTGTCTATGTAGGAATCTAATAGTATTAAAAGGTGAAGTCTCTGAAATTCTTTGCTTCTGTGAAGACTTTGAGGTATCATTTGCTAAGTGATTGACTGATAAAAAAAAAGTCAGACCATGGAACTGTACTGATATCTCAACAAATCGTTCCCATTCATATTCATCCGGCTTTCAAAAACGAACTAAAGTAAGGGGTAGAATCAGAGACCTAGGGCTTCAAGTGTGACTGTGCTAGTTAGCTTCAACTGTCAGTGTAACACAGCCTTGAGATTCCTGAGAAGGGAGTCTCAGTTGAGTCATTACCCAGATCAGATTGCTCCATGGGCACGTCTTTGGGGGACTGTCTCACCCGACAATTGATGATGAAGGTCCACTCTAGGAAGCATCATTCCCTGAATGGCTCACTGAGTAGCATAAAGCGAGTTAAGAGTGAGCCTGAGAGCCAGCCAGCAACATTCCTCCATGGTTTCTGCCTTGACTTTCTGGGGTGATGGAGTGGTATCTGTAAGCCGAACCACATCCTTTCCTCTCCTGTGGTGCTTTGGTCAAGTGTTTCATGGCATCAACCCAGATGAAGCTAGAACAGTGACTCAGAGTCCCTTTCAGCTTCCTTTCACGTCTAACAACACACTGGCAACTGGAAAAAGTCTATTCCGTTATCCAAAAGTAAAGAAGCGCTTTCTGCCTTTGCTTTCCTAAATGAGTCACAGCTGGGTGCTGCTGGACTCAAGTTCCTGGTTTTCCAAAGCCTTGGTGTCCCCCACAGCTATGTGTGTCATCTTGGAATTTTGGAGTTGGGGAGACTCTATCAAAAACACTCCTTTTCATAGCTCTTTGCCATTGCGGTTAAAATGAGATCAAACCTGCAGAAGTAAAACAGTAGGGCTGCAACAATAGACTTGTCACTCGCAGTATCCCCCCCGCACTTGGGATTTAACCTTACCGCTTGAATGGAAATGGAGAGCAGACATTTGTGAATACGCTTCAAGCTCTGTGAGGTGTTGGTGTATATTAACCTCACACCCTCGGAGAAGGAATACAGAAAGTGCTTAGCCTTGCAGTGTCAGGGCTACTCTACAATTCTAATCACGTGATGGCACAAAACTGCTTTGATGTCGGTAAAATCATACACAGTACATGCAAAATGGAATCTTTCTGAAGCGTTTGTCCTTGGCTGATCACTTCCTCGCAGTTGCAGACACTGTATATAAACAAGGGAGTCAGGGAGGAAGAAAACCTAATTTTTCAAAGAGGAGGAAATTTAGGGGACTTTTAAATGAGGAAAAAGCAGAATGAGTCTAAGATCCGATTAAGGTGAAATATACAAATGAGAGAACATACATTGTTCTGTCAAGATCGGTTTCATGCCAGGGTCTTGGTACAGGTGACCCATTGACTTTATCTCTTGTGAAAGGAATACAGATTCTACCTCCAGTAAACAAGCAGGCACTGTAGGAAAGAAATGTTAAGAAGGGGAGACAAATGCAAAGGAAGGGAAGGAATAGGAATACCAAACACCACAAAAGTTTCTTTTCTCCAAGACTGGAGAACTTTGTCCTCTTCCCATCATGGACTGCTCCTCAGGGTGTTCATGGGGCCCTGTGGGGAGAAGCAAAAGGGCACGCGGTATTGCTGACACAGAGCGATTCATAAAAAGGAGATACAGTTTTTCTTAGTTGTACTATTTCCATCTTTGTAATGCTGAGGATGGAACCTGTTAGCCAGGGCCACCCCATTTTATGGCTATCTCCTATTTCAGACACTAACAGTTAGCTGTAATTATAAGTTGATTACCAGAACTACAGTGACTTATTTTTTTAGATTCTTCTGTCCTCCATTGCCCCCTGGTAAACAGTCAGCCAGAGGAGGTGTTTACTGATCACCTTATATTATTGTTCTTAGATAAAACTGAGTCACCTTGCCTTCTCTTAGCACCTGAGAATTGTCAGGATCCTCATCGGGGGTGGAGCTTCATACCAACTGTCTCTCTGTACTGGGGTTTGCTCTAGAATGAGTTAGCATAGGCCTTGCCACACAACTGTGAGTTCATATGTGCAGCCACCCCGCTATGTCCACCATTCCCTTGTAGCTATCTACTGCCTCTAACTTTTACACTCCTTCTGGCCCTTCTTTCTCAATGATCCCTAAACCTTCGGGGGAGGTGGTAGTGGTGGTAGTATAGATGTTCCACTGAGGACTGAATACTCTCCAGTCTCTTGTCTCTTATTCTCTTTACCTTGGCCAGTTGTGGATTTCTGTGTTGGTCATTTTTTATCTACTGTAAACAGAGCTTCTCTGATGGGGATTTGAAGATACCTTAATCTATGGGTATAATGGAATGCTATTAGAAGTTGGTTTAATACTAGGTCTAGCTGGGTGGTGGTGGCACATGCCTTTAATTCTAACACTCGGGAGGCAGAGGCAGGTGGATCTCTGTGAGTTCAAGACCAGCCTGGTCTACAAGAGCTAGTTCCAGGTCAGGCTCCAAAGGTACAGAGCTACAGAGAAACCCCTGTCTTGAAAAACCATATATATATATATATGTGTGTGTGTGTGTGTGTGTGTGTGTGTGCGTGTGTGTGTGTGTGTGTGTGTGTGTGTGTGTGTATATATATATATATATTCTATTTAGCAGAATATAATAGTGGTAAGTTCTATCCAAAGGTCTATAATCTATCTAGCCATTGGTTCTTAGCCTGATACTGGTGATGAATATTGGTTTTTATCTTGTGGAGAAGACCTTAAGTTCAAGCAGAAAATGGTTGGTGACTCCCATACCGTTCATGCCACTATTGCAGCAACAAGCAATGTCTTACCAGACCAGCGATTACTGTAACTCAGAGTTCACAGTGGGTAAGGCTGATAATTACTTTTCTCCTTCAGAATTATACAAGGCACCTTCCAGTACTGTGAGAGCTACCCAGTAGAAATGTTAGCTTTGAATATTTAGATATGCTTCATCTGTAATACTCATAGAGGCCAGGACTTTACTAAGGGTCATTCATGGAATGGGAGATAAAATACACTGGTCTAAATGGGACTTATGGAAGAGAAAGGGATAAATTTGCATGGGGGAGGGGAGGGGAGAGGAAGAAGACTGGGAGAATTAAATGATACTAGTCTTGACAGAGAAGGCATATAGAAACCTACAGCTGTTGAAGCTCCCTAAACTATATCTATGCACAAACATAATAAGAATTAAAATGGCGTTGCCTTATAACATTGATCTCTGACCTCCACATGCACCCCCCACAGAAACATGTGAATACATGTGAATACAACACACAGACACACAGATACACATACACAAATGCACCAGAAAAGACTTAACTTTGCTAAAATCTGTGTCTTTGTTAAAAAAAGAAAAGAATAGAAAAGAAGGAAGGAAAAAAGAAAGGATGCAGTAGGTCAAAGAAGACAATAGAAGGCAGCTCAGCTTCTACTAGAGAAAGGCAACTGTGAGTTCTCTGTGCATACATATTTCCTCTGTCTTGGCAGACTGTACACAGACCACTTAGCTCAGTTCAGGACTCTGTCTCTGGATAAAGTAGAGGCTATTAATATAATACTTTTTCTTGAAAATCATTAGAATTTTGCCTTTGCTTTTAAATCTGGGTACACAGGTCATTGTCCGGAGCATAGGAAAAGTGACTCTACCCATAACTGTTGCTAAGGACAGAAAAAGGGGAAATGGTATAGGAGGGTTCTTCTGTATTTTGTGTGCTTTCATTGGTTAATAAAGAAGCTGCCTTGGCCATTTGATAAGGCAGGACTTAGATAGGTGGGAAAAAGAGAACAGAATGCTGGGAAGAAGACTGAGTCAGGGAGAGAGCCGCCATGAAGCCGCCAGGGTCAGACATGCTGAATGATTCCCAGTAAGACCACTACCTCGTGGTGACACACAGACTTTTAGGAATGGGCTGAATCAGATGTAAGGGTTAGCCCAGAAGAGGGTAGTGATAATGAGCCTGGCAGAGTTTAAATGAATACAGTTTTCTTGTGGTTATTTCAGGCATAAGCTAGCTGGCAGCCAAGAACTGGGCAGGAAAGAACAAAAAGGACCGCATTCCTCTCAGGTGCCGGGAACACAGCCATCCCTTCTTACAACAAGGTTCAGCATGAAGCCTAAAGTCGAGTGAAGAACTCCTTCAGTTTGAGTCATATTTTGTCATTTTGAGAGGACTTAGAAGCATTATGAACTTTGGGATATTTGATCGAAAAATGATTCTTCTCACTGAGAAGTGGTAATATCCATTTAAAGGCAGCTAATTGATTGTTAGGCATCTTACCAATGACAAAATTCCTGAAATAATCAAGTCCCAGGAGGAGCGATATTTATTTTATTATTTTATACATATGTGATGGTGGTGGCAGTGGTGGCATGGTGGTGGTGATGATAGTGGGGTGTGTATGTATGTGTGCTTGCACGTGTGTCATGGCATACATGTGAAGGGGAAAGAACAACATTCAGGAATTGACAGTTCTCCTTCCATCTCAGGTGCTCAGGCAAGATTGCCATAAGCACTTCAACCCACTGGGACATCTTCCTGTTTCAAGAGAATTATTTTAGAGTTGCAATCTAAAGATTTTCAGCCCATGGTTACTTATTCCTGGTGCTTTGGGTCTATGACAGCCTGATGACAGAAGCATATGGTCAATAACATTAATCTCATGGTGCTTATGAAGTCAAGGGGCTTCTTGACTTCAATACCCACTGCACGTGATCACACTTTAAGACCTCATGTCCTCTCACTAGGCCCCTCCTCTCAAAGGCAATACCATCTTTGAGCACCACAGAATAGGGACTGAATCTTGAACACATGAGCCTTTGGGAGATATGTAAGGTCATAACAGGGAAAATAAACTAGAAAATTCAGACTTTGGGGGTCCTACTTTCATGGGCCGACAAGTTGGTTAATCATCTAAGTGGGTCTTGGTTTGGCTCTGGAATAGGGAGGTTGGCTCAGAGTTTTAGATCCCTGGATTTAGGAAAATCCAGTCCTCTGTTCTCTAACCTAATGTTTGCCCAGTTCAGATATTTCTATTGCAGCAGCCCCAGCAGCAGGTGGCAGTCTTGCCCAAGACTGAATTCTCTAGGTGACTGGCACTCTTTTTCTGTCTCATTCCATGCCACTGATAGATAGTTTTAGGAGTAAGGACCTTACTAATCATGTTGAAACAAATTCTTCTCCCCAGCAATTCTCTTGCATATTCCGTGTCTGATTTCTGGTCCACTTCAATTTAGTCTTTATACTTTTTTTTTCTGACTCTGGTCTTCCCAACATTAAGCTCATTAGATTTTGCAGTGAATCGACTGGCTCTTTCCATCAGCCTAAATTCCCTTCACTGTGAGGCACTTAGACTGAACATGACATCCAAGAATGTTCTGCTTTATGGATGCAGGACATAAAATGCAGGACTTAGGATGCAGGACTTAGGACTGGGGATGCTGCCCAGTGGGAGAGCACTGACCCAATATTCACAAAGCCTCGGGTTCCATCCCAAGGGCTAAAGAACTAGAGTATACACAAATAGATCCTGAGACTGAGTTAGGATTGGGGTTGACTCTCTATTTCAGTCCTCTGTGCAGGATACTGAAGGAGGCTATTCTTGACTTAGTACCCATGCTACTTTGATCCTGGTTGATGTGAGCCAATGAGAGACTTCTATAAAAGAGATAGAGAGAGAGAGAGAGAAACAGACAGACACACAGAGAGACACTGAGACAGAGACACAGAAAGAGATAAGGAAAAATAGACAGACTGAGGGGGGGAGAGGGAGGGAGAGAGAACAAGGAGATACTCTATAAAGCCAATTCCTAGTACCTATTGCTTATTAGTTTTCTAGCTCTGTAACAGACTTTTCCTCAAATTCTCCTAGTTAACTCTTGGAGAATACAACCCCTGTCTCTGCTCACCCCCGTGGGCACAGGAAGCACACAGATATAAGCATGTTGAAGCACTTGAACTGCACAAGAGCATGTCTCTTTGAGTTTGTGTATGTAATGGTCTTAAGTTCCCCAATATATGACTTTTGAACTTGGCCCCCAGGGAGGTATTTAAAATTGGTGTTGAGCACTTGTGACTCTTGTTTTCAGAGTTCCCTTAGCCTTCCTTCTCAATGACTTGGTGGCAGTCTACAGCTTTTATGAATGTGTGCTCCCTATCTTTAACCATGGAGAGGCAGTATAGCATTATGAGGAAAGCTGAACTTTGTAGAAGAGAACTCAGAATCACAAGCCATGCAATACAGAAAAGGGAAGCTAAACTCGATGAGCTTCAACTTCTTTATACACAGAGAGAATCTGGAGAATCTGACAGATTTGGTGTGCCCTTAGCAGATATGTCTGTCAATCTCTTATGCTCTGTTTGGTCCATAGTAGGGATCCAATAAATGGTGGCTTCATACATAAAAGGAGAATGATCACTATTTTAAAAGACTACTGGCAAGAAGAGTCCCTCATGAGCTATGTAACTTGAGAATAGGAGAAGCATGAACCACCTATGATGGTGCAGGGTGGACAGACAGTAGACTGAAGAACTATTTACTCTGACTTCTAGAAAGGAGAAAATGTTCTTACTGGCAACTGCAAACATTTGAAAAGATTTGAATGCTATCTTTTTTTTGAATTCCTGATTATCTCACTGCATTTTTTTTAACTCTCCTGCTGACATTGTTCATTTAGTTCTCTCTGATTTTCTTCTCTATACCCAACACATACATACACACATACACACACACACACACACACAGACATGGATACAAACATGGATACAGACACAGACACACACTGAGAGACCTCATTTGTAGTGAGAGCTCTCTCCCCGAATTCACCAAGGTATTCCCCCACTTTTTGCTAACGGGTAACTTTTGATGCATGGATTAGCCTGATTGGTTTTCTAACTCATTAGTTCCTGCTTCTATAGTTATCATTACACTAATGCCACTTTCCTCAAGTCGCTAATCTTTTAATTTTTTGTTCAAAACAATAATTTATTTTCAATCTGCTGTAGTTGTTTTTCATAAGAAGTCTTTTTTATTGTTCCTGCTCTCTAAACAGTCTGCAAATTTTGTTTACATTTCTTTTTGATAAAATCATTATTTAGGAGGGAGCTTAAAATGTCCATGTTGTAATTTCTAACTGCATTGCATTACAACCAGAAAAATCATTAGTATACACTTTTGTTGTTGTTGTTTCTTAAGCTTACTGTGGAGTCTTGAAAGGCTTGAATTGTCTACTTTACCTAGAGTGGTCTCAAACTCCAAACCACCTAGCTTATAAGTATGCACCACCACACATATATAGGAAACATTTTTATGTGTTCAAATTTCTTTAATAATTCAATATTTTCCTCTTTTTTTGTGGGCACCACTACATAATTATGTGTCTATGCATTGAGGCCTCCCATAGAGTTTGATTATCTTATTGCTATATTCCAAAATTAGAGGCAAATTAAATCTTATTTTATCACAGTTTTTCTTCATGTAGCTCCTTTCATTCCAATGTGCTACCCTCATGAAATGTTTTATAAATATCCATTAACATATTGTTCATGCGTGGCATCAAGGCTTTTCCTTTCCTCTTTGAGCCTGATGTGTTCTGGTGTTTAAAACGAGTTTTAAAATACCAGGGAGAGGCTTGGCTAAGATTCCAGAAGATCTCAAAGACAAGAACAGTACTTCAGGACCACGGACAGCTCCCACACCATAGGTTGTCCAGTTTAGCTAGCTATAGGGCCCAAAATTAGAATAGAGGCATGAAGAATCACCTACAAAAAGGAGAATTGGTGTCTGGTTTAATGCAAGACTTAATCAACAGTTATTGGACCTTCCAAGATATGGTGATTTGAATATGTATTGTCCCACATAGGCTCACCTGTTTGAAGACTCGCTTGACTTCAGCTGATATCTCTGTTTGGGAAGGTTACAGAACATTTAAGATGTGGAACTTCCTTGGATGAAGTGAGATGCTGGGACAGAGCCTTGAAATGACATACCCTGACCACACTTGCTAACTCCTCTCTGTTTCCTAAGAGTAGTTACATTATTACTATCCTGTCCCTGCTACTCCGGTCAAGCCTTCCTTGTCCACTACATTGTTATCTTTGCCATGGTAGACTGTATCCCTCTAGAACCTTCAACTAAAGTAAACCCTTTATCTTCTAGCTGCTTTTGTCAGTGCATCTTTCTGTAACAAAGAGTTTAACCAGGAACAGTCCAAAGCAGAGTATTCATTGTATGTCTTCAGTGCTACTGATCCACTGGGCAAGATAATCTTAGTTAGGACAAAGAGTATCTCATGCTATTTTGCCTGAGGTACATTCTTTTTTTATTTTTTTATTTTTTTGTTTTTTTTCGAGACAAGGTTTCTCTGTAGCTTTGGAGCCTGTCCTGGAACTAGCTCTGGCCTCGAACTCACAGAGATTGGCCTGCCTCTGCCTCCTGAGTGCTGAGATTAAAGGTGTGCACCACCACCCCCAGGCCTGAGGTACATTCTTACAAATGTATCCAATTATATGATTGAGAGCAATCTGGCTGCAAAATTGATTTCCACATTGATCCCAGGCTTGATTCAGTTGATCAAGTTGGCTAGGCAAGTGTCCCTTTCCTCTCCGCTTACATCCCCCTGAAGCTGTTTGATCAGTAGAAGAGGATGCTCTTCCTTCCCTGATAGGAGGCCTGGTCTTTGGTCAAGCAGATATAGAGATGCTTTCCCCTGATAGAACCTCCACACAGGCCTCAAATTTGTTCAATTAACATCTCTCACTGTGGGTCATCATTCACCAAACATGATTCTGATTCTAACTGAGCATTTCATAAAAGCCCCTTTTATGAAAGAATGTGTGTGCAAGGCATGACACCACTAGACAGTTCAGTTCCTTCTGGTGACTACAGAAAGTTCCAGTACAACTTGGTAACTCATTAACTCAGCTCTATATAATTAGTGTGATGATGACTCCATCTCCAACCCCCCCGTCCTTTCTCAGTGTCAATACATCAGTCTTTGCATCTCTTAGATTGAAAGTTACAACTTAAAACTTCACAGCTATTGCCCAGATACCACCTGTATGGCCACCTTCCAATGAGGAATATCCTGAGTCCTCTAAAACCCTGCCGTTCTACCCATAAAAGCCTGACAAGAGAGCAGTGTGTCCTGTGATGCTTGACCTGAATCCCTTCTCCTAGTTCACAAGTTCCCATAGACTGGCTAGCCAACTCACAGTCATGACACAGTGTAACTGTTCCTGGGTGCCTGACAGGATGGAAAACCAGCAGGTTCAAGCAGCAAGGTGGGCTTTCAAACATATGCTTAATTCCTGGGAGAAAATCTTTGTTTAAAGAAAAGTATCTTTTAACAAATGTTTGTGTTTGACTAAAGAAGAGAGAGCAAATACTTAATTTATGAATATGGTAATTTGTCTTCTCAATTGATAACAGCCTAGCTGAGTATTCATTGCTATCATTCAGATTTAGCACAACATAATCTTTGGCTAAATGACAGTGGGCATTTAAGAATGGCTATAAAACAAGCAGAAGGCCACCAAAGTTCTTGACAATGGCTCTTGTTCTTTACTTAAAAGCTTTAGAACATGTTTTCTACTGATAATATCATAATAATCTCTCTCTCTCTCTCTCTCTCTCTCTCTCTCTCTCTCTCTCTCTCTCTCTCTCTCTCTCTCTCTCTCTCTGTCACATACATGCTGTAGAAAATCCTACAGCCAGTAGCCTTTAAGTTACCCACAGACTTGGGTGTGGCCTTTTACACTATAAATACTGATGTAAAGTGCATTTCCTCTCTCTTCCAGCTGTGGGATTTAGTTGCTGCTCCCTATTCTAGCAGAGGACTGTGATCTGTGAGTCTACCCCTAAATAAATAACCCTTTATTATACTTATTTCTGAACTAGTGTGGGATTGCTTTTTAGCGTCCATCTTCACACACACACATTAATTTTTATTTATCAGTTAAAAAGCATCCACTAGAAAGGCACACATTAGTGCCTTTCTGCTATCTGAGAGTGATCTAGTGATCTAGGCTACTCAGTGTTCTTTAAGGTAATTCCTTATATATTCATTGCCCCCCCAAGCTATTCCTAATTTTTGTAAAGACCCTTTCTTTATGAAGTCAAATGGTCCAGCAGTTATTTAGCTATCCAATATTAGTTTAAAAACCACACACAACAGAAGTGAATGCAGATTTCACTGGGTACTTAACCTGCCATTTCCTAATAATTACTGTGTTTTCCTTCTTTGCTGTGCTCAGTTCCATGACAGTAAGTGGGGGAATTCAGATATCCATGTGATCTTCAGAAATTGCTTATATATATTTTTAGAGATGAGATCTCTACTTAAAGATGATTTTTAAAAAGCCATGAAATGAGTCAGCAGCAATGGCAGAAAGAGAAGAGTGAGATCTCTCTAAGATGCTATCTTGCACATGGAGTTATGCGGGAAATCCCAGGCTTCAGAAGCACAGTGCTTGCCTTCGTTCCATTAGAATGGGATAGTAGGGGATTAGAAGCCCTAGAGAATAGAATTTATATGATTCCTTACCTAGAATCCTGAGGACCACCTCTACACACACACACACACACACACACACACACAGCTCATGGGATCATCCATTCATGAGTTAATTAGCTATGTAAACAATACCTCTATCAGGAAAGTCAACTGGGCTCTATTTCTTAGCTATGTACCTCTTGCCATGTTACGATCTGTGCCTTTGTGGGATGTGGTATAATCCCCACTAGCAGGAAGAAAACCCTCACCTGATGGCACCCCTGAAAATAACCTGATCCAGTACTCAGACACAACAGAAGAAGGGCTAAGATGCTGAAATGAAGTGTTCTCCATAGATGGTGCTGGTGTTGTATATAGCTCTTATAGTTAGATGGGAGGCCCTGGGTGAGCATTCTTATTCTTTATACCCACACACACTCACTCACACACACAGCACAATCCACACCACTTTAATTTTACTTGCAAGCCTACCCACCTGCTTTCTCACTAGAAGAACAAAATGAAAAATGAAACAAAGCCAATTTCCTTCCACTTACCCTCCCAGAACCTATCCCTGTTACAGTGATGTTAGAAACAGTGAAACAAAACAGAAGCAGAATGTATGAGTTTGCTTCATTCTCGAGTCTACAATTGGGGGTCTATCTCTTCTTTTTAGAAAAAAATATATTTTCATTTTATGCATATTTTATTGCTTCTGTGTATGCAAGTGCAGGTACCTGCCCCATGTCCTGATGGTCTCAGGGTGAATGTGAATGGGGGGTTTCTGCAAGAGCTGCCTCCTTCCATGATTTCCTCTCCTCCTCCTCCTCCTCCTCCTCCTCCTCCTCCTCCTCCTCCTCCTTCTCCTTCTCCTTCTTCTTCTTCCCTTCCATGTTTTCAATGCTAGGGCCACATTAGCCCCAAGGGAATTCCAATTTCCAGTCATCTGACAATTCTACCCACCACACTGTCCTGGTCCTGGGCAGTGAACCAGGGCCTCATGCATCCTAGACTAGTGCTCTCCCACCGAGATGAGCTATATCCTCACTCCCACATACTTGTCTTTTCTACAGCCCGAGAGACTCAAACTGCTTCAGCCTGTGGAATTTCTGGTTTATCGCTTGTACCACCAGGCCCAGCTCAACAATTCATATTGAGTTAAGAATGACATTCATCCCCTTATCCGCAATTTACATTTCCCAGAGTCTATAAATCATGGTATTTGTGAAACTTTCTCATTGATGTTGTCTTCTCTGTGAAGCTGTTTGCTCCATAACCAAGACAGAGTGGTCCCATAATATAGCTGAGATGTGTGGCTAAATACCAACTGTTCCCAGTTGTTGGGCACCAGGCCTCTCCAGCTGTGAGAGATGAGACCCACCAGTGGCTGTGTGTCTCCCTACGCTCCTTCCAGCCTTTCTGAGTAGTATAACAGAGCTGGTGACAAGTGTGCAATAAATTTCTTGAAGTCATTGGCTTATTGTCTTTGAGCATCTTTGGGTGGATCTGCCCTCTCCTTGTCCAGTGTGACTTGGGCAACCTGAAGGCTTACTCCATGTGAGATCTGTCCTCTGAAGGCTTACTCCATGAGAGATCTGTCCTGACTTAAAGTAGACAACACAAGGCAAAAGACCTCTGCAGCTTGGGGAGACTGGAGATGCAGATGTTACATGTGGGGATTTTGGGAGGCTGAAGCCTCTGATGAATGCATCTTTAATAGGTATTTTTGGGTTACGGGTTTGTTGGAGACATTTTTTTCCTTTCCCAGATTTTTTAGTACTCTTTGCAATAGACATGTATCAATTATACATGGGACGCTGTTCAGAAACCATTGTCTCCTGCTGCTTTTATAGATGTGGTGTTGCTGATTAATAGAAATTTAGTCCTGACAGTACAAGCAATGGAAATGGCATTTACTCCAATAAGAATTCTTAATTTTTAATCCTTGGGAATTCTAAACATGTGATTAAATGAAGAGGCTCAGAGACTGTATGAATATTCTGATCACTTCCTTTGTCTTCCTCCTAGGTTTATTACACTTTGAAAATGGAGATGATACAGCCATGAGGGATGGGGATGTGGTTCTGTGGTTCTATGTAAGAGCACACACCTACTGTGGGAGAACATAGACCTCAGTTCAAATCCACAGTACCAATGTAAAAGGCTGAGCATGGCTGTATTTGCCTGCGATGTGACCCCAGTGATGGGAGTTAGAGGTGAGAGCTCATGGCCAACCAGCCTAGAAGATTCAGTGAGCTTCTAGTTCACCGGAACTTATCTCAAGATGTGACAGAGAAGGATTGAAGAAGATTCCTGACGCCCTCTGGCTTCTGTGTGCAAACATAGCTGCACACACACCAAACACCAATTAACTAATTAAAAAAACTATTATGCTTTCTTCTAAGTTCATCCAGGTCTTCCTAGCCCCTCTTTGCCTTAGGCTAGCCATAGTTTTAGGCTTTCAGATTTGTGTCACAGCCAAATGAGTGGCCAGAGTTCCTTTTATCTCTGCCCCTTTAGGAAAACATCTACTTTATGTCCACACTACAGATTGCTAAATTCAGGCCTATGACCTCAGGTGTAGGCATATACAACTTTGCCTCTTCTCCTATGGGAAAAGAAATGTATCCACTCTGAAATCTAGGTAAGGCTTGAAATGAACACATGTGCACACAAAGACACACAGACATGGGGCAGGGGAGCAATGTTAGGGAACTTTCAAGATTGAACCATAAAACGTCTTGGAGCATCTCCTTCTACTGTGTGTCTAACCTCCTGGAGGATGAAAAGTCAGTCAGTGGAGAGAACAAGGGCTTCTAGCCAACAGACAGGCATATGCATAGAGCTTACTGTCCTCTTTGTTTTCTGTTGCTGTCATAAACACCATGACCAAGAGCAACCTGGGAATCATGAGCTTACTTCAATTTATAGGTTATGCAGTCTATGCTTAAGGAAAGCTAAGGCAGGAGCTTGAAGCAGAAACCACAGAAAAACTTTGTTTACTGTCTTGCCCAGATACCTTTGTTATGCAGCCCAGGCCTGCTTGCCTAGGGGACAGCACCACTCACAGTGGACTGGACCGTTATCTATCAATTAGCAATTAAGAAAATGCCTCCTAGTCATGGCTGAAGGCCAGTCTGGTCAAGGCAGTTCTTCAGCTGAGGTTCCCGACTCCCAGATGATTTGTCAAGTTGATAGGGAAGCTATAACACTCACCATGGATGAAGATGTCATTCCACACAATACAGCTGAATAGCATATGGGTGTCATGTGTTATGTGGTGTGTGTGTGTGTGTGTGTGTGTGTGTGTGTGTGTGTGTGTGTGTGTAGGCCAGAGGGAGATGTTGAGTGTCCTGCTTTATCACGCTCTGCCTTGCCCCTTTGGGACAGGGTCTTTCACTGGAAGTGGAGCTAGGCTAGTGGCCGGGACCTCCAGCCGTCCTCTTTCCTTCCGCCTTGTGGTTTTGGGACATGTGGGTATGCTTAGCTTTTCTAACGGGTGCTGGGACCCGAACTGAAGTCTTCATGCTGCACAGAAAATTTGCTTACTGTTGAGCCTTCTCTCCAGCTGCCAAATTTAGGTTTTGCTAAAAAAAAAAAAAAAGTTGTTTCCGAATGATTTGTGTGGAGAATGCTGATAGGCAGATCCATATAGAGGACCTCATCTAAACAGAACAGGAGTGAGTAGATACTAACATGGAGAATGAACAATGTCAATCAATTGAAAAAAAAATGGATTCTCATTTCCGTTGTAGGCAATATAGAGAAAAGTCAGAAAGCCAGAGTTAATTTTTTTTTTCTGGGCAAAGATGATTGCAGAATCTATAGAACAGAATGTGCCACCAATTTTTTTTAATTAATCCTAAAGTTCCAATGAGAACAAGGAAGGTTGTGTTTCATAATTTATGATGGGGAGCATTCCAGCGTTGATTTCATAAGAGAATTCATTAAGTCAGTATCAAGCCATGCCATTTTAACTGTGCTGTCTAAGTATCTTCAGTTCTGATTTTTTAATTAGCAGAAGCAAATAAAGGGAATTTCTTTTCACCTGTGGGGAATCATGCTTCTGTATTTTAGGTGACTTCAGATTTGTCCTGATGCAGCCATTCTGATAATCACAGTGATTGCCAACATATTGTTAATTTCCTGAGACGTCCCATCCATTGCCTCAGTGTTGGCTCTTATACAATCAAAAGGGACAAAGGGCACAAAACCTCATAGTAAGTATTGATTACTTCTGGGGAAACAAGGCATCGGAAGTGTCAGACAAAATGTGATGAAAAAAATAACTTTGCCAGAAGAGGCTTTATTGATTGTTTGTCTACCTACTTCCTTCTCTGTAACACACGTGCATGTGACATACTCCCACAACCTGGGTCTCAAATGTCCCCCAAAGGTCAGTGTGTTGAAGGCTTTATCCCTGGGGTGGTGCTGCTTGGGAACAGGGCCTTTCAGAGAACAAGGTCTGAGGAGACATTTTAGGGAACTGGAGGCAAGTCCTTTTAAGGGGCTAGTCACCCCCGCCCTACTTCCTCTGCTTTTTACTTTTAAGCTGCCATTGTAGGATTAGCTGTGCCCCACCATGTGTTCCTGTTGTGAAGGACTGTGTCACCTCCGATCAGAATCCAAATGGTCAAGCCATGGGAAAAGATCAGTATCTCAGATATTTTGTCCCAGTGATAGATGCTAACTAGCATGGACACGGACACACACACACACACACACATGCACGCACGCACGCACACACGCACGCATGAAGCACATAGGATATTAATAAAGATCATATCTTCTGTGCCTTTTAAGTGTTTTGTATTTATTAGCTCATTTAGCTCTGAACACAATCCTGCAGACTAGATTTACTTACAATGGACCACTTTGTTCAATTATAAGACAGAATCTCCCGTAGCTAAGGCTGGCCTTGAACTCCTGATCCTCTTGACTTCACCTCCCCAGTGCTGGGATTCCAGGCTTTCGCTGCCAAGCCCAGCAGCCACCCTTTTTTTTATTGTAGCTGGGGAACACAGAAAAGTGCAGACCAAGGCCACACAGGTGTTAGAAGGTCAAATGGAATGCTGGCTCAGCATGGACTCTCACTGGGAGATGCTTCCTGTCCTCTTGTCCCATGCCCATCTCATTGCACACTGCTTCCCTCTGCCTCTGGCTCCAGCCCCTTCTTGGCTGGTGATAGCCCTGGAGGGTGGTGCTGAGCCAGACCTTAGCTGGCTGCAGGTGCAGAGCTCAGAAGATCTCATAGTCTGGCTTGTGTTCTCTAAGCAGTCCTGGGGAGAGCCCTGATGGGCTCTGGACAAAGTGTGTCCCCTGGTATAGGCAAGTCTCCTCCCACAGACATGGCAACAGCAGCAACTCCAAGGGCCTGAACTTTTGGCTTAGACTCAAAAGTATGGTTTTGTTTCTTCTTAGAAAGGTGATCTTGAGAAAGCCCCCTAGACCCCAGTCTTCATTACTTTTCTATTGCTTCGGTAAGATGTCATGACCAAGGCACCTTATAGAAGGAAGAGTTGATTTGGGGCTTACAGTTTCAGAGGGTTAGAGTTCACGATGACTGGGGAAGGAGCCAAGACAACTAGTAGGCAGGCGGGGTGCTGGAGCAGTAGCTGGCTGAGCGCTCACATCTTGGACACAGTCACAAGGTGGAGAGAGACTGGGCACAGTGTGGACTTTCGACATCTCACAGCCCACTTCCAGTGACACACCTCTTCCAACTAGACCACATTTTTTAATCCTAATTCCAAACCCAAACAGTTCCACCAACCAGGGACTAAATGTTCAAACATATAGGTGCTATTTTCACTCAAATCACTGCCCACCTTCCCCCTCACTTCCTTGTTTGTCTTTAATGAAAATAATTACACTTACCTTGTAAGGTAGCTCTCTGGAGTTAATGGTACAATGAATCCTCCCGCTCTTACCTTGTATTAAGGTGGGCATTTCAGCCTGTTTCTGGGACTGTCTTGGTGTGATTTTATAAGTGGGATTATTGTATGTCAAGCTCTATGTTCCACAATTGTAGAGAATGATTTTCCCACTGTATTTTCTACAGAACATTAATTTCTACATAGGCTATAATAAATGAAGGGGCAATTGGGAATATTGAGGGGAGGGCTCTAATTCTTAATTTTCCAAATTTGTTCCTTTGAAGAATTTTCTTTTAGTTATATGCTTGATAGAACCTAAGTTCTGTTTATATTATAAAATGTTCCATTTTTTCCTCTTTATTGTTTTGTTGACATTAACATCCTTTTAACAGCTTCAAGACGTGTATTGCCATCACGTCTGTGCCCATTATCCGTGTATCCTCCTCCCGCTGCTGCTGACTTGCTTCATGTTCCCAATGAGCTTCTCTCCTTCTTTCATGCCTTTTCTTTTGACCCACTGAATTTAATTAGCATTGCTTGAGTGATCAGGGGTAAGGTGTGGTTTGATTGGAGCCTGAGCAATTCACCAATCGTTACACCATTAAAGGAAATGACACCGCCAAACCTGCCCCTCCACCCGCCATCCCCAGCAGCTATGAACTGCCAGTAGCCCTTCAGGAGCGGGTGGGCACCTCAGGAGCTCTCCCGTCCCCTGTTCATGATGGAAGGCTGAAGGGTCTAATGTTGTGCAGGTATTATATTGGCCTCCTGCTGCTGGGTGAGCTTAAGGTCTACAGAAAATATTTTGAGAAATATTGCTTTGGACAAGAGCACTCAATCCTGACACATTTGACATATTTTATTGAAATGTCAGGCTCAGGGGTGCTGAGGCATCAGTTCGGGTTTTAAAGTGCTGCTGAGCAAGCTTCAAGGCCTGAGTTTGAGCCCTGGGTAAAGCTAGGTGTGAGCCAGGCATGGCTGAGTGTGATGGCATTCATTAGATCTCAGCAGTGGAGCAGGGCAGGGGGTGCAGAGGGCAGAGGCAGGTGAATTTCTCTGAGTTCAAGGTTATCCTGGTCTGTATAGTAAGTTCTAGGCCAGCTGGACGTAGAAATACATAGTGTGACTCTGTCTCAACAACAACAGCAAACAAAAAGCTAGCTGTGGTGGTGGCCTCTTCTTAGAACCCAAGCACTGGGGAAGGAGTTAGAGATGAATGAATCTTCTGGGCTCTCTGGCCAGTCAGCCTAACCGGTGAACTCCAGGCCAGTGAAACAAAACACGGTGGACAACTCCTGAGAATTACACCTGAGACTGGCCTCTGTACACAGCTGTGCACACATGCATGTACCCATGGACAGGCACACACATACCCAAAATTTCACCCAAGACAGCAGTCTCATGTTTCACAGTTTTAACTCAGGTGACAGGGCCGAAGGCTAAGTGAGCGTCTTGAATGAACCCCTTGTAAGCCAGCGAGACAGCTCAGAGTCTGGTGTGATGGGGTGGAAAGGAAGGCAATAAGATTCTTCAGTACATTTCTCTCACTAGGAAAGCCTGGCATAAATAGTCAATACATTATAAACTCAAGGGTCCCCCTGGTCATTTTGGTGCCCGTTGGTGTTTGTGCCACATGGAAGCTTTAGGGAGGATCAGTTTCACACCTAAGTTATCTGACTCCAAGTGAAACGTTCGACACCATCGGTGAACTCACTCTGCTGGCACCGGCAAGCAGGTGAGGTCAAACACTCATGGCTTTCTTGAGCTGACTGCGTTGTCTGGTATTTTCTGATGATTTTGGTATTGGGATCAAGCCCAGGCCCTCAAGTATGCTTAGTATGTGCTCTACAATGAACCTACATCCAAACCCTCTGTGCACACACACCCTCTCACACACATGTGCATGCACACATCTCTCTTTCTCACATACACACACATGCATGCACACTGCACTCTCTCTCATACACATACACAAAGACAATTAAAAATATTACTATGATTTTTTTTAGTGAAATCAAAGCCAGAAGATTGCAATTTTTATTTGTATGATAGGTTCTGCTAGGCCCTGGGGAAGGGGAAACTGAACAGGGAAAGTGGGAGGAGTACAAAGTGAAGGGAAATGGGAACTGGCGGCGGGTGTGTGTGTCTGTGTATGTCTGGTTAGCCTTGGGGTATCAGAAAGTCATGGCTGTCAATTCCTTCCTCAGCAACAGATGGCATTGGAGAATAGGAAATGATTGTTGGAACTGATGAGGGGAGAAAGCCAGTCCCTGAGCCTTTTCCCTCAGAGTTCTGCTCAAAGGCTTTTGGAAGCTCCATGTGGGGTCTGGTGTCTAGAGAAAGCCCACAGGCCTGCAGAGAAGCCTGTTTCTGTTGGGAGTCAGTTTCCCTTGCCAGGCCTTATCTCAGAGAGCTGCCAAGGGCCATGGTTTCTTCTCTGTGGAGGAGCCCTGTTTGCCTTATCTCGCTAACTTTCTGCCTTAGACATTAACTCTCCAAGGTATCAAGACAGAAGCTGGGAAGGAAAATGAATGAGTCACTATCTCTGTCCCCCGGGGGCTCTTGGCTTCCACACATGCGCACACTGACACCTCACATGCCTCAATGTAGTGATATTTCATTTGTATTTTAATAAATAAAGCTTGCCTGAAGATCAGAGAGTAATCAGTCGTCTTGGTCAGCCTTATAGACCAGGCAGTGGTGACACACACCTTTAATCCCAATAGACACACTAGTTCACCATAGAAACTGGGCAGTAGTAGTGTATGACTTTAATTTCAGCACTAGAGAGGAATATAAAATGGGAGGAGACAGCTCTCAGTCAGTCTCATTCTGAGGATTCCTGGAGGCAGGCTCGCCATTTTGGACTGAGGTAGAGGTAAAAGTCAATAGCTGGTTGTTTTGCCTTTCTGATCTTCAGGTAGAACCCCAAAATTGGTCTCTGGGTTTTTATTAATCGTGTTACATCTCAAGACTATAACGATAGCAAATACAAGTGTATCACATTCTGTGTCTGCCTGAAATCCTTCCCTCAAACCATGACAGATGGAATTGAGAGAAGGGTATCCCGGAAGTGGACGTTTCTAGAATATTCTCCTCAGGAATGTGTGGCTGCTCTCCTCTGGATCTGACTACGGTTCTGTCGTCATGGGTTGATGACCTCCCACCCAGGCTCTGGCTCCACTTTTCAGACACAGTCATTTCATCTCATTGCATCCTCATGCTAACATTGCCAAAGACACGTTGTTTTATCTGAATTGTTATTCTTAATTTACAAAGAAGGAAAGATGAGCCCCACCACAGCTAGTTCATGGCAAAATCTAAGAGTTTGTCTGGTTCCTGATCTCCAGTCTTCTCCATTTTATTTCCCATAAGCCCATAGTCGAGCAGGGAGGAGCTGGGGGGAAGCAGTCACCTACCTCATAGGCATCCAAATCAGGACTGGCCAGAGCCTTTGAAAAAGCAGTCTGTTTAATAGGTGCGGATTGTGTTCCCGGCACCTGAGAGGAACGCAGGCCCTTTTGTTCCCTGTGCCCGGCTCCTGGCCACTAGTTTATGCCCGAAATAACCACAGGAAAACTGTATTCATTTAAACTCTGCCTGGCCCATTATCACTAGCCTTTTCTTGGCTAACTCTCACATCTAAAACTAACCCATTTCTAATAATATGTATCATCACTTGACTGTGGCTTACTGGCATGAGTCTAATCAGTGTCCACCTCGGGCTGGAGAATCATGGCATCTCTCACACTTCCTTCTCTCCCACCATTCTGTCTACTCCACCCACCTAAGGGCTGTGTCCTATTCTACAGGCCAGGCAGAGTCTTTATTTAACCAATGAAAGCAAAGAAATACAAAAGAACCCTTCTACACTAGCAGTCGCCCAGATTAAACAGTGCCCACCTGAACTCTGAAGGGCTTCCTGCAGGAGTGGAACTTGCTCCTCTTTTGCTCTGATTTTCCTTTATTGGCCCCAAGTAGAGTACTTTGCCTGCTGCCTGCAGAGCTTCCCAGCTGGTGCAGTTCATCCCTGACACTCAGGTGATGGTTTTCTCAAGAGCCAGAGTCTCTACCCCAGCCTTGCATCACAGTGGTCCCTTTTCTTCCTCTTCAGAGGATGCAGTTAGGGTTGGCGAGATGGTTGGGCAAGTAGAGGTCCCTGCTGCAGACTGAGTTTGAGCCCAGGGACCCACAAAGCAGAAAGGAGAGACCCGGATTCTCCAAGTTGTCCTCTAACCTCCACATGTACAAAATCCATAAAAACAGAATTAAAAAAGATGAAAATATTGCTTTCCTACCTGCTCCAGGAACCAAAGGCTCAAGGTGAGGTGATGATACATATTCTAAATCCCAGGTGGGTTCTAGGCACAGGGCTGAGCCCTCTGTCACTGGAGATTTCCTTTTCCCTTTATGAGGCAGTTAAAAACTGCCACTGTATGTGATGTGTTGGCTGGGGACCCTGGTGACAAAGCTAATTCTATAATTAGCACTTCTCACCTCCTTCTGAAATCACAAAAGGCTTTATAATTCCGAACTCTGAATAGATCCATTAGTTAGGCTAAGATAAAAAGGCTGCAGATAAGACACCTCCCATCGGAGCCCAATGGGGAGACAGCCAAATGGAATTAGAGAGCTTTGTTCACCGGTCTCTTGCCCTGGAAATGTCATTCACTGCAACCTTCTAAATGGCGGTTTGGGCATGAGGTCTACACTGGTCAGTGGAGGTCAATGAAGGGATGATTCTTACCTACATGGGCTCACTCCCTCACAAGGATGGGAGGGATACCAACCTGCCCCTGGCTACTGATGGGTGGCTGTCCTGGGATTTCTGCCACTGGGCAGCCATGGAGGAGAAGAGGTCTTAACTAGGGTGCTTTTGGCTCTTCTTGCAAACTCTTCTCTGTCACTTTCTTCTAAAGTGATGTTATAGTCTGGAAACTGACATCCTCCAAGGTTCGCATATCAGAGATTGGGTTCTGGGGTTGCACTGTTTGTGAGGTGGTGGAATCTTCCAGGGTCAGACCTAGAGGAAGGTCTTTAGGTCATTGAGACTGTCATGGAGGGGAATAAAGGGACACTTCCTGTTTCTCCTATGGTGAACACCTTTGTTACAACAAGCACACCCACTGTGATGTGCAGGCTCAGCTCCATCCCCAAACAGCAAGGCCAACTGAAACCTTCAGAACTGTGAGGAAAGCTTAGCCTCTTCACTTTATCCTCACCTAGCTAATCACCTTGGGTATTTTGTTGCAATGATAGTTCACTAACTAGCACAGAAGCTGCAAAAAGAGAGAGCGAGCAGCCCTGCATACTTGGTAAGCATCTGTGGATACTGTTGTACTTCTGTTGCGGGTTCCTGGCAGCTTGCTGTGGGTCCGCAGCTTGCTGCAGGGTCGAGACCATGCGTCAGTTCCCCAATGGTCCCCAGCCATGTGGCGGTGGGCAGTGGCGGGCGGGAGATAGAGAGAGATACCATACAGAGACGGCTGCCAGTCCCTGAGTCCCAGACAGAGACCACTGCTGCCTGGCGGCCCTGAGAACAACCAGTCTCAGGCAGAGATGGGCAGGCAGGTGCATGAGACCAGACAGGTACCCAGGTAGAGTAAAGTTGAACATTTGTTAAGGTGGATTATGGAGGGGGAAGGGAGGTGAAGCGGAGGGGGCAGAGAGAGAGAAAGAGAGAGAGAGAGACAGAGAGAGAAAGAGGGGGAGAGAGAAGCAGCAGTAGCAGCAACAGCTGCTGCCTCTCGGAGAGAAGGAACAGGAAGAGAAGGTGAGCATCTTTGGCTGCAGGCAGGAAAGGAGTGGGCATGGCTTATCTCTTAAAGGAACAGAAATCATTATAGTCCCACCTCTTTTTTATAATAAAAAATCAGGCGGTTAGGCATCACAGGTCAAAGAAATTGGGGTGGCAGATTTTTAAGACTGCTTCCAGCTTATTTGTGGGTGTCATCTTGGGGGCGGGGGAACCTGAGATGGCAGGGTGTTGGCCACATCCTGGCATAGCTGGTCTCTTTGCTCCTGTCCGGTGTTTGTGGCATGGAAATGTCTGGTGTCTCTTACACCTGATTAAGGCAATGGCAGAACAAAGAACAAAGTTAAATTAAGGAAAGAAAAATTTTTAGGACCAGGGAATTGGTGGGGTGGGGTGTGGGGGGTGTTCTGACCTGTTTAAGGTGGATCCGTTAATTTGGCTCTCTGGAACTCACAAGAATTCTTTGAGTTTGTGGAAACAGAAGTTTTAGGCACATACATTGTATAAACAGTAGCATATTTATGTTAGAATGACCATGACAGATAGTTTTGTACAATGAAAAGTATTTTTAAGACTATGGAAGGCAGCATGAGAGAGAAATTTGATCTGAAACTTGTTTAGTGAGGTTGTCTTTTTAAACTGACAAAGCCTCTCAGCTATCAGACTGTATCAGAGATCTTTGAGAAGGATAAAATTTTACTTGAGTTACTGATTAAAAAATGACAGAGAACTTACTTGGTTGGCACCCAGAGCTACTCCTCAGGGTCCTCCATGATCTCTGAAGGTTGCATTTGCCTTTTGCTGTTTAGTGCAGGACATGCCAGGCTTCAGAAGATCCTGTGGGCTAAGAAATCTGTAGGAAGACAGGCCTACCTTGACCTGAGCAGCTAGACTGTCGATTCTAGTGATTTTGTCCACATCAGGAGATCTTCAGCTTAGATGAAGGGCAGCTTTGCCCAGGCCCAGTGGTGAAGCCAACTGTGGATGGACGTTGCTGTATCCATTTATCTTCTGTCTTCTTTGGAGGAAGCAGAGTGCTGTTAGGAGCCAACCTGTCTCTTTTTGATATGAAAAGTTTTTTTAATAAATGCCATATTCCCCAGATCTCTGAGCAGTTGAGGGCTGTCCATTAGGTATAACTACAGTTTAGAATCTGCCTGGAGAGCTGGGTCTGAGCTTGACCGCATTGGTTCTCAACTTAACAGGTAAGATTTACACTCATAAATGACAGAAAGAAGAAAAATTGCTTGCAATAGAAGGGTAATGACAGAATTGAATATATTCTGTAAGAAACTTAAAAGTACAAACCAGTTTAAAACATGAGACTTACTGTTTTTGTAGTCTGAAATGAGATATAATGAACAATTATAACATTAAGCATAGGTGCATTTAAGTTACATGCATGAACATACACAGAGAGAGTGAACAGTAATTGGATGAAGTGCATGCTTTAGTGGGCCCTACCAAAGGCATGCCACTGCAAAAAACACACATTCATCAGAGTCAGCAAGAGGAATTTAGAGATAAAAACACAAGTAAACCAGGGGACAAAACAGGGTATACTTCAGTAGAGATGGGAGAACCTGGTCACTTGGCCTGGCTTGGTGGTAAGGTAAGAGAATTAACAGGGAGAACCAGGCAGGGAATACCTCAGTAAAGAAGATGGAACTTGGTCACCTGGTCTGGCTCTCAGCCAAGATTGCAACGAAGTCACCTGACCTCAGTTAAGATGGTGGTAAGGTCACATGACCTCAGTCAAAACGGCAGCAGTCACACGTTGTATGAAAAAGACACAATTTTTGAGCTGCAGGGATTTTAAGCTTAAGAGAGACCTAGAGGCATGATCCACCCTGTTGCTGAGCTGAAATGCCACAATCCACGGGTGGAATTGAAACAAACAAACAAGAAAACTGGGGGAAAGACATTGATAGCTTGCTACCCAACAGTTAAAATTGTATAAACCCACGTAATGGTGATACCACAAGGCCTATAACCAAGACATCTCCCCCTATAGGTGGGTGTAAATCAGCATGACCTTCCAAGACTCATGGGAGGGCGTCCCCCAGACCATGAGTGGGAAGGTAAGGCCTGACTGGATCCAGTCCAGGCGACTGGAAGCCAGAGAGGCCAGAGACTGTTCTGAGTGGCTTTTTATGGCGAGGGAAAAAAGAAAAAGAAAAGAAATGGAAAAAAGATAAAGAATAATCTGAGGGACCTTGGGTCCCCAGTTGAATGCACTGTACAGTGTGTGCAGTGCTAACACGGGTGGAGTGACCCCAGGTCAGTTCAAACACAATCTTAGCTAAGGGAAGCGACCATAGCAGAATGGAAGAGACTCACCAATAAAAAGACTGGTTCAGGATCCCGATCCCTGGAGAAGAACTGGAGTGGGAGAACCTATCTGAGCTGTGGCTCCAATGATGTACTTTTGTGTGGGTCCCCAGCAGCTTGCTGTGGGTCCCCGTGGATTCCCCAGCCATGTGGCGGTGGGCAGGCAGGTGAGAGAGAGATGGATGCACCATGTAGGATAAAGGTGAACATTTATTAGGATTATGGAGGGAAAAGGGGGAAGGGGAGAAGAAGAGGAGAGACAGAGTGGGGGGGGGAGAAGAAGAAGCACAGCTGCTGCCTCTCTGAGAGAAGGAAGAGAAGGCGAGCATCTGTGGCTGCAGGCAGGAAAGGACTGGGCATGGCTTGTCTCTTAAAGGGACAGAAATCATTACAGATACAGCTGACCAGGCCAGGGATAAAATCCAGAACTATCTGAACAGGTGCCTTCTTCAGACAGTTGAGAACTAGCAGGAAATGGTGACCTCTAGAGCACAGGAGGACTTCCAAAGACTGTAGCGGCATTACCTGGGCTGCAGGGAATCAAGTCTATTATGGAGGACAGTTCAGTGTTTAGGTTCAGGGACACAGTTCAGTCGGTAGAGTGCTTGTGTAACAGGGACAAAGCACTAACTCGGCTGTATGCCCAGTTTGGCATAAACAGACATGGTGGTATGTGCCTGAAGGACCCAGCTCTCAGATGGTGGTGAGTGAGGAGGGTCAGAGGTTCAAGCTCATCCTCAGCTACTTAGCAAATCTGAGGCCAACCTGGGGTACAGGAGAATTTTTTTTTTTTAAATCTAAACCACATGTGTTCCCAGCACCATTTCAGAATATTTTGGCATGTTACCTACCAGCCCCAAAGACATTTAATTCTCTAGGAAAATAGTATTTGACTTACTATTTGCTATCGATTACAGTCCAGACTCTATGAAGTTACATGGTAATTTTTTGTCTGGTGAAGATGCTAATGGCTTTCTTCTTGCAAAAAGATTTTATTGCCTCCCAGCACATTAACCAGTGTGGTCTGGAAATTAGCATACTCTTTCAGCTGTTCCTGATGGCCCATTGAAATCTTTGCCCTTCAAATTGTTCTTGAAATAGTGTTACCCTCTTGTGGTTCTCTCTTTTATGAAGTCAATAAATCTCCACAATGTTCAGGGGAAGATGGTCTTCACTTTTTGAAAGTTATGCTTTGACAATTTAGGGGAAAATCCTAAGAACTGTTGGGGCTTAGGCGGAAGTGAGGAGGGGAGAAGCAGGCTATGTTGGCTTGAGGTTCATTCTCATGTATTCTGAGTCATGGACTAGGGTCCCCTGTGAAGGTGGTGTGAGCTCACGTGTGTCCTAAGAAACATTGGGACTCTGGTTAGAGAATCAAAGTATGAAAGATGGGAGTAGGGAGAAAAGAGTAACACACACTGAACTCAGTGAACAAGGAAGACTGTTGGTATCGTGGGGCAGGGAGCATGGGCAGGCGGCTTGGTGAACATCCTCACCTAGGATGCACCAACGGGCCCTCAGTACTCATGTCCTAGATCTAGAATGTCACTTGCTGTAATTCTAGGGGGAAACAGTGGAAAGAATTAAATGAGTTTCTACGTTTTAGTTCCCCAGAAGAGCTAGGAGCCTTCCTCCTGTGACTGCTCTTCATCACCTCTGCTATTAGTGTTATGAGGAAGAGACTCCAGGTAAACAATGAACTCACCCCTCGTTTGCCTTTTGACACAGGGTCTCACCATGTAGTCCTGGCTGTCCTGGAGCTCAAAGAGATCTGCCTGCCTCTGTCTCCATAGTGCCATGGTGTCTGCCACCATGCCTGGCACCTCATCCATATTTGTGCACAGCTACAATTACTATAAAAATAATTTTGTTTTTTGTTTTTTTTAAGACAGACTATATGTAACCTTGGCTGTCCTGGAACTCACTTTGTAGACCTGGCTGGCATCAAACTTAGAGATACACTCACCTCTGTCTTCCAAACGCTGGCATTAAAGGTGTATGCCACTGCAGTCTAGCATTAAAAAGAATTTAATCCCAGGATTTTTGCTTATTCTTTTAAAAAAATAACTAATAGTTTATGTGACTCCTTCTCTCCCTCCCTCCTCTCCTCCTTCTTTTCCTCTCCCTTCCTTCTCTTTCCTTCCATCCTTTCCTTCCTTCCTTCTCTTCCTTCTTTTTTATTCCATTGTTTCTTCTTTCTCTTTCTTTTCTCTCTTTTCTCCCTCCCTTCTTTCTTCTCTTCTTCTCTTCCCTCCCTCCCTTGCCTCTCTTTCTCCCTCCCTCTTTCCTCTTACATTTCCCAAACATGTCTTTGAAGCATTGTGTAGTCTTTTGGGTTACAACGATAAACGATGTTCTTGCTCTCTTGGGAGTTTACATTCCTGGAAGGACACCCACACACCCACGAAACAAAGAAAGAAAAGAAAATTCTCCTGTGACAATAAAATGATATGGAAATTATAGTCTCCCATATTTATTGGCTTGTTACATCACCACCACCACCATCAAATGTGTTCCCCCTGGCCTGGAGAAGACGTCACAGACATATCTGCGGTTTTCCCCTTCCAAGGCTATAGGCATGCCAGCTTGTAGCAGACAAAGCCACTGGAGGCAGCAGTGCTGCTGGCAACTGAATGCCTCAGCGCTGGTTTATGACAAAGGCAGCAACTGCTGTCGTTGGTTGGGTAGCCTGAGACAAATGGGGCATGCAGAGCATCTGCAGCCCTTTCCGAGTTACTATGCATATTTGATGACATAAGTTCTTGCTGAGAAAACTTGTTATTATCTATTAAGGTATGCCTTCTCATCAGCAAAAGCAGGGGGCAAGGCTGGAGGTGCCGCTGAGGAATAGAGCTCCTGCCTGGCCAGCACTGGACAACCGAGCACAGCTACTTGCTTGCTTCAGCTGGGCACAGGGGTTCTTAAGAGGCAGAAGCAGGAGGAACAAGAGCACAAGACCAGTTGAGCTACACAATGAGACCCTGACTCAGAGAAACAAGTGAACAAACAAGCAGGCAGGGATCATGAAGGCTGAGACAGAGAGAGGCGGAGGTACGGTGTAGGATGAATGAGCTGTGTCGCCAGTCAAAGGACTGTTTGCTTTTTCCAGAGAGGCAGGGAGAAGCTCCTCAGGTGTTGGGCTTTGTCCCTCTTAGTGTCTGACAGTAGTGAGTGGACGTGGCAGTACACAGGTGGGAACAGAAGTGGGTTGTGACCTTAAGTAGACTCCTCTTGTTGGCCTCAGGGACAAGAGCCTCAGCCTTGCAAGAGTCATAACTCCTTTGTCTGCTTAGGACAGCCCTTGACTGGGTGGCCCAGGTATTGGGGTTCCCCAACCTTTGGTACAAGTCAATGCTATCTCTTGGGTTGGCCTAGGAAAGCAAAGTTGCCCAGCATTTAACATTGGTCATATTATGGCTCTTATCACTGAGATCTGTGGCCCTCAACACTTGACATTCCCTGGAACTCTTACTTGGCTCCCAATATTGACCTGCTGTTAATGTCTCTCTCCTTCCAAGGCTGTTCTCCAGCTGTTCCACTACTTTTGCTTCTACTGTGAAGCAGCCAACGATCTGGCCACGTTCCCATGTTCACAGTTTGGCCTGCCAACCGCTCGGCTGTCACTGCCAACTGCACCTTTGACTCTGCAGTCACCTCTATATTGCTGTCTCTGCTGCTTCTTTCTTTGTGTTGCCTTTAGAGTCCACACCACAAAAAGAAGCCAATTGAAGACTTCTCGAGTGAGCAAGCCTTATGGGGCTTCATGTTTCGACACCCAAGAGGCAGCATAAGAGTGTGCGTCCCAAGTTAATCACTGAGTATGAGTGTTCAACAAAAGAAATTTGGTCCAATCACAGCCTTGTCTCGTGAACAGCAATCATAGTCATAGATGTTTACTTACATTTGGGCCGATCACAGATCGTCTCAGCAGTGTCCCTGCTGGGCACCAGGAGAAGTGCTCCTCCTTCAGCAGAGATGGAAATAGTTACAGGGTCATCTAGAGTTCCCGGAGGCTGGTGCAAATTGCTTAGAGCTGCCCTGGCTTAGGTGGTGCCTTCTGGAACTGGGTCGATTTGCTTCGATTGTTGTGAAGTTTTCAAAATGGGTCCGTGGAAAGTCCCAGTCGCTAGTGCTTGTACAGAGATTGGCTGACGTGAGTGACAGTCTTTTTACTCAAGGCATCCAGGAGGGTCTGCAAAAGTGCCACAGCTACTAATTAGGGGATCAGATTGCTGGAGTTTCACCTATCTATGAAGATGAACATCGGGAGTTTTTACAGTACAAGTTTAAAGAACTTTCATTAACCCTAACTGATTTGAGTAGTGCTTAATGCTTGTTCAAAGGTCCCAAGGGAAAGTAGGTCCTTCTCTGTCTCAGCCAGAGGGCGGGTATATCCCTGTGGGCTGTTAGTGGCAAGAAGTGACTGGCACAGAAATTCGGGTAATATAGATAAATCAAGAATGGATTGGGGATAGCGTGGTGGGGAGGCAGAGACAGCACTACCTTTGCCAGTCAATAAAGCCATGTACACAAGTGATAAAGAGCCCATGTAGCTATGCATTGCCAAGTTCTCTGATCAGCCTTCTTGTGTCTGCTTCTGGGAAAGCCACTTCAGTGTGACTCTGCCAAGGCTTTCTATGACATGTAGAATCATGTCCAGACCCTGGATTGAAGAGTCAACCCTTTGCACAATTTTACCTGCTTCTACCTTTCTGGAACTATTTCTTACTGACCTGCCACCTACCCTGGGCTTCAGGTCCTTTGTTATAATGACTGTGGCCTGAAAATTCTGAGGTGACATTCCTGTTTCGACTGGTTCCCCCACCCCCAGACAGCTCCGTTCTGAGTCATGTAGAGGCTGATGGCCTCCCCATAGCTCAGTTCACTGTCCTCCTGTTTGTCAATGGTTTTCTGACAGCCTCCAGTTCCACTGAAGTCTCCTGCTTGGATTGAAAAAACAGAGCAAAACCAGCATCACTTGTGTGTAACGGTCTGTACCTGTGAGTCTGCTCAGCTCCTGACACTCACAGAAAGCAGGAAGGAAACACTAAGTGCAAAGCTTTCATTCCTTCTGAGAATACACTTAACAATATCCTAGGAAGCCCTCAGGTACGTCATGCTCAGTCATTTCTTCTTGTATACGACTACCATAAACATGGCAGTCTGAAGAGCATGCTGCTTTACGATTCTGAAGTTTTCCTAACTCAGAAGTTTGCGTGCCACATGGCTGGATGTTCTGCCTGGGAATCTCACAGGGCTGAAACCACTGTTGTTCTCATGGGGAGCCTCATGTCTTCCTTCAAACTACAGCTTTTGGAGATTTAGTTCCTGAGGTCGTAAGAATGAAGTTTCCGTGCGCCCATCTCTCTCCTTTTCCCTCCTTCCTCCTTCCCTTTCTCCCTTCCCTCTTCTTCCCCCCCTTTCTTTCTCTCTCTCTCTCTCTCTCTCTCTCTCTCTCTCTCTCTCTCTCTCTCTCTCTTTTTGTGTATGTGCATGCACTCAGCTCCTAAACTGTGTGGAGGAACAAGAGTATCCTGTGTAGACGAGAATTCATGAAGTGAGCGAGGCTATGTCAAGAAGGCCAATGCCTCGGACTCACGGGAGTGGCAAGGCCTAACCCAGGTCAGGCTCAGGTCAATGGTAAGGACTTCTGGCTCAAGTATAGATATTGATAAATGCTTGGCATTTAGCTAAAAGGAGTAGATGCAAAAAAAAAGGCAGCTTATTTGTCAGGGATAACTGCATGACCACACTTCCCTGAGACGTCTTCCCTACCGATATTGCCTACTGAAACTTCCTACTAAGATCAGCTGGCTCAGATCCTCATGCATGCTGTATATAATAACCTCGATGAGTATCCAGGCTGCTGATGCATCTCCAAGGTAGTGCATCTCCCTCTCTCTGTCTCCCTCTGTCTCTCTCTTTCTCTCTTTTCTTTCTTTCTTTCTTTCTTTCTTTCTTTCTTTCTTTCTTTCTTTCTTTCTTTCTTTCTCTCTCTCTCTCTCTTTCTCTCTCTCTTTCTTTCTTTCTTTCTTTCTTTCTTTCTTTCTCTCTCTCTCTCTCTTTCTCTCTCTCTTTCTTTCTTTCTTTCTTTCTTTCTTTCTTTCTTTCTTTCTTTCTTTCTTTCTTTCTTTCTTTCTCATGGCAGGGTTTCCTTGTGTATGTGTAACAGTCCTAGCTGTCCCAGAACTTGATCTGTAGATCAGGCTGGCCTCAAACTCACAGAGACCCACCTGCCTCTGCCTTGCATGAACTGGGATTAAAGGCATGTGCCACCATACCCGGGATGTGTTTCTTTCTTAATCTCCCATCCCTCACAGTAAATTCTCCAGGACTCAGCCACATGAGTAGCACCGAGCTGGGTACTTGCCATAGGGTCCTACTCATGTTTGAAGCCTACAAATGGGTCTCTTTATGGAGTCTCCTTCGTGATTTGTGTTTCTAGCTCTCCTAGTCTCTGACCCCTACATCCAGAATTGAAGGGTGTAATGGCTGGTTTTGTGTGTCAACTTGACACAAGCCACAGTCATCAGAGAGGAAGGAGTCTAGGTTGAGGAAATGCCTCCATGAGATCCAGCTGTAAGGCATTTTCTCAATTAGTGATCAACGGAGGAGGGCCCAGCCCATGGTGGGTGGTGCCATCCCTGGACTGGTGGTCCTGGGTTCTATAAGAAATCAGGCTGAGGAAGCCATGGAAGTAAGCCCTTAAGCAGCACCCCTCCATGGCCTCTGCATCAATTCCCACCTCCAGGTTCCTGCCCTGTTTGAGTTCCTGTCCTAACTTCCTTCAGTGATGAACAGAAATGTAGGACTAAAAGCAAATAAATGCTTTCCTCCCCAACCTGCTTTTTGGTCAAAGTCAGCACAGCAATAGAAACCCCAACTAAGACAAATTGGTACCAGCATAGTGGGGTATTGCTGTGACAGATCTGACCATGTTTTTAGGAGAATTTTGGAAGGACTTTGGAAGTTTGAGTTAGAAGAGCCATTGAGTATAAAGAGTTCTGTGGGATGATCTGTGGGAGCTTGGAAGATAAGAATGCTAAGAACAGTGCAGAAGATGGAGGCCTGATTTGTGAAGTTTCAGAGAGAAATTTAAAGACTCTATCAGGGCCATTTGTTATTTTGAATTAAGAGCCTGTGGTTCTGGTTAACTAGGGCTGAAGAATCAGCTGTGATTAACAAGACACCAGAACTGCTGAAGCAAAACTTTACCTTGCTGGGATATTTGATGTTTGTCAGTTGAAGCTAAGAAATTAGCAGTGATTAAGAAGAGACCAACATCACTGAGGTGAAATCCTCTGAGAACTGTGTTGATAGAAGTTTCTGTCCTGCCTGCTCCTGAAACCATTTAGTCCCAGAGAAATACACAGAGTCTTCTATTAATTATAAACTGTTTGGCTTCTTATTAACTAGCTCTTACAACTTATATTAAACCATAATATTATGTTTAGCCACATAATATCATGTTTAGCCACATAATATTATGGCTTAGTACCCTTACTCAGTAAGGCATTCTCATCTTGCTTCCTCTGTGTCTGGCTTGTGACTGCATCTCTACCTTTTCTCTTCCCAGAATTCTCCTAGTCTGATCACCCCACCTCTACTTCCTGCCTGGCTACTGGCCAATCAGTGTTTTATTAAACCAATACAAGAAACAAATCTTTATGTGTACAAGAGCATTATCCCATAGCAGAAGTGTTTCCAGAGAGAATAGAGAAGCTATACTTCAGAGATGGCCAAGGTTGTACCTTGTGCTGGCAGCTGGATTTAGTAATGTGTAAGAGTCAACCAGGTGGTACCAGCTTTGAAGGCATAGAAAGGTCATATAGAGGAGCTGAGGCTTGGCACTGTTAGAGGCCAGGAGTGGTCATTGTTGATGGTGTAACCTTAGTGCCAGTTCAAGGCTCAGGACTGAATGGGTTATGCAAAGAAGTTGAGGCTTGGCACTATGAAGGGAGTCTATGAGAGGCTATTGGTGAAAGTGCAGCCTGGCTACAACAGAAGACCCCAATATTTTGGAGATGCCAGTACCATAAAATTATCACCAAGAACAGCAGCAGCAGTGAAATAAAGCCAGTTAGAGCCTAGAAGACAAGCTGTGTGTGCTGCAGAGGGCAGAGCTGAAGAAGGGACCCACACCCCTTGGAGGAGTCTAGACGATGGTGAGTAAATTCCAGACACTGGATGATTGGAATTTGGTTTTGCTTTGATTTGATTGTGACTATGCCCTGATTTTTTTCTCTTGAAGTAAGAAAGCATTTAACTGGAGCCCACAGTTGAGAGACTGAATTCTAAAAGACTTTGGATTTTAAGAGATTGACTATTTTAAAGGGCCTGAAATTGTAATGTGTTTGAATTTGTAAAGACTATAGGATGTTTAAAGTTATTTATGTTTTTAATGTGAAATCTTGGGGATGAATAAGAAAGGAAGGATTGGGGCATAATGTGTTTGTGTGTCAAGTGGACACACTAGCGAATCTCCCTTTTGCTGTATGCTTTGCCATAACTTTACCCTGGGATTCATTTAGGGTCCCACTCCCACTCAGAGGTGTTCAGTATGAGTGAATCATGATTATGTTATATATTTATCAAAGTGCACTTAGTGGCTATAGGCCATTTTTATTCTGATCCTTCTTAAACAGTACTTATAATTTCTTATGCTCATATGTGAGTCCCATTTCCTGAGAAATTGACCGATCATTTTTCATCAGATTCTTTAAGGGCTGTGAAATTATTCACCTCCCACAGAAATCCATACCCAGAGAATTAAGTTGGAACTTTGGTAACTGGACAGACTGTGTGGGAAAACCCACGTTGGTAGAAGTAGCATGGGCTTGGGAAATAAGTGACCTTGCTTTTAGCTCATTCCCAGTGTCTTAAGGCTTTAACTGACTCATCTTCTCTGGGCCTCATTTGCAAATGGAGATAATAGTACATCTTATCTCTCATGATTAGAAGGTTGAAAAATGTGCCAAGGTGCTTTCCAAACTGTGAAGTGCTAGTGCCAGCCTTTACCAATTGCCTTATCAGTGTGAAAAGATAATGGTGAAGTTGGTGGGTGTTATGGTTTCATAGGAAATATTCCTCACAAGTTGCTGAGTTTGAACACTTGACTTCCAGCAGGTGGTCCTATTTTTAAGGTTTTGGATCCTCGGTGATGAGCCCTAGATGAAGCAGTGAGTCTTTTTCGTGGTCCTTAGAAATCCATGGAGTCTACTCTACCATACTTTCCACTCCACAGTGGACTGTACCCTCTCAAACCATGAGCCAAAAGAACCCCTCCCGGAAGTTGTATCTTGTCAGGTGTGTGGCCATGGTGATAAGAAAGCAACTTATATAGTGTGACAAAACATTGATATTGAAAGAAAGATAGAACTACTGTTATCAGAATTAAATATTAGATAGCTAAGTACTTTACAAAGTCTGTTGCTTTGAAAAATAGAGGTATTTTGGAACCTTCATGGAAGGTTTAAATATTTACATCAGAAATTTTAAATCATATAAGTCATTTGGACAGGAGAGATCATTTTTAGAAATGTACCTTAGGGATAGAACTAAGAATACATACAAAAATTGTAGGAGAACAGAATTGGAACTAATTGAATATTTAACAATAGAGATTATTTAATGATACTGGAAATATTATTTAAATAACAACATTCCATTGCCCTTAAATATTTAATACAGAAAGATGCTAATAATAAATAGTTAAGCATAAAAATAATATATAGTCTGTTCATTCTTCAAAGACATCTAGAAGGATTTACACACAAAACATTGAAAATGGTTGACCTCTTGTGATGAAATTTGGGGAAAGACACATTTATATGTTGATTATTTTATTATTTTATTTTTTCATTTAAAATGATCTTCAGATAATCACTGAGTCCTATTTCATATTAGTAAATTATCAAGTAACAAAGTGTGGCCTGTGGAGAGGTCCCCAGAAGTCATTGCTGGTCTCGGTTCTAATCTGTGTTTCAGTGAAGAGATTACATGACCTACCCTAGCTACTGGCACCTTGCAGGACCTCTAGAGTGATGTGGGACAATTCTGTATCCTGTCAATCATGTTTTAAATAAATGCTGATTGGCCAGGCAGGAAGTATAGGCAGGAAAACCAGACAGGAAGTAGAGGTGAGAACAGGAGATTTGGGAAACAGGAAGCTTCCCTGGCATTCCTGTGCAGATCTCCAAGGAGGAAACATGTAGCAGCCCAGCTGAAAAAAGGTACTGGCCATGTGGCTGACAATGGGTTAATATAAGTTATGGGAGCTGGTAGGAAGACTGAGCTAATGGGCCAATCAGTGTATAACCTAATGTAGACTCTCTGTGTGATTTTCTTTGGGGCTTGCCGGCTGTGGGGTACTAGGCGGGACAGAAACCCCAACAAGCAGGCCCCTCATGTTACACTAGAGAATTCACACATGGACTCTTTCTTCTTCTAGTCTTCCTTATAAGAGCTTCCCCTAACAGTCATTTGGGGACTCCTCCTCTAGAGACTTTCTGAAACCTTGGGGTTGACCTGTCTGTATCTCCCACTGCTATTGTACTTACTGCTTAGCTGTGAAGACTGGACTTTTCATACCACCATGCCATGACCATGCCATCATGCCCTTCAAATGCAAGAGCCATTATTTCATCTAAGGATCCACTTACCCTGCACAATGGCTGTCACAGGTCTGGCCCTCTGCTCCTAAAGTATATTGTCCTGAAGTGAATTAACACAGAGAAGGGCTACCAGAATTCTGAGGATCAGGGTGATTCCTACCCCGCTGAGTTGTGATGTTTTAACTCTAACCTTACTGCTTGTGAGCAGCAGGCTGTCTGTGCCTCTCAGTCACTCTCTGAACTTCCACTTCCAGGCTTGGCCCTGAAACCTTTCCCACTTTATTCCTGGGTCTGAAAGTTGATTGTTTAACTATCGGTTCTCAGTAGAGAATGGGGTCTCCCAAAGAGAACTCCCTGTATCATTTGTTCCAAATTGTTGAATTTTGGATGAAAACGAGATCTTTGGTTCCTACTGTAGATTCAAGGATGAGGACTGGTTGTGGGAACATATGGGGATCTGTGCTGTTGTCACATTTTCTGTGTGGTTCTTTGTCCCTGAAGCTTGAAGATCAGCAGTCCAGAGGCTGTTAGCTTCTTTTGCCTCTACAGCTAGTGGGATTTGGGTCCTTGCTATTTCTGGTCTTTGACATCTAATCTGGTCTTTGGCATGTAATTTCTTGAATCATTGATATCCTTCCACTTATGAGTAAGAAATCAATCTAAAATGATTTCAACAAAAATAGTGTTTCTTGTAGAACTTCAGGCCTGGCTTGATTTAGGCACACATATTCTGTCACTGGGAGGCGGTTTCTTCCCATTTTCATACTTGACTGTACCTTGCTCCTTTTTGGCTCCTCTTCTGATAGGATTGAGTCTGTATCACAGAATTACTGAAAAGGCTATAGATACTTTTTTAAATTTTATGATTATATTTTATTATGTGTGTGTGTTATTTCTGTGTATATGTTTGAAGTATGTGTACATGTGTGTACTTGCAAGTGGAGGCCAGAGGTCAGTGTCAGATGGCTCTCCATTTTATTTCTTGAGACAGGATCTCTCATTGAACTTGGGGCTTAGTAATTCAGCTTGGCTGGCTAACTAGTGTGCACCAGGAATGTGCCTGTCTCCACCTCCTCAGTACAGGGATTTCCAGTGTCCAACTCCACATTTGGCTTTTTGTGCCACAGAGTCACACTCAGATCTTCATTATTTACTTAAGAACCGGTTCAGGGAGAATGGATACTGAGATGCCCTTCTGTAAACAATGGGTTCCACACAGACCATAACAACACAGGCAGTGAGTGCCCTGTCTTCCAATCTGTTTCAGCTCCTATGTCTGAGCTGGGGGTAGGGAGAGCTGCCCCTGTGTAGCCTAGGGCTTCCCATACTCTGTCCTATTTGCAGTCAGACTATCCATGTGCCTCCCATCTCAAGGGGCCCTGGTTCCTAAGTACCACCCACTGTCAGCCAGGTCACACACCCAGAAGTAAAACAGAGATATCTTTTGAAAGCCAGAGGGGGAGATGATAACTGAACTGAGATAGAACCAGGCGTGTGAAAACCTCTTTTGTAGAAGCCCTTTGCCACATCAGGGAGGATTTCAGTCCAACTCTTAAGAGCACTGGCTAATTCGCCCCCTACAGGCTGTGCTGCCAGTTGGGCTCAGGGCGCCATGCAGAGAGTGGATTGGAGATAAGAGGCTCGGCTTTGTGGCTTTGTTCTTGCCTGAATAAAGCTTTCCCCACCGGGGCTGGAGTTGGAGATAATGAAATGTGAGGCTAGGTGAGAGCCAGCCTGGGTCAGGAACCAGGCTTTGTTGTCTGGACCACAAGCCAGAATGGGGGCTTTGAGGGGGTCCCAGTGTGTCTGGCTTTGCTGTGTGAGGTAGAGACTGGCTGCGTCCTTCTCTTATCTGCTTCTGAGCTGAGCCGATTCTTCATAGATAACATGCCTTCTGGATGGGGAATGGCTCACTAAGGACAAATGCGATGAGAGAGAAGCAGAGTTTTGAAACCCTGAATAGAGGACAATTCCAGACAGACACACAGAATGTCTGCACACCTCAACACCTGGGGCATGCACCTCAACACTCCAGGCATGGGGGAGATGCAGCATGGGGGTATGGGGGAAGAGGCTGCATGGGGTCTGCTTCCCTAGCTCTCCATCCTTCCATCAGCAGCCAGGGAATCCTCACTCTGTAACCCCGCCCAAGGCAGTCTCTTATTGAACCTGGAGCTCCTCAATTGGGTAGGCCAACAAGCCCCAAAGGCCCTCCTGTTTCTGCCTTCTCCAGGGCTGGGGATACAGCTGCACAGTGCTATACTCCCAGGGCCTGACGCTTGCAGAGCAAGTGCTCTCCCTACTGAGCTAGTTCCCTAGCCATTCAGGGTTGTTTCTGTTGTTGCTTACCTCCTGCTTCCTGCCCTGATCTAATGTGGCCATCAGGGACAGCAGTTTGGTTGTAACCATCATAGAATTTCTTTTATTTTCAACTAGTAGAGACCAGTGGACTTTGTAAAACCAGCTGAAAAACAAACAAACAACAAAACAAAACAAAATCTTTGGTTTCAGTTGGACAGGCTACAAGCCAGTTTTTATAAATGTCACACCATTGATTTTCTGTCCCCTCAACTATGTTCAGGGCTCTTCTCTACTTGTAAAGTTTTGCTCAGAGACTTTGACTTAAATGTAACAGTCTTGGGTTTTATGCCCACAGCACCCGGAACAAATGGATCAACGTTAAGAAATTAGATGCATTATCAAAATGTTTAATTAGTTGGGCCATGCAAAATAATCATCTCCACTAAGTCTTTAGAGAATTCAGTGGTGGGAGATGTCTCAGGCCTTAAGAGCATGGACTACTCTTGAAGAGGACCCAAGTTCAATTCCCAGCACCTTGGTCAGAATGTAACTCCATCTCCAGGGTGCCCAATGCCCCTTTCTGGGTTTTGTGGGAACCTTCACTCACATGTGCATACCTACCTACCTACCTACATACATACACAAACAAATCTTAAAAAGAAAGATTTGAGCCATTTGTTACTATTTATGTCGGTAGAACTTTTATTGAATCTTTCTATTACATCTTAGTGAATTGAAGGGCTCCTGGGTTGCCAGAAGCAAAGACCTGTATTTTGAGATATGTATTTTGTTTACAGCCATCTTAAGTTCATAAGTAAGATACTCACCTTTGCAGGCAAGTCCCAGACCTAGGACATTAGCGTAGTGAGACCTGCAGGCACCAGGCTTTTAGAAAACATTAGCATTTTCCTTTGTTAGTCAACAATCACAGACCCTCAGTGTTTACCTATCAGCTAGGGATGTCTCCAGGCCTGAATTCCAGCAAGCCTGACACACCTCCCTTCCCCCTTGCCCATTTGCTATATAATAGCTTCTGAGAAATAATGAACTAGATGGCTTGATCAGAAATACTGTCTTGCGGTCATTTCTCGTGTCTCTTGCCCCTCCATTCCTCTCCCCTAGGTTAGTCAGAGACTACCCGCTCTTATCTCGCTGGCCGGGATACTGGGTTTGTTCTGTAACAGTAACATTACCTCTGAGACTATCAACTTAAAAAGAGGAAAGTTTTATTTTGGCTCAAAGTTTTGAAGGTTTCATGCTGAGGTTGATTGAGCATATTGCCTTGGGCCTGTGGCATTTCAGAAGCATGGGTGGTAGGGAAGCGACTCATCTCATGGCTTGTGGCAGAAGAGAAAGCAAGATGGACTCTGTCCCCTTTGAGATTATACTCCCAGTGCTCTAAGAAACACCTCGGGACTCACCTCTCAAAGCTTTTTCCCAAAGGACCCAAGCCCAGAGACCAAGCTTTTGCCACGTGGGCCTTTGGAGGAGACTTACTCAGATCACAGGTGCCCTTACTTTGACATTATCAACTGGTGTTGACTTGCTTGTGCTCTCTGAAGAATCAGGATGTGGTACAAGAGAGAAGTTCTTCTCTTTGGAATAGATACACATACAAAGCAGGGAGAGAGAGCGGGGCTAAAGCGCTTTTCTTTGCTTTCCTTTGGGGAATAATTAAGCCTCATTTGACACCATCCCTGAGAAATAACTACCATCTAAATCTACATAAGACTATGCACCAGCTAAGATTTTGTGTCTGTTCCCAGAGCTCTGCTTCCACTACTACCTATGATGCCTGACACTGCTTTCTGTGATGCCCCTGTCAACGTGACACCTCTAAACCTGCCTTTGGGCTTTCTGACAGTTCCAGTTTGATGGAACAGTCCTGATGATGAGGCTGAGTGCTCAGGACCATACGTCTTTAGAAATCAATACAGTTGAATACAAACACAAGGCAAGGAGAGTTTCTGTAGACCCTTCCAGCCTCAGGGTTTAGTCACAGGTGGGACAAGTTCAAGTGCTGTCACACCAGTTCTTGCTCGCTTACCTTTGTCGTCTTCTTACTTTGTGACTTTGGGTCAATTTCCTATTCTATTCCTAAGATCTGAAGATAAATAAAATAGAATAAAATACCCATCACTGTTCTGAACACCAAAAGAATGTCTGAATTAGATATTTACTGTGTTCTAGTCACTCTGTTGGCACCTGCCCATTTTTAGCCCGTGCCACCCCCTCAGTGGACCCACGAAGGCACCTGTCACTATCTATGTTTGTAAATCCTGAAGGTGAGCCTATAAGCACATTGTCAAAGCAAGATTGGAGCAAGTCTCCATCACCACTGCCCTCAAAGACACTCCTTACACCTGGGACCCTTGGAAATGCCAAATCAAGGCTGCCTCTTCCCTGACAAGCCATTATATTGCCTTATTGTTTTTCTCCAAGGCTGACTTTATTTGTTAAAACAATCCCAGATTAAGCAGAGCCCCTCTGAGATGAGTTGTTGTTAAGTTTTCTGTTTCACTTCAGTTCATTTAAACTTTGGCAGCTCCATCCACTGTTCTGGGCACAGAACAGGCATCCTCTGAGCTTGGAAAGCATCCTTTCCTAGGCACATCAGGGCTCTTACTGATGACTGAAGAACCATTTTATGAATTGTTCTGAGATTTCCCCTTCTGTGGCTTCAGTTATTTACAGTCAACCATGGTCTAAAAATACTAAATGAAAATCATGAGTATTTCCAAGTGGCTGGTGAAATGCTATTCCCACAGAAGCATGAATCCTCCAGTGTGCCTATCCTGTATGCAGTTCCCTCTTGTTATCACTCAGTAGGAATCTCAGTTATCAGAGAAACTGTAGTAAGAGGGGGCGGTTGTGTTCCCAGCATCTGAAAGGAATGCAGGCCCTTTTGTTCTGTCCAGCCCGGCTCCCTGGTCACACGGCCGCATGGCCTGCTTTTGGCCCTGGCTTATAACCAGAATAATCATGCACAAACTGGATTCATTTAACACACTGCCTGGCCATTAGTTCTAGCCTCTTCTTGGCTAACTCTCACATCTTATTTCAACCCATTCTTTATAGTCTGTAAGTCACCACGAGGTAGTGGGCTTACCGGGAAGATTCAGCATGTCTGACCCTGGTGGCTTCATGGAGGCTCTTTCCCTGACTCAGTCTTCTTCCCAGCATCCTGTTCTCTTTTCCCCGCCTATCTAAGTCTTGCCCTATCAAAAGGCCCAGGCAGCTTCTTTATTAACCAATGAAAGCAACAGAAATAAAGAAGGACCCTCCCACATCAAGAAACTGTTGCAGTCCCATAGTGTTTGGGTGAGAGTAATTCTTATTTACTTAATCACGGCCTCAGAATGCAGCAGCAGCAATGTCGGAGACTCTGAGAGCATTGTTCTCATTGCCCCACTTGGCTGTCAGTCACAGCTGCTACGTGCACTGTGCCTCGCTTATTGTGGGTGCATAGAGCAGGCACATATACATACATACACAAAAAACCCAGTATTTTAGCTGGGCGGTCGTGGCGCACGCCTTTAATCCCAGCACTCGGGACGCAGAGACAGGCAGATCTTTGTGAGTTCGAGACCAGCCTGGTGTACAAGAGCTTGTTCCAGGACAGGCTTCAAAGCCACAGAGAAACCCTGTCTCGAAAAACCAAAAAAAAAAAAAAAAACCAGTATTTTCTCAGTCAGTTTAGTTTTTAAATTAGCATAAAGTGTTGGGACCATTTGGAGTCCTGGCCTCCAGCTTCTCTTCCCTGCTAGAGATCTTTACCTCTGATTTGAGTTACTAAAAGCTGTGTCAAAGTTGTTTACCAGCTCTGCTTCATGAGCATGTGTTGCTTTGCCTTGAGAATCAGAGGATGAGGTTGGCCCACCTGACGGTTGGGTATATAAGCCTTCATGATGCTACTGAATAAAGGGCTTCTTATCAGTGACTAGAGGTCCATGTCTCTGTCTCTCTGTTTGTCTGTGTCTGTGAGTCTTTGTTTGTGTTTCTGCCTCCAGCCCCTAGCCCGAAGAAGCTCATGAACTGTGTGGTAGTGCATAGTTCAGACAGGCAGGCGTTGTGCACGGCAATAAAGTAGGAGGTTTCATTATATCTTCATACATGCATACATTGCAGGCAAGAAGGTTGAGTCACAGAAACAGTAGATGATTTATCCTAGAACACCCCACTAGCTAAGGGCAAGAGTAACACAGAACTTAACAGAGCATCTGATTTCTACTTCAGAAGCTTTTCCTTTCTTAACTTTGCCTGCACTTGCTTAAAATTTAACTCCTGTCTTTTCTCTTTAAGAATCCAACTTTCTCTCGCCTATGATTCCCAGTAATATTAATATATTATATATAACATAGTAGTATTCAAGCATATATATTTGAAAACACGAGTGTTGAAGTGAGAGCTCACGTTGTCTATTATCAGGCTGTCATCAGGTCAGAAATAAGCTTCAACTTTCACACAGATTTGGGGATTAAACTCAAATGAGTAGGTTTTTGTATCAAATGCCTTTACCCACTGATCCCTCTTACTGGCCCATTTTATAGTGTTTTGAGCTATTTTAAATTTAGGGAGTAATTTTTTAGAGGCATTCTTCAGTATCATTTCTTTTTATTTAAAAACCCATAATTTATTTTATATACAACAATAAAGTTTACACAGCAAATACTGCTGTTGCAGAATGATATAATACTGTTTTAAGCAAGAAAAAAAGAGAGAAAGATTTCAGCCTACATTCCTGTAGTAAGAGGGGCGGCTGTGTCCCCGCCGAGGAGCAGGCCATTTTCCCGGCGCCCAGATCCCAGCCATGGGCTTGCTTTTGGCCTTGGCTAGCTTATACCAGGAATAATTACACACAAACTGTATTCAAATTGTATACAACTAATGTCTGGCCCATTAGTTGTAGCCTCTTATTGGCTAACTCTTACATATTATTTTAACCCATTTCTAATAGTCTGTAAGTCACCACAAGGTAGTGGTCTTACCGGGAAGATTCTAACCAAAGTCCATCTTGGGCTGGAGAAACATGGCATCTGCTACACTTCCCTTCTCCCAGCCTTGCCTTCTGTCTACTCTGCCCACCTAAGGGCTGCCCTATCAAAAAACCAAGGCAGTTTCTTTATTCAACCAATGAAAGCAATCCAAATACAGAAGGACCCTCCTACATCACAGTCCCTTCTCCAAAAAATTAAAGTACTGCTTTTTCTAAGTCGATCAGTAGGATGAATGTATTTCGTGACTAGCCGTGGTAACTAGTCAAGTCTAATCCCAATTGCATGACCGGTCAATGGAACTGTAAAGAAACCACTGCCTCAAAGGAATAACGTGTTGGATTCTTTGGGGATTCAAAAATTGTTCTTGCTGTTTTAATATCCAGGAAGTGGGATTTACACATCCACCATGAAAAAAAAACCCACAAAAGACAAAAAAAAACCTATGATGGATGGGGGCTGGAAAGATGGCTCAGCGGTTAAGAGCTTTGCCTGTTCTTCCAAAGGTCCTGAGTTCAATTCCCAGCAACCACATGGTGGCTTACAACCATCTGTAATGAGGTCTGGTGCCCTCTTCTGGCCTTCAGGCATACACACAGACAGAATATTGTAAACATAATAAATAAATATTTTTAAAAAACCTATGATGGGATTGAAACTAGGAAAACAAACAAACAAAA
>JAQHUG010000006.1:832470-847550 GCA_028555095.1 Dicrostonyx torquatus | reverse complement strand
TCAATTTCCAGCAACCACATGGTGGCTCACAACCATCTGTAATGAGGTCTGGTGCCCTCTTCTGGCCTGCAGGCATACACACAGACAGAATATTGTATACATAATAAATAAATATAAAAAAAACAAGTTATGACAAGCGGTTGCAGGTCTTTGCAGCAGGGTGAGCTCCAGGGACTTAGAGGCTCAATGGTGCAGAGGACGTGGGTCTGGAGCTTGACTGAAGGATTAAGCTGGGACTCATCACTTTGTAGTTGGTGGGGTTTGAACAAGCTACTTTGACTTTGGTTCTTCCTTCTTCCTTTTTGTTTTTCTTTTTCTGTCTCCTCACTTATTAAATTAGAATAATAGCAGTATGATACCCTCCCAATAAAGCATTTGTGACTATTAAATGAGCTGCTGTAATGTCCTTGGGGACCATTTAGTAACTATCATTATCATCATTACCATCAGCTCATCTTTCTGGCTGTTTGCTTGCAGGCATGGTTCCCTTTCTGATTAGCTCAAACTCAAGTCCTCTGACTCCTTGCTTTATAACAAAGAAAGGGAAACATTAGAATGGAAAGCTATAGTTTTCAGGCAATCATGACACACCTATCCCTGAGAAGTCAAGCACCTTAAAAGTCTCCTGATATTATGAGCTCTTTGGAGCACTGGGAAATTTCCTCTGTTTCAGGACCCAGAGAGTATAACTTAATATCCTTTTAGATTGAGAGATGGAAGTTAATTTGTATTAAATGTGTTAAGTCAAGAGAAATTCTACTTGATGAAAACTCAAAAGAATACTATTCTCTTGGTCACAAATTAGAGAAAACAGATTTATCAGAAGAACCACCAAGCAAATGTGTTGCCTGATGCACACGGGGAATGTCTGGATTGATTTGCTTCAGGGATTGCATTTAGTATTGGCTATGTGAATTTTTTTGTATCATTAATATCAAATTATTAATTCATTAAAATACTTTTATAATTATGTTAGAAAATATGTCTTCCTTTTTTTTAAAGACTGTTTTTGTTTGTTCAAATGAGAAGGGCAAACGGTACTACCTCAACTTAGTTTTTTAAACAAGAATTGGGTTTATTTGCATGTCTCTGTGTGTGTGTCTCATGTGTGGGGTGCCCTTGGAGACCAGAAGAGGACACTGGATTCCTAGAGCTGGAGTTACAGATGATTGTGAGCTGTCTGACTTCGGTGCTGGAAAGTGAACCCAGGTCCCCTGAAGCAAATACTCCTAACTGCTGAGCCATATCTCCAGCACTAACATTTAAAATGATATTACCTTGTATGCTGACTTAAATACATCAAGAAGAAAAATGGAGAGATTCTGCAGTGAGGAGCCCAGACTCCAAACTGTTTGATGTAGGAAATCCTTTTGTGTATGTGTTGCTTTTATTGGTTAATAAATAAAGAAGATGCTTTGGCCTGTGATAGGGCAAAATAGAGCTAGGCAGAAAAACTAAACTGAATGCTGGGAGAAAGTAGGCAGAGTCAGAGAGATGCCATGTAGCCACCGCCAAAGGAGACAGACGATTGGGAACCTTTCTGGTAAACCACGAGCCTTGTGGTAAAATATAAAATAATAGAAATAGGTTAATTTAAGATGTATGAACTAACTAGGAATATGCCAGAGTCATTAGCCAAACAGTGTTACAATTACTATAGTTTCAGTGTGATTATTTCAGGTCTGGGCGGACGGGAAATGAATGAGCAGTCTCCATCTGCATCTGCTCCCTTCAAAGAACAGCTTACTTCCATTGGCTTGCAGTTCTCTCTCACAAGTCCTTAGTCGGGTGGTTTGGGGAGGCTCAGAAGAACGAACATATTTCATACTTTCAATATATATTATTGTCACTATTACCTATTCGACTTGAAAGAAAATCTACCATATAGATTCAGAAAAATTAAACAGTGGAAGTATATCCTGATTCATTCTGAAAATAGCTATGGAGAAAGTGTGGTCTGGGCTGAAGGTTCTATAGGCTAATTTGGGAATATTATTTAACTTTTGCCAGTTTTTGTTTTGTCATTTGTAAGAGTCTACTGTGAAAACATCAGAGTGAAACCCATTTCTTTGTATGTTAATTAAAACAAATGTTGATCTGCTGTAGCAGATCCAAGAATTGACAGATTTAAGAATTGTTAGCCTAGCACACACTAAACATTAGCTATTATTGTTATACTTAGTCAGTGAACAGTTTTCCAGTGACCGATGGAGTTTTAAAAAGTGGTTTCGCCTGGTAGGACATTTGGAAATGGAGACTGAATCCTTCAGACTCCCTCTTTTCCCTCTGAGAGTCAACCCTCTTCTGCTCTGACAGCCTGATGTGAAAGAGTCTGTCTCTTTTATTTTTGGAATACCATGATTTTAATTCATTAGGTTGTTTTATAACCTCAGCTCTCTGAGGGCCTGCAAAGGTGTTTGTTTTGTAGCCTCTGCCGCTTCCTCTGGCTGTCAGTATGGGAGCAGCATCCCTCATGGGATTTAGATCCTAACAGCAAAAAGAGTCACCTACCTCTTCTTCCTTTAACATTCTTGGAAGTAGTTCCCTTAACCACTGCTGAGAGACAGACAAAGACCTTGGACAGTTAAACTGGACATCACCCAGCTCTGTGAATCGCCCTGAGAAATGAGCATCTTTAAAGAGATGCCTCTTAAAGTTTCCTCTGCAGCTTCTTCACTATTCACTGTAAGGCTTTCAGCCAGAAACCAGATTGATAGACAAGTTTCCTAATGTGTCTCAAATCTGGGAGTACCCAGTAGTGTGGAAATGGACATAGCCAGCCTCATGAGCTATCTGTAGAAGAACAGCGTGTTTCTCTTTTCCTATCTCCCTGACCCCTTTTGTTTCTTTGTATTAAATAAGGAAGAAATCCAATCAGAAAGCTTTCATATGTGTTAAAATGACGAGCATGCATACCCAGTGTGAATGATGAGTAGCAAAGTTTATTTCTCACTTCATAAGCAAGTCATCCTATGCTGTAGTGAAAGCTGAATGAGTGTACATACCCACAGCATCTGGATGGATGACATAGTTACTGTCTCTAAGGAAATTCTCTAATCAGTTTAGCCCTTAAGATTGCTAGTGGTCCTTCTTGACATTAAATGTCAGGGAGTTTATTACACTGTTTTATTACTCTGTTAGAACGGTATTATATAATCTTAGCCACATGCATTCTCTTTATCCCTTTGACCCCCTTATTCTCCTGAGTAGAACATTTAGATTAGCAATAAATAAGCTTAACTGGTAAATATGCCACCACTTGTTATAAGTCCTCCATTTCAGGTCTGAGAAGAGGAATGCTGTCTATTCCTGTAATTTACTATTGAGAGTGAGGTTATACAGAGAGTAAGTAGGTGTTCCAAGTGACTTGTGTCTGATGGTGTATTATTACTGTCAGAATAATAGGTTGAGAGCTGAAGAACTGGCCTGTCTCAAGGATGTAGTTCTTTCCACAGATGGGTAAAGCCAACACTCATTCAAACAGATTAAGTAGATGATAAAAGTATTTAGGGTCAACCTTGAGGCAGAGAGAAAGGACTGAACCTCTTATAGAGAACATGGTAGGGTCTGATGATAAATGAATGGCAGTTACATTTGTTTTCTCCCAAGCTCTTCTAGAAACTCATTCCCTTCTGGTCCATTCAACGTTGAAAAATAAAGAGATTTTAGCCAATGGCTTGAGACAGACCAGCATATTGGGTGTTTACTTCTAACAGGCTAAAGCCATTGACTTAAGGGTAGGTGGTTGTTGTTTTTCCCCAATCACACAATTAAAGAGGCTTCTTTACAACAGCAGCAATATTGCAAGGATGGGGAAAAAACTTAGTTTTATTTTAGAAGCAGCTAGGAAAGTAAGATTCTTCTTCATATGCATGTCAAGAGCTAAGAAATAAGCCCAAAAAAGAGGGAGAGAAAATTCTTTTTATTTTGCAGCAAGGTCTCACGTCACTGTGGGTACTCACTGGTCTGACTAACAAGTGTCAAACTGTGTTGTAATATACACCCACCCAACTCACCAACAGGAAAGTCTCAAAAGAACTGTAGCATGGTGTTTCATAATTGCATGGTACTTGTGTGATATCTTTAAAGATCTGGAATGTCTCAGTGTTACTGCTGTTGGCATGGTGGTGTGTAACCTGCCAGCCACTGAGTAAGGAGCAATGAGAGCTAAGCCTGGCACAGAACGAGAAACCTGTCAGGCTAAGTCCTGGACTAGAGCTATTAGTCTCAGGCCAGTGGTCCAGGTCTGTTGGTCCCTCTTCCCTGAGTTGGAAATGGATTTACAAATGCTGGACAGCATTGAAAAAAAATCCCAGAAAATCTGCTCAAGCCATAACCATAATTTACATGGTTTGTTGTGTCTAGATACATAGGTACCTTTTTCCCCAGTTGGCTCATACACAGCCCCGGCATGCGATTAGAGTGGGCAGAGGATTAATATACTTTTAAACAACACCAGTCAGCCACATAAGGCCAAGAGATAATTTCTTTTTAAAGTATGCTATCAATCTGAGTGTGATGGGTGACTGGCTTTCCAGTTGGAGTATAAGCCTCAGGAAAAGCTCTCGACCCAGCTCCCTGCTTCCCTTACAGAGGATTTTGCAATGAATTTTGACCAAAGAACATCCAGAAGCCAAAGAATCCCAATGCCTCCTTTCAGCTTGTGAGACTTGATGTACAGAAACATATAGGGGCAGGACCAAAGGAGGGACCAGATATACCTGCTACTCTATGCTAGCGCCTAAGGCCCACCCTACATACATTCAGTCCTTGCCATCAATGGATGAAGTCATGACTATCAGGGATAATTGAATCAATGAATATGCATGTTTAAAGGATCAATTTTAAGAGTATTTATAATCTTATTAGGAAATCTGTTATTTGTAACACTTGTCTTCAGACTTTCCCTAAGAATGTTAAAGAGAGTACTCAGTGGAAAAGAGGAGTCATATGGGAAGGCATTTTTTTTTTAAATCAGAGAATCAGTGTTTAGTTTTTCTAGAATGTCAAAAGCAGTAATTCTCAAGTCTAATTAATGCCTAAACACACTTGGAAAAAAAAATTAAGCAGATTCTTTGTAACTCTTAGATATTTCTCATTCGTTGGTTTGGGGTGGATCCTAGGAATCTCCATTTTAGTAAATTCCATAGTAATATGTTCTGTTGGAACCAACTGATCCAATGGCATTTGAAAACAGACAGTCAACATTAAAGTTAAAATTGAGTCTATTGAGTTATCATACACCTTTGACATACTAGCAGGCGTTAGGCAGTGGAATGCGCCGTTCTGTAAACAAATGTAGTCCATGATAAACACAATTGGAGTAGTGTGTGTGAGAAATGATGAGGGAAAGCTGTTAGGACATAGCGGCAGACTGCGCTGATAAATGCTGTAAGAGTCACTGCATGTGAGATGCAATGTGGGAAAGCTAACAACAACATCAGAGATTCCACATCCCCACATTCCCAGAACTCCCAGGAAATAATGTCTAAAGCGAAGCCAGGAAGTCTTTAGTGGTAGTAATACTGTCTGGATGTTGTTAGAGTAATAAAGATATCTCTTGGTCTTTCCCACTCACCCATGTGCCTCCCCACACCAGGGAGCTGCAGTTCTCAGTATCTCAGCTCTCAGTACCTCTTGCAGACAGCAAAGACCAAGGAGGGGAACCTAGAGAGACTGGCACATTTGCTGGTAAACACTGGCAGGTGTTAGTTTGGATTACATATGGGAGACCTTGAGTGTTAAAATCCTGCACTTGAGTGAGGTAATAGCAGTAGACAGATAGTAGGGTCGTGATTAGGGGCAGAACTTAACTGGAGAGGAGAGAGAGAGCAAAAAGAAGGAAATGAATGTGTTGTGTGTGGACAGTAGTCATTTTAATGTTAAATGATTAATGAAACCATAGGAATCAGAATATGAGATTTATATACGCCTTTACCCCATGCTTTTTTGTTGTTAAGTCTTAATGTGAGGAAGTGCAGAAACATACAAAATATTTGAGTTTCAGTTATCTCAACAGCTTTGTCAGTCTAGTATGTGGGATACCTAGTAGGTCTTGGAAAAAAAACTTATGAATAAAATCAGAACAGTTCTCTATCAAACATTCTAAGATGATTTAATGTAAAGTATTCACAGACTGTCCTAAAAAAATAGAATAGCAAGGAACATTTCTAAATCCACTCTCTGAGGTCAGTATCTCTGTGATGTCAAACCGAAAACATCAAAAGAAAATGAAATTGCAGACAGCTAATGAGTATAGACATAAGCATTCCCAGTACAATGCTCAAAGCCAGCATTGTGCATGCAGTGAAAGGCTTATCCTAGGGAGGTAGATTTGGTTTCACATTTGCAATCAACTTAGTTCAATTCACTGCATCAATAGAAGAAAAAAAAAGTATCATCACCATAGAGAAATCATTTGACAAAACTCAACATCTTTTCACAATTGAAAATAAAGCAACGAAAGGATTGAGAAAATTTTCTCAACTCAGTAAAGGGCATTTACAAAACCTCACCACTGTTTGGGGGAGATGGAACAGCAGTAAGCTGAATCAAAGGCTCACAGATGAGGGAGGAAGAGTTTGTAAAAGCGTCTTTATTCATGGGTGACCTGATCATGCTTGTGGAAAATTCTTACAAAATTCACTAAAAATCGTTAGAACTTATCAATGAGTTTAGCAAAATTTCAGGATGTAAGCCAATAAAGATGAAATGTTTTTTCAGATACTTACAATAAAAAATGTAAAAATTTGGAAAAAGGTATGTACAATAGCATCAAAGAGAATAACACATGAGGAAATAAATTCAACAAAAGAAGTGCAAAGCTTTTTCTATAGAAACTACAAAACACCATTGAAGTAAAGTAAAGAACAGTTCAATAAATTTAAAGATATTTCACTTATAGGAACTGGGATATTGCCTAGATGGCAGGACTCCACAAATTGACCCCCCAGTTTAACATGATTTCTGTTCAGGTCCCAACTGGTGTCCTTAAAAGAGCAGCATTAATTATAGTATCGGAAACAGGCAGAATCTGGAGACAAATCAAATGTCTATCGGTGTAACATGAAGGCCTGCTTTGGGGTTTCTGTCCTCCCACCAGGTCCCACAGCCATTTGGCCCCAAAGAAAATCACACAGAGGTCTCCATAAGTTATAAACTGATTGGCCCATTAGCTCAGGCTTCTTGCTAACTCTTATAACTTGTATCAACCCATTATTCTTATCTATGTTAGCCACATGGCTCAGTACCTTTTTCAGCAAGGCTGATTGCATTTTGTTTCTTCGGTGTCTGGACAGGAATGGGGAGGAATGGGCTTCCTCTTTCCCAGAATTCTCCTGTTCTCATTGTCCTGCCTCTAATTCCTATCTGGTTGTCCCGCCTATACTTCCTTTCTGGCTACTGCCCAATCAGCATTTATTTAAAATATAATTGATGATTATATATAGATGATTATTCCACACCATATCTGTTGGCGAATAAATGAACAAACGTGATATACCGTGCAAAGAAGCAGTTGACCAAAAGCGTACATAAAAGTTACTTGCAAATCAAAGCATGAATGATCTTGGAAATAGTATGTTAGTGAGGGACAATTATGAAGGACAATTCATTATCATCCTATATGAAATGTCCAGAATGCATAAATCTAGACAGACAGAGTATAGACTAGTGGTTGCCTGCAGTTGAGAACACTGTGGGGAGACACAGCTGGAGTGTGATACGTAGTTTGATTTTTCTTTTTGGGGTTATGAAAATCTTCTAAAATTGATTGTGGGGGTGGCTGTACAACTTTGTGGCTATATTAAAGACCCTTTAATCCCTTTGGAAACTTTATTTTAAATGGGTGAATGGCATGGTATGTGAATTGTATCTTGATAAGCAATTGCCCCAAACTGAAACAAAACAAAAAGACCCTTTAATCCCTTTGGAAACTTTATTTTAAATGGGTGAATGGCATGGTATGTGAATTGTATCTTGATAAGCAATTGCCCCAAACTGAAACAAAACAAAAAGACCCTTTAATCCCTTTGGAAACTTTATTTTAAATGGGTGAATGGCATGGTATGTGAATTGTATCTTGATAAGCAATTGCCCCAAACTGAAACAAAACAAAAAGACCCTTTAATCCCTTTGGAAACTTTATTTTAAATGGGTGAATGGCATGGTATGTGAATTGTATCTTGATAAGCAATTGCCCCAAACTGAAACAAAACAAAAGGATGTTAATGAGTTCACTTAAAGATTTTAATGTAGTCTATTATATAAAAAAATAGTTTTAAACCATGCCTTTCAAGCTCTAAAATAAGAGCTTTAGAAGCAACACAAATTTCATTTGCATTAGAAAATAATCCAAGCAGGGTATGATCCAACACCCTGGAGACTGAAGCAGGAGAATTCTGAGTTAAGTAGCTCCTGTCTAAGGGGACAAACACAATCTTAAAACAATTGGGTTGGATTTATTCTGACACCATGTCCAGTTTCCACATTCTGGGGGATGAAGCTTTCACAAGGAGTTTCTTATCGCTCTGTGTTAGGGCTGTAAATTGGCATTGCATTTAAACACATTTCTGACTGCTGGTAGGATTTGGGTGAAGCTATGGCAATCCCCTCAGTTCACACAAAGCTGAGCTCCCTGGTGGCCGCTGCTTAGCACATGTGATACCGTGACATTTAGCGACAATATCTGAAAAGCAATTTTGATGCTATGAATATTTCCCCAGATCATTCTTAATATGAAGGGAGTGTTATTAAAACCTCTTTCTCATTTGCTTCTCTCTCCCAGCATCTCATGAACACGGTGGTTACCCTGGCAGCTTCTTCTGTCCTTGGTTGTACTCACTCTTCCTTCTGCTCCTAAACTTGCCAGCCCTGTGCAGATAGCAGCTGGCGTTCCTATGTCATGTCATCCTCGATGTCCACACTCTGCTCATCAGCCCCACATTCTGTCATTTCCAGTGGAAACCAACTCAGTCCCACTTTATCTGCCTGTCACTTTTTATCTTGTTTTTGTGCCACAAAGAAAGATCATAAACACAGAGTTCACATTGACAGACAAAGGAAGAGAAGAAGCTGTGTATTGTTGTTACTGACAACATCCAACATAGTTAAAAACCAGGAGTGACAAGTTAGGACTGGAGGCGTTATTGGAACTTGTAGAAGAGAAAGTAAATTTCATTCTGCGTGTTCTAGAGTCCTCTAACAACTGGAAGCAGCCTGAACATCATTTGGTTGTCCGTCTTCATCATCCACCTGGTTTGAAGCAGTCTCTCTGGTTGAGTGCTGAGTACACCAGCCTAGCAGAGCTGTGAGCCCCTTAGGATTCTCCTGCCTCAGTTTCCCATCTCACATAGGCATGCTTATGTTCTGCCACATGTGCCTTTAATTTTTAGGTAGCTTCTAGGAGGTTGAACGCTGTTTGCACAGTGTGCCTTCTCCCCATCCTCAGAGAATTACTGGGAAGCTAAGCTGTTTCTGGTCGTGGTGACTGTCATTGTTTTAAACCTCAGAAGCCATGGCTCCTACATTTCCATTATTCCCCTCTGATGTATTGACCCCCAAACTCCCAAGGCCGATAGAATGCAAAGAACTTAAAGAACTAAAAGAATCCTAAATGAGCCTAGTTTTTAACTTGAAAACCTCAAGAATGATTCTTTAAAGACCAACCCAAACCAGGCTGAAAGGGGTTGAGACATTATCAATTCCACCAGCATTCTGATTGCTTTTCAAGTTATTCACCAGTCAATAGTATTTATTGAGTGAGTGTCTTCTGTGTATCAAGTGTCAAGTTAGCTTGCAAATTGCGTATTCTGCAAAGAGAGCTCTCTCACCCCTTGGCCAAAGCAAGTATATCTTTCTCAGCAGATGAACTCCTTCCGGGAGTATCCATGGCATTCTGGATGCCTCTGTGTGAGAGCTGAAGAGACTGGTACTCTAATCTCATAGAAATAGAAGAGACAAGCTGCTCTTACCACCCCCATGCCACTATTCATTCTCTTCTAGGTTGAAAGTTGAAGTACAAATATGAAATGCACATTGGGACAGCCTAGGCAGACTCTGGCAGCTTCTCTTGGTGGGAGATGACTTCCCTATCTGCCATCTACCTATTCTTTCATCTAACGGTGATCTTTCTACTTTGGAGCCTTTCTCTGAGAAAGGCTGACCATGGGAGTACTGCACAGATGTGTGGGAACCCCTGTTGGGAATGCTAGTTGAGTTCTCTGAGGAGAAATGCCAAATAAGGTCTCGCTAACCACTGAATCAAAACCATTTGTCCCAAACACTCGTTGAGAAACTTTTGTAAGAGGCAAAAATAAATGCTTTCCATTTGAATTCTTTTTACCCTGTATTTTTCCCTCCAATTTTGGGCTGTTTTGGAATTTATTGGTTCCTGCAAAAAAAGCAGTCGAGGGAGAGGGAAAGAGCAGAACAGGGACTCTTGTTTAGTCGTATGCGGGTGAAATGCTCTGGGAAGGTTGACTTAAAACAAACAGCAAAGTTTTTTTTAAAAAGTTTGACTTCTACACTGTACTTAGATGGGTAATGAAAGGCAGAAACAAATAGCAAGGTTGATTTTGATAAAAAATAAGGGTATGGATGTTTTGCCTGCATGTATTTCTTTGCACCACAGGTGTGCCTGGTGCCTTTGCAGACTGAAAGAGGGTATCATATCCCAGAAACTGGAGTTACAGATGATTGTGTGCTGCCACGTGGGTGCTGGGTGAAGGGGTGTGGTCCTTTGGCTTGTGACCACACCCTGCTGCCACCCCCCAAGGGGGCCGGATCACCAAGTCCCAGGAGGGGTATATATATGGCAACCCATGTGGAAAAGCTCTCTCTCTGCGCGGATCGCCGACCTGCTTGGCCTGTCTGTGTATTCTCCTGTTGGGTATCGTATTTTGTGTGTACCTTTTGTATTGTTCTCTTTAATAAATCCTTATATCCCGTCGCAGCTGGGAATCAAATAGGATCCTCTGCAAGAGCAACAAGTACTCTTGACATTTGAGACTGGTCTCCAGCCCCATTTGCAGCAAGATTGAAGAGCCTGGTTTCCCCATCCCCATCCTTTCTGGGGACCATATGCACATTGCCTGGATTATTCCTCTCTAGGAGGCCCCTAGACCCTGAGGGGCTACATTCATTCTTACATACCTCACACTCTACTTGACCAAGGCTGACCTGATATAAACGTGCTTACTGACATTGAATTCTGAGAAAAAGTCTCTCCCAGAACTCTTTTATGCACGTCTACTCATCTTCTTTCCTTGTCAAGAGAGAAGGTAAAGTCTTATCTACAACTCAAGAGAGACTGTCTTGTCAGACAGGGCTGGCTCACACTGTGGCCTGGATATCAAGTTCAATTATTTCTTGGGAATTTACAAGCTGCCTTAACAAGATCAGACTATCCATATGTGTAAAGTATAATCCAAGCGAGTGACTCACACATGTCCCAGATTTCTGTTTTCTAACATCACCATGCATTTGGAGCCTGATTGGATAGGATTCTCTTAAACAATGTTAAACAATGACACTAAACCTTCAGGTCTGAAAAAGTGGGTGCTATAGGAAATACATAGCTGGGTAAATAGAAGAAAGAGGAAAAAAATCCCTTGGGAAAACATCAGATGGTGGACCTTGGGAACTCAGGCTTCTGAGGCTACCAGAGCTGCTGAGGAGAATTAGGCAGTGGTCTTAGCCAGAGATGAGGAGTGGATCTTCATCAATGAATTGGGCTCTCCCATTGACAACCTGAAGATCAAGGCCCTTGAGGAGATCTCCCTGTTCTCCTTGGCCATTAAGGAATCTGAGATGACTGACTTTTTCTCCTGGGAGCAGCCTTACATGACGAGGGTCTAAAGACCATGTTAGCACAAAAGCAGACTTGAAATGGCTTTGACACTACTGGGAGGACTACAATGTTCATGTTGGCTTGGGTATTGAGTGCTCCAAAGTTGCAGACTGACAAGTCTCACAATGACTCATGTAAGGTGACAGGCCATGATTATTTTGGGCAGATGAACCATTTTTCATACAGACACTGACATCATTTTTTTTCTCTTGTGCCCACATAGCGGCTGCTAATGGCCAGTGTTGATGACAGCTACACATCCGCTAAACTGCTACCCTAGGCAGCTTCAACCGTGTATTTCTGTCTACAACATCTGCTAAACTGCTACCCTGGGTGAGTCCCCCCATGCATTGATGCTCTGTCTGAGACCTAGTGATAAATGACAGTAAATCTCTGATAAAAAGAATGTATTCACCAAGAGTCCCTATCAGGAATTCACTGACCATTTCTGTGGAAGCGCATACCAGAGTCTCCATTCAGAGAACTCAAATTCCAGCCATGACTACTACACATGATATTTTTATTCCAAAAAAATAAAGTGAATTAAATCTGGGGTCAGGGGAGGGGAGAAAAGGAATGGCTGTCAGCAATGTCTTTGGATAACATGAAGATTTTTTAAAGAAAAAAATTCATTTTCAAAAAGCAAAATACTCTTAATTCTGGCAGGGGAATTAAGTGTGTTGTTAAGAATCAGAATCTGCCTAGACCAGATTAATCAGTGAAGGGGACACAAAGAACATATTACCCACATAGCATATCACAGTTGGTGCGGGAGACTTGTCTGTTTCTGTCAATCATGTTTTAAATAAATACTGATTGGCCAGGTAGGAAGTATAGGCGGGTCAACCAGACAGGAAGTAGAGGCAGGGCGATGAGAACCCCTGGGAAGCAGGAAGCTTCCCAGGCATTCCTGCACAGACCACCAAGGAGGTAACAATGTAAGCTGCCCAGCTGAGAAAAGGTACCGATCCATGTGGCTAACATAGATGGGTTAATATAAGTTATAAGAGCTAGTAAGAAGCCTGAGATAAGTGGCCAATCAGTTAATAACTTAATGTAGACTCTCTGTGTGATTTTCTTTGGGGCTTGCTGGCTGTGCGGTACTGGGCGGGACAGAAACCCCAACAAGCCAGCCCTCATGTTATACACAGTCACAGCCCAATAGCAAATGTAGACAAGGTAGGGACTCTCTGGTTTGTCTTGTGTTGTAGAAGGCCGCTTGTTGGTTCCCAGATGCTCAGCCTTGAAATAATCAAACAGAAACTATATGATTTAGATCACTGCTTGGCCCATTAGCTCTAGCTTCTTATTGGCTAACCCTTAAATCTTAATTTAATCTACCTCCATTAACCTGTGCATCACCATGAGGTCATGGCCTACCAGCAAAGTTTCAGCACGTCTGTCTCCTGTGGCAACTCCATGGCTTCTCCCTGACTCCACCTCCTTTCTCCCAACTTTCAGCTTAGTTTTCCCTGCCTAACTAAGTTATGCCCTGCTATAGGTCCAAAGCAGTTTTTTTATTCATTAATGGTAATCACAGCATACAGAGGGGAATCCCACATCAACTCCCCGTTTCTTTTTAAATAAAAAAGGAAGGCTTTATCTTTAACATAGTAAAATTACATATAACAAAACAGATATCAAACAAGAATTATAGTTATAATATTTATATTTACTTTATTTTTTATCATAACTAAGAAAAACTACATTATTACTACCTACTCTTCAACTCTATCAAAGACTCCAGAAGAATAGAATATTACCTAAGTAAACAGGAAGTGCATTGTAAGCAACTTCCAAAACTCTAGAATTGACAGAGACATCTCACTGCTTGGACAGTTACCCAAAGGTCTTCTGTACTTTTGGGGCATCTATCTTTAGCCTACAGGTCCATAGTATCAAGCACAAAGCAGGAAATTTCAAAGAAAGTTCCACTTATGTTGGTAGTTTGTCAGTCACTTTCTTCTGTGTCCTGTAGAATGTTTAGTAGACTCTTTCATGAAGCAGGAACCTGAAGAATGGTCCCACCTTTAGGCAAGCTCAACAGTCATTTCTCTGTGGGTTCTGCATGTCCAAGTAATCACTCCAGGCAAGAGCAGTTTCTTGTCCAAATGGCTAGCAGACTCTATATGGAGCCTCTTTGATGCCCATCATCCTTTTGAAGTAATTGGTGTTGCCAGGAGCAGATGTGTCTTATTGTCTTAAAAGTCCTAAGTTATTAAACATTTTAAATGCTATATTCTGTAGTCTTTGAAAGGTTTGAAGAATGCCTTTTCATCTGAAATACATCTCTATACATCTAGAAAATCTAACTAACATGACTACAAGCTTGACTATTATAAATGATTATCTATTAACCTATATTTCTTAATTATACATTACATTTTTAAATGCACTGCACAAACACAATATCTTAATCAAGAGCAGAAATATACACATAACAAAATTGACCTTAAATTTGTATCAATAAAACAAGATCTATACCAATGCAAAGTATCCATCTTTATAGAATATCCCCCTTTAAATATAAACAAACATTTATAAACAATATTTGGGAATATGGGCATAGTTCTCTCTAAACTGCCTCCTGATGTTTATTGTAATTTTTTGAGGGGTGTTCAAGGTGACCTTTCAGGGAGTCTTAGTCCATCAAACCATATTAGTCTGGGATTAATCCACAGGTTCTCATCTTCTGTGGAAACAAAAACAGAACCTCTTTTCCAAAGCAACATATCCTTAGACTTAAACTTTGAAGACAAGTTTAAAGTATACCTTTAAAGTATATATGTTGATTACTTAGCTCTTTTACAGTCAAAAAATTCAAAGAAAACACAATAATGTACATAATCTAGACTCTTCGCATATTCCATATTTACATGGCTTTTCTTACTCTATTACTTTTTAATATTTATTTTATTTTTTTACACCTTTAATCTATGACTGTACTCTGTTTTTTAAAGACTTTACTTCATTTTTTGTAAACCATTTACTTCCTTTTATAACTGTCTACATTCTTTTTCTTCTCTCTCCCAAGCATACGTACATTTTTTGTATATTTCCTTTATTTTTTTTATTTTTATTGTTAAAAGAAAAATTTACATTTAATCCCCTTGTTCCCGGCCCTCCCACTCCCCCACTACCCCACTGCCCTCCCCCTGCTTCCTTAAGATGGTGCAGGATACCCTGTCCTATGGGAAGCCCAAGGCCCTCCCCCCTCCATCTCAGTCAATTA
>JAQHUG010000006.1:807085-828605 GCA_028555095.1 Dicrostonyx torquatus | reverse complement strand
GCCATGAAAAGGGCGGGCTTCTCTGCTGGAGCCCTGCAGGTTTATGCTGGACTCTCCGGTGTCCCAGGTTCCAGCCCTGCCACAGGCCAATTTCCAGGGGAAACCTGGGCCTCCGTCAAAGGGGAGCCTTGCCCAGGGACACTCTGGTGTGTGGGGCGCAGAAAAGCCGGGGCCAATGTCCGCATACGTACATTTTTAAAAACACACTGTGTCTCATTTAGAGGTCATTTTTATCTGAATCTTTCTTTATTGTGTATCTGTAATTATTTTCTGACCAGAAGTGCTTCTTAAAATGCTAAACCCTTCTTATAAACGTAAATGGCACCATTGCTAAGGGGAAATATGGCACTATCTGCTCGCCCCACCCAGTCAAGCATGGAAGAGCTGTTTGGTGCCTCTGAGACCCAAGCTCACAGCCCCATTTTTAGGCACACAGCCAGTCTATGTTGACATTAAGCAAGTTGTAGCACTCTGTTTACAAACCACATTTAAAAGCTTTGTAGCTAGACCTTGTCAGAATTCATATTGGCAGCATGGCCCAGGAAGCCACAGCTGTTTCAAAATAGCATGGCTTTTTTTTAATGCTACCACTGAATCAGGAAAACTTCTCTTAAAGGAGCTGTGGCATTAAGCCATGCTTAATTCTGTTTTCTTTTTGTTGTTGTTGTTGTTTTGTTTAGAATTCCTCCCCAAACTCTTTCAGGTTTTAAGTGCCATGTGGGCACCAATTTGTAGTAAGGCCACTTGTTTGTTTCTGGCTTCTCAGCCCAGAAATAATCACATAGAAACTATTTTATTTAAATCACTGCTTGGCCCATTAGTTCTAGCTTCTTATTGGATAACACTTATATCTTAATTTAATTCATTTCTAGTAGTCTGTGTATTGCCACGTGGCTGTGGCTTACTGGGTAAAGTTCCCAGATCTGTCTCCAGCAGGGCTACATGGCTTCTCCCTGACTCTGCCTTTCTTTCTCTCATCATTCAGTTTAGTTTTCCCCACTTAGTGCTGGTCTCCCCTATGAGGCCAAGCCAATGGTATTCACAGAAAACAGAGAGGAATCCTACATCGTTCATGCATTTGGGGAAGTATGGGGAGAGAGATGGAACGAGAACAGTCCACATGTGTGGAGGGGCTGCCTTGAGTCATTCAGTATAGAGGAGAAGACTCTCACTTTCTTAGGAACTGACCCAGTGCCCACCACCGCAATTTTCTCCATCATAGGAGCTCTGAGTGTCCTAAAGCAAGGTTTAATGAAAGGCACAGTTTCTGATAAATGCTTTTTGTTTCCATTCTACCGCTGGCCATGGCCATTAATGCTGCAAAGCAAGAATGTAAGTACTGTGGTGGGGTACAGGCAGACTACTCTGTAAAAAGTCAGAGAAAGCACTGACTTTCTTTGAGATCTCTTTCTCTTGGATGCTTAAGAAAAAAAACTTAAAAAAAACTCAACCATGCAGGAACACTTGAAGCATCAGGAAAAAATATTCCCACATTAGGATGTTCAGTGTTTAACCATATCTTCCCTACTCAGGGACGTTGGGTGCCATTCTGTAACACGAGGGTCCTGCTCGTTAGGGTTACTGTCCCACCCAGTACCCCACAGCCGGCAAGCCCCAAAGAAAATCACACAGAGAGTGTACATTAGGTTATACACTGATTGGCCCATTAGCTCAGGCTTCCTACCAGCTCCCATAACTTATATTAACCCATTGTCAGCCACATGGCCAGTACCTTGTCTCAGCTGGGCTGCTACATGTTGCCTCCTTGGAGATCGGCGCAGGAATGCCAGGGAAGCTTCCTGCTTCCCAGACTTTCTCCTCGCCCTGCCTCTACTTCCTGTCTGGTTGACCCGCCTATACTTTCTACCTGGCCAATCAGCATTTATTTAAAACATAATTGACTGAACAGACAAGTCCCCTGCACCACCTGGAGAGTTACCTAGTCGCTAGTCATTTTACTTATTCAGAATCATGTATCTTAGTTATACTACCAACGTGCCAGAAGCACTTTTCCTCTTCTGGAATGTTCTGTCCTCTCCATGTTCAGACACTATAAGATAACATCTTACATATTTGGTATATAACCTACCACTGCCTTAGTAATGGATTAGCTCCAGTTAAACTAGGGGGCTGTAATCTTACAGACAGAGATGATGTTTTAGCCCTTTCTCCATAGCAACGCTAGTATAACAGGATGGCCGTGCTTTGATCAATATCCACACAGCTTCAACAATTGGGGTTTATAATTAGATGCAGCAAGCAAGGAACTGATGGCCAACACATCAGTTAGAAAGTATGCTGGGAAACATTATGCCCTGTTAATCAGAAGCTTCCTAGAAGTGCTTTTATTGATCTGTCATGGAGGATGGATTATCACAGTGCTGGTTTAGAGAATGACTACAGGTTAGGTTTTCCTGGCCAGGCCCTGTTTACTTTGAGGGAGTACTTTAAATCACTGTGAGCCTCTTGTACCAGAGATGGTTTCTCTTCATCCCTGAACAAGGACTTTCCAGAAACTTAGAGCCTCTAAACTCACTCCTGAAGGTTTCTCTGTAACTGCGTGGGCCATACCCAGCATAGACAAGAGTGACTGCCAAGAGGTAGCTGCCAAGATTAGCAGCCAGTAGCTAAGCCAGGCTCTGAGTACCATGATGGCGGTACCAAAGGCAGAGGTTGTGCGTCTGGGAGAACACTAACTTTGGCCCTCATGCCATGCAGAGAGCCTTAGACTTGTAGAAGCCTCTGCCTCTGTTTAAAATTGGGGAGTACAAGATGCTCTCCATTCGCCCCCAGCAGTCCTGAGCATGTCTACCTCTGATGAGCTCAAATAATTCATTTAATTGTTTATTCTGTCAACAAATATTATTGGACAATATCAACAGATATTATGCTGGCTGACTTTATATGCAGACATGTCTGGCCGTGGAGGGCTCAGACATTTGGTCTAAGCATATTCTAGACAAGTCTGTGGGGACATTTGAGGATGAGGCTTCTATCTGAACAGACAGAGAAAGGCTTCTGCTCTCCCTGATGCTCATCCTAGGCTTCTCTAGTCAGTGGAGAACCCATGTGGAGCAGAAGATCACCAGTGGGAACACTGACGTCCTGCTTTCACTTGTAGATTTGGGCTACCGTTTAGATCATTGGTTCTCCTGGGTCTGAATGCCTCAGCCTTCATAGTCTGTGAGCCAGTTTCCTTGCAATAAATCTCTGTGTTTCTCTAACACACACACACACACACACACACACACACACACACACACTTACATGTTGTGTTAAATAGCTTTTACATCATTATGAAAAGTATCTTATGTAACCTAGAGAAGGAAGGAGGCTTTATTTGAACTCTGTTTCAAAAGCTGTAGTTCATCACACTGAGGAGGGTGTGGTGGAATAAACATCTCACACAAGGGTGGCCTGAAAGCAGAGAGAGGAGAGGCTCCATGGCCAGGTATAACCTTTAAAGGGACCTGATTCAAGTTACCTGTTTCCTACAGCAGCCAGCCAGACCTTGCTTCCTAAATCTGCTATGACTTCCCTAAATAGAGTACCATTGGTAGGTACTGAGTGTCACACACACACACACACACACACACACACACACACACACACACACACACACATGTGCGCACGTGCGCGCAAGTGTATGAGTGTTTCTGTGTGTTTCTATGTGTATGTCTGAATGTGTGCATGCATATGTGTGTGTTGGGGGGCTTTTCACATTGAAGCCATCATACCAGTTGATCATCCCTAATCTGGAAATCTAGTATCTAAGACTTCTGTTATGTCACTGATCACACAGGTGAGATCAGCGATACTTTATTTGCATGCGTGTGTGCATTCTGTTTCTCTGAAGGGCCCTGCCTAGAACAGATAACATGGTGATGACAATCACAGGGCTCCTGATCTCATCAATCATCATCTTTTCTTCTGTGTAAAAGCGATAAGCAAGCAAACAAGGTGAGTGTCTGGTAATGATGAGTCTTCCGCTGAGAATGGAAACAAGAGAGTTTAATCATAAGTGGCCAATGAGTCCTTTGGATTGGGTGGTCAGAAAAAGCCTTTCTGAAAATGTGACATTTGAACTGAAGACTGAGTGATGGAGAACAGTCCCATGGAAGACTAGGGTGGGGATGGCAGGAGGAAGAGCTTTCCCACAGTGCGAAGAGTAAGTGCAAAGGCCCCTGGGAAAGATCTTATGCACAAGAGGTGAGGGACAAAATGAGGTCAGAGATTCATCAGAGCCTGCTCAGCAGAGGCTTGTATGAACTGTAATCTAGAGAAAGCCTGAATTTAATTGCAATATAAGAAAGGCCTTTGACAGGATTTCTGGTAGTCATAGGATCTGACTTGATTTTTTTCATGCTTTTAAAATAAATTACTCATTGGAAATTTAATACATATATACAATACATTCTGGCAACACCTCTCCCTCTACCCTCCCTTAGCCTGTGCCTACCACCAGATTTCCCCATTCCTCCTACAAAGTCCCAGCCCTACCTTCATGTCTTTAGTTTGTTTCTGCTTTTGCTTTGTGACCCACTGGGTTTTTCCAGTGGTGTGATGCTGTCCACTTAGTGTTAGTAATTCACCAGTAACTACATCAGTGAAGGTAATGGCTTCTCATCCTCCAGACTTGAATATTTTTAAAAAATAACTGGAGCTGTTTCATACAGGACATTCCAAAGGTGGTGGGGTTCATTACCCATCATTTCCCACTCTTTCCCGTATATTTTACTAAATGCTTCTACAAGTCCCAACTGCTGGCCACCCCACCTCTAAGGCTCTCTGTATGACATGAGGGCCGAGGCTAGTGTTCTCCCAGATGCACAACCTTTGCCTTTGGTACCACCATCATGGTACTCAGAGCCTGGCTTAGCTACTGGCTGCTAATCTTGGCAGCTACCTCTTGGCAGTCACTCTCTGTCCAGGCTGGGTGTTATAATAAAAAGTTAGGTAAACTGATAAATCTCTTAAGCACAATAAGAATTTACATGGCAGCAACATTATTTTGGAAGTTGAACAAATGGGTGAGATTAGACTTGTCAGTTGTGAGAAAGTAACTGCCTTGTCAGGCAAAAAGATGGCCACGTGTGAACTTTGGGGACATGTATTAGATGCAAAGCAAAAATATCTGTCTGTCTGTCCATCCATATATCTACTGATCACCACAGAGGAGGAAAAACCCAGAAGTCAGGCTACCTTCAACTCTAAATAACAAAGCTCCTAGTCACTCTCTAGTGCCTCTAGAGGAGCAACTATAAGGCAAGGGGAGGAGAACTGACAATAGACACTATGGGACATTAGGGTTCCAACTATTGTTTCTTCCTTTGGGACTCTAGGTGTGGCCTGAGGCTATCTGTGGCAAACATGATGTAAAGAGCTCTTGATTCCCACTGCCGTGAGAAGGTATATGAATCTTCTAGCTGTTCTTCATGGATTCTCCCAAAGCTTCCAAGAGAAGAAAGAAAAGTAGGACTGAACCACTGGCCACCTTCCCAGTGAGATGAGATGCCCAAGGAGACATCTATTTCAGATGCCTGTTCCCTGAAGCTCCATCTCAGGGTGCTTGGTATAGGCAGAACATTGGTACTGGTCATTTTATTTTTGTTATATTCAGAATCTTCCTGTAGCTATTTCCCTCTAAACACACTCGAAAATAAACTCATCCCCAGAGTAGCTTGGTTTATATTTCCCAGATTTTATGTCTTTCGTGACACAAGGAATATCTCACTCGTTTCCCCCAAACACTCTGTTTCTTAAATCCATCCGTTATTCATTGAATGAGATGTTTTATGTAGATATAAACTTTCTGCAACAATGTAATCTCTTCTTCATGAAAAATATTGGAAAATAATTTGGGAAATTGTTGCTGGCCCTAATGTCTTCCTCAGGGGAGGGGGTGAAAAGGAGCAATGTCAATGAACACAGACCCTGGGAGTCAGGTAGAAGGCTTATAGCAGTCTCATTTGTTTAACAATGGGGAAAAACTTATATACCCTCCCAGCACCCAGGTATTCTGATCTGTTGACAATTGACATTTCATGCTTATCCCTCATTGGCTAGTCATGATCAGGATCTCTGACAGCGCCTATTGTTAGGCACTTGGGAAACACTGTTTGGTTGCTCCTTATTGGTTAGGCACAGACAGGACCTTTGACAGCACCAGGCAGACTCCAGGTTGGCTCCTTTTGGCCTGGTAGGCCTTAACTTCCTACATATCCACCCTTTTTTATTTTTTACATAGGGAGCTAAGTGGGACCCAGAGTTCTTTGCTTAGACCTTGTTGATCCCACTTCAGGGGGGCTCAGCAACTGGACTGTGCCTGTCTTAGGCTGGCTTAACAAACAAGCTCTTACCCATCACTGACTTTCAGCTCTCAAAGAGCATTCATTCCTGGATGAATGAATTGCCAGGACTGGAGAATGAGGCTGTAGCCTTTTGAGTTACAAATAAGCACACATGCATGACCTCCTGTGGAGGACTGGGAGAAGAATGCCTAAGAGCCATTGACACCTGAAGAGTCACCTTAGTTGCAGTCTACTGATGTTGGACCTACTGAGGAGACATTTAAGGAGGGTAAGGATTCACCACATCACTCTATCAATTAATGCATATGTGAGCATCCAAGAGGGATCCAATAGCCTTTTCATATTATGCCAAACTTTTTTTTTTTAAGGAGGAGTCAAAGGCCATAAACCTTGCTCTTAATAAATCAATGTGTTTGAGAGCAAGAAAGGTGAGAATATACACTACCCATCCTGAGTTATTCCTGCCTTGGTGGAAGCAGGCTGACCCATGGATATATATCTGGGTATATATCTCTTGCCAGAACCAATATTGGTGTGGCAGTCTAAGAAAAAACACAAGCATATCCTCTCCCATGGGTTAACGGGGTTGCTGGCAGCTGCCTTTGGAGGGAGATAGGATTTCTCCATCTCACCAGGGGCAGGTTTTTTTGTTTGTTTGTTTTTTTGGCAGAGATGCTCAGTGTTTGTAAGCTGGGATGAGCCCCTTGTCGTCAAAACTGAGGAAGTTCATATGGATAAGAACCTCTATTAAGGACAGATAAGGTTCTCTCCTAACCTTTGGTAAGATAGTACTGGCCCATAGCTCCTTAAGAGCCATGTTGATCTTCTCCAAAATGGCTTGTCTCTGTGAATTTTATGGGATGCCAGTGGTATGGAAAATCTTCTAAGAACCCAGAAAGTCATTGAATTGCTGAAAGAAATAGACAGGACCATACATGTAGACACATGGACATACATACACTTACAAATAATTAAAAATAAGATAAATATGTTAAAATGTACTAATATCTACCAAATATAGGTCACACCTACTATCATGTATCTATCTTCTATCTATCATCTATCTATTTATTTATCATGTATCTATTTATTTTACCTATCAGTGTGTCAATGTAAACTTAAGTTGCTCAGCCAAAGAAAAGTACTAAAGTTTCAAAGAAAGAGAAATGGAATTTTGGGGAGATAACAGAGTTTTGACAACAATAGTCCTTAGATTTTTGAGTTTCTGTCTCCTATCAGAGGAAATTACAAGTAAGAAAAAGATAAAGTTCCCCATAATTCCATTGCCTAAAAATAACCATTGCTCTGAGCAGGTGGCATCCATGTTGTACTCATGGGGACCACTGGTTGGAGCAGGTGACATGTCCATCTACAGTTGATCTCAAGTGCTCGGAGCTTGACAGGGCTCATATTTAATGACAACTTGGTAGGGCTTCAGTTAGGTATCTAGTATTTATGTAAAATGTGTATTTAAAAATGTAAAAACAATTTTCATACTAGGAAGGATAGGAGAGGTAGTTTTGAAAACCTACACATGAGCTCATATTCAACATCATATTATGATCCTTTAGTCCTGTGTTTTCTAAACTTACCCTCCCCAGCCCAAGGGCAGCATTCTTCATACTCCCTGGAACATGAATTGACTGTTTCTATAATCATGCCTCCTACTTTGTTTCTATAATGTTCTTCCCTCCTGCAAACAGGCCAATTTGCTGATCTTTGCCCTGTCATTCTTTGGTTTTGCTTCAGGCCTCATCTTCCATCTAGAAGCTGCTTTCACTTACTTCTCTTTGCGTCACAGAGTTTAGCATTTACTTGTGGCCAGCATGAGTCACAGGGCATCTCTGCAACTGGGACTGCCTTACACATTAGCAGAGGGCTGGGCGTAAGCCACATATGTCATAAAAGAAAAGTGTATGCTTTGCTGTCTATTCAGAACTATATGTAAGCAGCTAATCTTAGACTGGGGTAGTTTGTGGATGTTGCTAAAATCTCTGAAGGAGAGGGGCAGTGTGTTTTTTCTATTATTTCAGAGTTCAGAAATATGAAGCAGAAAACTGGCTTATTTGGAGTCTGTGGGTTTATCATAATCTAACTCATGAATGAGCTGAAGGCAAATTTACCCTCATGGTTATGATTTGGGTGTGACATGTCCCATAGCATCATATGTTTCAACACTTGGTCCCCCAGTAGGTGGTGCTATTTTGGGAGGCTGGGGGATCCTTAGGAGGTAAGACCTAGCCAGAAGAAAGGGATTTGTAGAAGATTTTATAAGGTAATAGTCATACCCTGATTCCAGCCTGATCTCTCTTTGCTCCCTGGTCTATACATTGCCCCTTGTTATGTGTTTGGTTGCAGAGATGAGAAAAGTAATCAATACTCCTCTGGAGTTTCCATGCTCTTAGCAGAATGAGACAACTATGGTATAAATGGGGAAAAGGTTAAATAATGCAGCTCAACCCAAGAACTTGAGAAATGTTTTTACAACACATTATATTTCTACAACACAACAGATTCTAACAGAGCAGACAGTTAAGACTTAGTGTTTAGATTTTATATCAAGGGAGTAAGATAAGCCCACCCGACCACCACACTGGCTTCTTGATAATGTTGCTCTCATGAATATCAAGAGCTGGTCATCAGAGAGAAGGCTCACACCGCTATTTAGTTTCTTCCTTATTAGATAGTTTGCAAATAATCCCCACAAACTGGCATTTAAATATAACAACAACACAATGAAAGATGCTGGCGGGAACTGAGGCTGCCCCCCCCCCCAGCGAGCTTGTGATTAGACTTCATGGATGGCATCTCTCACAGGTACCATCCTTGCAGCTCATCTACTTAATTGGCAGTGGTTTGAATTTACTGGTTCTAATATGATGTTTACTTACAGTGTCCTTTCCTCTCCCACAGTTAGTTTTTTCTTTCTTTCTTTTTAAATATGTTTTTACTCCACAAAATGGGCAGATTGCACTCAGGGACAAGATCTCAAAGTAGCCACTTGGGAAGCTCACTGGTATCCTGCAGCAACAGTGGGGTATGGGAAAGGGGTAACCTCTGCCTCAGTGGCCATGAGGGGTGCTAGGAATAGCTGGGCACTGCTGATCCCTAGGGTGGATCTGGGAGATGAGAGATAAAACAAGTAGTTCCTGGCCAAATGGGCACCAAGGGAAATTGCCAGAGTAAATGTGACAAATTCTGTCAGGGGAACTTCCTCTCTCTCTTTTGTTCAGTTAAATCAGGCAACATGCTAGCTATCTGCAGAAAGGAGCCAATGTGATGGGCCATGTCTGTCTTCTGAAGAAACTTCTCAAAGACTCTGTGCCTGAGGGATGGAGCTGGAGGGAACTGGAGCCCCTGCTGCCTGGCATGCTTTCTCTAAGACAAAAAATCTTCATGTCAGCCTCCATCATGCCTCATACTGGGGTGTTCAGTGCAGAGCGTTGTCTTGGTGAGGTGTGCTGGGGTGTGTGGGGGAAAGGAGATGCAATTATATTTATGCCTTGAGGATCTCAACTGGTTGGGAAAGAAGGACAGGCCTACCCAACTCTTATAAAAGCAGAATTCGTTTAGAATAGTTAAAGAGTTTCAGAGGCCACGGGAACGCCTTCATCCCCTGGGGCAGCTAGAACAAAATTCTGGTTAATTAGATGACTTGGAACCAGAAGATAGTTCCTGCCACTCACAGTTCTAGAAGCTGAAAAGTCCAAGGTCAGGGTGTCAGCAATGTCTAGTAAGGGTTACATTCCTAATTCATAGATAGATAGATCTCTTATCCCATGAAAATTACCTTTGGGTGGAGTAAGAGTTTAACATAAGCATTTGGGACAGTCAGCATGTTGCATGTTGCAAGAGTCAAGAAGGTAGAGGATGCTGAGCCTTGAGGGACTAGGAAAAAAATCAGTTAAAAAAAAAAAGAGGTAGCATTTAAACATGGCCGTGAAGGTTGAACCAGGCTTCGATTAGGGGGATGGCTCCTCCAGGAAACCCAGCTTGCTCTAGTTGTCTATGAGGAACAAGGCTGTACAGAATCACAGTTTAGGGGCACAGATTCGAGAATCAGATGGTGCTATTCCAATCTAATTCCAGTATTCCAGCTGTGTGACCACAAACAAGCTACTTCTCACAGCTGAAGTGATATGGGAGTCCCCTCTATGTGCTGTGATTACCACTAATGAATAAATAAACTGCCTTGGCCTCTTGATAGGGCAGAACTTGGATAGGCGGGAAAGACAGAACTGAACGCTGGGATGGCAGGGGGTGGGGGGGGAGATGCTACAGAGCCACCGCTGCCAGAGTCATACATGTTGGAACTTGGCTGGTAGGCCATGACAGATTAATAGAAATGGTTAAATTAAGATGTAAGAGTTAGCCAATAAGAAGCTAGAGCTAATGGGCCAAGCAGTGATTGTGGGAGGGTCCACCTGTATTTCTGTGCCTTGATTGGCTAAATAAAGACCTGCCTGGCTTATAGTTAGGCCAACCCTTAGGTGGGCGGAGTAGACAGAACGGAAGTTCTGGGAGGAGAAGAAAGGAAATGAGAGCAGAAGCCACGAGCCACCGCTGCAGATGGATGCAGGTTAGACCCTTCCGGTATGTCACCACGTGGTGACTTACAAACTTTTATAATGGGTTAGTTTAATTATGAGAGCTAGCCAAGAAAAGGCTAATGATAATAAGCCAGGCAGAGTTTAAATGAATCCAGTTTGTCATGTGGTTATTTCGGGTGCAGGCAGCCACCATTAGCTGTGCGGGCCAGTGGCTGGGGGCTTGGGAGCTGGGTGCTGGGGAACACACACTCCCTCCGTCTATATACAACAAGTGATTTAATTAATACAGTTTCTGTGTGATTATTTCAGTTCTGGGCAGCCGGGACAAACAAGTGTCCCTCTGCAACATTGAAGTGCCACACCTGTGCGGAGATAACCCCCAACCTGGCGGTCCCCACAATGTCTGTTGGTTCTTGTCATTTGTGTCAAGATAGAAGACTGCTCTGACTTTAGATGAAGTGGGGACCTCTCATCTCCATGACTCCTCTTTCCTTGCCAAGTACTTGACCTGAACTAGGACTGTATTGGGATCCCCTTCTTTCCTCAGTCTTCTTTTCCAGTCTCTCTTCTACAGCTTACTCTGTTCACATGGAGACCCTAGGCAACTGCAGCCTTCACAACAGTGTTTCTAGCTACAGTACTGTGGACAGAGACTTTGGGCTTTCACTCTCTGTCAAGTGTGGCATTGGTGAGACAAACTGATGGTCAGAGACCCTAATGGACTCTCTGGCTCTTTAAGTCGGGCCTTCTTTTTAGTCAGAGGTAAGGAAGAGGAGGAAAGAGGTGGACGCCAGTCTCCTGTGTGTAAAATGAACACAAAGGAAGCATGTGTCTCACAGAGGCCTGTGAGAATTCAGGGAGAAATAACAGTCAGGCCCAGATCAATCCTTCAATAGCTATTGCTCAACTAATATTATGGCTTCTCTTCAGGCCTAGCCATTGGGGGCTGAAAGACCATGGAGAGCTGAGATGGCTGAGTGGCAAAACTCTTCTTGATTCTCTCTTGTAAATTCTCTCAGGGCATTTTAAAGTTACTTTACTTAAGCGATATGATATCTAGCCCTTATGTAAGAATTACATTCATCAAGCTCCTTGCTTGCCTATAACATTCTATATGTAGAAACAACCTGACTCTGGTGAAAACTGCCCAGAGGAATCTTTTAAAGGGGCACTGGGGGGCTCCTGTAGAATCCAAACAGTAGAAGCCAGAAGACTGAGAGTTTTAAGCTTCAGAGACTTGAGCAGACATGGCTTTGTGCATGTTTCCCCAAAAGAATTCCATGAATGACTTGAACTCTAACTGTCTGTGTTCCAGTTTCCTTCTCTGTTAAATAGGGGCAATTGTTATATTGGCACACAACACATGGAATGATTGTGAAGATGTGTACAAGTTAATGTTTATACAATAGTCTCTGGCACACAGTATGCCCTGTGGTTACTATATTAGCATCATCATCGTCATCATCATCGTCATCATCATTACCAGAGACTACACTGGGCTAAGAGTCTTCTAGGATGCATCAGTTGTAGAAGGTATAGAAATGTGGTGGTTAATAGTTCAGCTTGATAGAATATGAAAGATTAGTCTCTGAGTATGTTGGTGGGACTTTATCTTGGTTGTGTTAATTGAGATCAGAAGATTCGCCCACTGCGGGTGGCACCATTCCCTGGCTGGGATCCTGGATGGTAAAAATGGGGAAAGGGATCCTGAGTGGCAGCATCCATTGTTGTCTCTGGTTGTGTACATGATGTGCACAGCTGCTTCGGTCCCCTGCTGACTTGACTTCCCAGTCTTGATGGACCGCAACAGGAACTCTGAGCTGCAACAAATGCCTTCTTCCTGATGTTGCTTTTGTCAGGGTGCTTCATCAGTAGCAACCGAACAAGAAACTAAGATAGAAATATTTCCCGGGCACAGTTGTGACCTGTGGGGGAGCTATACCCCTGTTTTATGGAGGAGGCAGCCCCAAAGGAGGTGGCTACTGCAGTCTCTGCTCCCACTTCTCTGGTGAGACAAGGAAGGATCCACTCTGCCAGGTCATCTGCTGTGCTCAAGGTCACGTTGCACCTCAGTGAAATGGAGAACCCAGATTGAAATGTAAATTTCGGTGTCTTTTAAAGCCGGGGCCCCAGAACCATCTGCTAACCTCCTCAGTGTCCTTCTGAGCCATTTTAAATAGGTATTTTCAAACCAAGCCATGATGTGGCAGCTTCCTTTTACTGGAAGGAGCTATAAATGATAAATGATAGCTACAAGACAATGAGATGCTAAAATGCCTACTTCACAGGAAGCTGAAGAGAGAAAACCTGAAGTTCACTTTCCCACTTTCAATTAGGTTACACAGCCCATTAAGCCAAGTAATAGAAGCTTTTTGGAGTTTTTGGACAGTGAACAGTAGCCATATCTTATTGTTATGCAAACGAAAACCGGACATTCAAGGTTAAAGGCCCAGAGCCCAGCTGAAAACTAACCTCATCTTCAACACTAGCCATGTAGGAGAGGATGGAAAAAGCTTTTCGACATTTGTCTTGGCTTTAGTTTTATCACATAATTATTTTGCATGTGCTATTTGTAATGTAACTATCTAATTGATTTCTTAAAAGAAACATTGTCAGTAGTAAGGTTGTCTTGGCTTTGGAAGATGTGCTAATGATGGGCCATTTTAATTATGAAAATAATTATCTTGGTGTAACTTTGTCCCTTTATTTTAATTATGTGAATGCAGCCCATTCAACCTGATGATGTGGAGTTGAATAGATTTCAGGAGGTTGTCTGCAAAATCCTGCAACCTCTACAGGTCCTCTGATTCTTTCCTAATTCTCTGCATGGCCAAGAAGTGTTCTTGAGCAGGAAATGGCAGCAACCGTTCACAGATGGCTTACAGATCTTCCCTTCTCTGAGCATCTTTCCTTTTATGATAGGCAGGACATTCCTCGGAGATAGGGAGGGCCTTCCCTGTCTTGCTCACTATTTTTGCTCCAGTGCCTGATAGAGGTTTTGTGCTTAGCCAGTTTCTCTGGGTGAACTGGATGGATTCCAAGAACCTTGGCTTCTCTGGCCTGTAAAATCAGCAGCGCATGAGTAAGGAGCTGCCTAGACCAGGTATGGTTTTCAGTGAGGCGGGATGGAAAGAAGAGTAAAGAAGCCCTTTACTCTGGAGTCTGATTGGCATTTCTCACTAGTAAAGAATCAAGTGTCTAGGGCAATTACCACCTGCTTATGACCTATATCACCCTCTCCAGTCACAGACCTGAGCTTTCCTATGGACCTCACTGGAAACCTAGTCACAAGTAAAGTATGTGTTCTAACTCCGTTGTGCAAGTCTAGTTTTTCTTGTTTTTATACTATTACATTATAATTATATGCAAGGTATCTCCCTCTAGTCTCACTTAAGGCAAGCAGATTCTTAACAAACTCTTGAGGTATGTTTTGGCTAGTTTTACATCAACTTGACACAAGCTAGAGTCATTTGGGAAGAAGGAGATTTAATTGAAAAAAAAATGCACCTACCAGACTGGCCTATGGATCATTTTCTTGACTGATGAGTAAAATAAGAGGTCCCAGCTCACCAATAGTGGTTCCACCCCTGAGCTGGTGATGCTTACTGCTACAAGGAAGTAAAGTAGGCATGCTCTGATGATCAAGTGAGTAAGGACCATCCTTCATGGTCTCTGCATCCGTTCTTGTCTCCAGGTTCCTCCTTGGACTGTTCTGAATGGTGGAATATAAGCAGTAAGCGGAGATAAACTCTTTCTTCTCTATAACAAAAAGAAGGACATGGCAAGAAATAACCAAATGACCAAACTCAGGCTAAAATCAATGAAGTAGAAACAAAAACAACAACAAAAATAATAAAAAAAATCAGTGAAACAAAGAGTTTGTTCTTTGAGAAAATCAATAAGGTTAAAAAATCCTTAGCTAAATTAACTAAAAGACACAGAGAAAGAGAATCAAAATTAACAAAATTAGAAATGAAAGGGGGGTATCAGCAAACACTAAGAAAATCCAAAGAACCAAGAGGACATACTCCAAAAACCACACTCCACCAAGTTGAAAAGTCTAAGAGAAATGGATAATTTTCTTGATACATACTATTTGTCAAAGTTAAATCAAGATCAGATGAACAATTTAAACATACCTATAACCTCTAGTGAAATAGAAGCAGTCATTAAAAATCCCCCCTCCAAAAAAAAACATAAAAAACAAAACAAAACAAAAAAAACCCTAGGGCCAGATGGTTTTAGAGCATAATTTTACTAGACTTTCAGAGATGAGTTAGTGCCAATGCTCCTCAAATTATTCTACAAAATATAAAGAGAAGAAGCATTGTCCAACGTGTTTTACAAGGACATATTTGCCTTGACTTCCAAACCACATGAAGATGAAATGAGAAAGAGAATTATAGACCAATTTCTTTTATGGAAAAGATCACACACCATGGTCAAGTAGGCTTCATTTCAGAAAGGCAGGAGTGGTTCAATATATATAGAATGATAAATGTAATCCACCATATAAATAAACTGAAAGACAAAAACCATGTGATCATCTCATTAGATGCAAACAAAGCCGCTGACAAAATCTAATACCCCTTCATGATAAAGTCCTGGAGAGATTAGGGATAAGAGTATATACCTCACCACAATAAAGAAAGTTTATAACAAACCCATAACCAACATCGACTTAAATGGAGAGAAACTCAAAGCAATTTCAGTAAAATTAGGAACAAGACAGGGTGGTCCACACCCTCTACATCTATTCAATAGTTACATGGAGTCTTAACCAGACCAATAAAGACAACCAAAGGAGAACAAAGGGATACAAAAGGAATGAAAAAGGTCGAAGTACTTATATTTTCAGATGATATGATAGCATACATAAGTGACTCTGAGAATTCTACCTAGAAAATGCTAAGTGATAAAAACTTTTAATATAGTAGCTGGAAGCAAAATTATGTCACAAAATCAGTAGTTCTCCTATATACAAATGACAAGTGAAGTGAGAAAGAAATCAGAGGAAACAATGCTGTTTACAATAGCCTCAAATAATATAAAATATCTTGCAGTAACTCTAATCAAGCAAGTGAAAGACTTAAATGATAAATCTTTAAGACATTGAAGAAAGAAATTGATGGTTTAAGAAGATGGAAAGATCTCCCATGCTCATGGATCTATAGGATTAATATAATAAAAATGCTATCCTATTAAAAACAATTAACAAAGTCAGTATAATCTTCACCAAAATTCCAGCACAATTTTTCACAGGAACTGAATGGACAAGTTTTAGCCTTATACAGAAACACGCACACACACACACACACACACACACACACACACACACACACGTACGTACTCATCCAATGGTAGCTAAAACAGTACAGAATAATGACAGAACTGCTGGTGGTATCACCATCCCTGATTTCAAGTTGTACTATAAAACTAGAATTATAAAAACAATATGGTATTGGCACAAAAATAAATACATCCATCAATGGAATGGAACTGAAGACTGAGGCATAAATCCTCACACCTATGGTCACCTGACTTTTGATAAAGAAGCCAGAAACACATATTGTAAAAATGACAGCATCTTCAACAATAGTGCTGGTCAAACTGGATGGCTGCATGTAGAAGAATCCAAATAGATCCATATTTCTCATCCTGCATGAAACTCAACTCCAAATGGATCAAAGACCTCAACATAAAACCAGAAACACTGTGTGCCTGACAGAAGAGATCAACCTTGAACTCACTGGCACAGGAAAAGACTTTCTGAATAGAACACCGTCAGCACAGGAACCAAGATCAACAATTAGTGAATGGGACCCTCATAACAGTGAAATGTCTCCACACAGCTAAGGACTCTGTCATTTAGACAAAGTGGCAGTCTACAGAATGGGACAATATTTTTTATCAGCTGCACATTTGATAGAGGGCTAATATCCAAAATATACAAAGAACTCAAAAAATTAAGCATCGAAAATGAACAAACCAATTAAAAATGGGGTACAGATTTAAACAGAATTCTCAAAAAATAAAGAGGAAACTCAAATGGCCCTAAAACTCTTAAAGAAATGTTCACCATCTTTAATCATCAAATAAATGCAAATTAAAACTACTTTGAGGTTTTATCTTATACCTGGCAGAATGGCTAAGATCAACAAAACAGGTGACAGCTCGTACTGGCAAAGATGTGGGATAAAGGGAACACTCCGCCATTGCTGGTAGGAATGTAAACTTGTGCAGACACTATGGAAATCAGGAAGATGGGAATCAGTCTACCTCAAGATCCAGATAGATCATGCTCAGTCATCATCATTGTTGCTCCATTCATAACATCCAGACACTGGGAATAATCTAGATGTCCCTCAACAGAAGAATGGATAAAGAAAATGTGGTATACTCACACAATCAAGTGTAACTCAGTCATTCAAAAATGAAATTATGAAATTTACTGGTCAACTGATGGAACTAGGGAAAAAAAACATTCTGAGTGAGGTAAGCCAGACCCAGAAAGAAAAAAACGTGATATGTATTCACTTGTATGTGGTTATTAGCTGTTTAGCAAATCATAATCAAGCTACATAGAGCTACAGAGGCTAGGAATGGAGCAGCAGACTGAGGAAAATGGATATATCTCCTAGGAAAGGTAATAGAACAGATAGTTGTGATGGAATTGGGAAGTGGGGAGCCTGGAGCAGGAGGATCAAGTGGAGAGAGGGAGAGAAGAAAGGGACAAGGGAGGAAATATGAGGAGAAACAGCTAAAACTAAGGGCCATTTGAGAGGTAGTATGGCAACCTAGTATAGTAGACATTCCCTACAATATATACATATATGTAGGCAATCTAAATGCAATCACCAAATAATGGGGGAGACAGAGTTCCAACTGGACATCTTTTGTCACCAAATGAAGCTTTCGGTGCTGGAATTGAGTTACATATAATTCCAAAGGAGTTCCATGGGAACCTTTAACCAGTCCAAGCTGTTGTCAAGACTATAGGCTCACCTCCAAAAACCGACAGCAAGGCCCTCTTGCTGAAGACAATTCCTGCACAACTAATTGAACATGGAAAAATCCAGCTGGTGCCTATATAGAGTCTTCAAACTTACATGCTAGTGTCTTTGATATAGGAAGTTACTCTGCATGCTACCAAAGGGGAAGCATAAAAACCAACCCAGCCACAAGCCCTTTGATCTACAGTTGTCTAATGCCTGAAAATATGCCTGGCTATAGTGACACAAAGCCTGTGGGAATAACCAACCGATATCTGATTTGAATTAAAGCCTACTCCACAAGATGAAACCCATATCCAGCACTGCTTGAGTGGCCAAGAGCCTGAGACTAGATAAACATTATATATATTTTTTGTTTTGTTTTTGTTTTTTGAGACAGGGTTTCTCTGTAGCTTTGGAGCCTGTCCTGGAACTAGCTCTTGTAGACCAGGCTGGTCTTGAACTCAAAAAGATACGCCTGCCTCTGCCTCCCGAGTGCTGGGATTAAAGGCGTGCGCCACCACCACCCAGCAAAAAAATCTATTTTTGTCAAAAGGGGAAAAACAAAGGAAGTAAATCTTCTTCTCCTCAAGTTGCTCTTGGTCACGGTGATTAAGCACAGTAATAGTAACCGCAAATCAAAGCATGCCTCGAACGCCGTTAAAACGGTATAGAAGACACATGCTAGGATGACTAATTGCTAAGCTTCTTGAGGAGGCTTAGTCACATTTGGCTAAGTCACATTAGCCTTTTTGTGATGATTGGAGAAGCATACACTCATGCTCTTAAGTATGTCTTTGTTCTCTTCTCGAGTGTCTCTTTTAACAAAGTTTATTGCATTCATGTGTGTGAATGTGTGCATGTGTGTGTTTGAGCACATATATGTGTGTGTATGTATGTATATGTGTATGTATGTGAGTGTGTATGTGTGTGTGTGTTTGAGCACATGTATGTGTATATATGTGTATGTATGTGTGAGCACGTGTATGTGTGCATAAGCATGTGTATGTGTGTATATGTGTATGTATGCGTGTGAGTGTATATGAGTCTGTGTATGTGTGAGTATGTGTATATGCGTAGACACAGAGGTTGGGATCCAGGGTCCATGCCTCTGAGCCTGTATTTGGTTTCAAGCAGACCGGCCTACGTCACGCTGGTTTCTGATTCTGCTGTCTGACAGCAGGGGTTACAGAGGCACCACTTTGTCCTAGCCCCCACACCAGAAGATACTGCTGTGAAAATTTGGGGAAATTATTATCTTCAGTCATTTCAGTCCTCATAGGTATGCTTCACCATGAAATGTTGAAAATTTAATAGCAAATTATGAAGTATTTATCATTGATATGATATCTTTTTTCCCACAAACCCAAGCCAACATTTCCTAAACCCAGATAAATGGTGGTCATTATTATTTCATATTTTGTCTTCATAAGAAGTCATTATGCTCACATTGTGTTTATAACTCCACAATGATCAATAAATAAGCAACTACACAGTTATCTAATCATTTTGTCTATTGAATCAAGTTCAGAACTCATGATGAATGTATCCAAACCCAATGCAATCACATTGTTTAATATAAAATCTTTACCTCCTCCATCTTCAGTCCCAGCTTATTGAAGTTTTGCTTTTCTCCTTCATTACAGAACACATTTCTGTTTTTCTTTATTTCCTTATGCTGTTTCCGTCCCTGATTTCTCTAAATCTGGGTAATATTCATGAGCACTGCAGAAGGAGTTAGCTGTGTGTTTAATAGCGAGGCTCATACTTGTTTGTTAGAGTCAGTTGTCAAAATTCTGCATGCTGGCTATTCATTAATAATAGCTGTTTTTGAAAATTTAAATTTTTTATACTGTGAACCAAATAGCATTTTAAAAAGTAATAAATATTACTCTCTTTGCTGTACTTTATTATTGTCTGTGCTCTTGGGTCACTAATCTGCTGTAATTCTGATGGACTCATTTGCTCTCACCATCTCTCCCCTTCTTTGTGTGCGACGATGTCACCCTGATGGTTTGAAATCGGTTTGGAGGGATATATTCTGGGTACAAACAGGGATTTTACTGTGGAGCATAGTCAGTTATTGAAGAACTTCAGGCTATCAATAATTTTTTACTTTGCTCTTCCATCCTTCCTTATTGTGCAGCCAATAAGAAGACTGAGCAGTGAAGGAGATTCCCAATTTTGGCCATAATAGGGGAAGTGGAAGACAGACTCTCAAATCAACTTCTTCACATGGTAAGGACCTGGAGATCACAGGATGGAAGAAAGGAACAAGTGGGATAGACTAGTCGAGAGGATGGATGTACTTCCTCTTATCTGGGAATGGACAGAGATTTTTTTTTTTAGAATTCAATTGTGGCTTCTTATTTTTCCTGTTATGGTCCTTTCTAGTCATGCCACAGCAATTGTCACCTGTTGCGGTACTTGCAGGAGGGATCATTTGTCACGAAGATGGGACCACAGTGAAGTTACCAGGTGTCTGAGGACTACTCTGGCAGTCCATTTTGCTCTAATAAGGGCCATTTCCGTGTCTTGTAATGATCCTGTTACCTTGGGAGAAATCCCTCATCTTTCTGAACTTGCACATCTCTTGCTGGAAGGTGTGTCTGTTGTGAAATCATTGCCCTGCTTTGACTAAAGCAAGCCTAGTTGTAAATAAAAGGAGTCACATTTTAGGGGCCAATCAGAATTGTAATCTGGGAAAATAGAGATTCAGCAGATGGGTGTGGGCTCTGATATCCCTGAGACTGACTGGCAACAGCCATTGCTTGGATTCAACTTGGTAGCTGAAAGCTAGCAATTTAGAAAGACAAAAGGTGAAAGGTTTAGCTCTGGCCTTCATTGACTTATAGATTGCCCAGGAAGAGATGCTTCTGACTCCAGAGATGATAAGGTATGCAGGTGTGTGGCTGAGGGGAGGTGCCCTGGAAAAGGCATATGAATAGGGAATTCCTCAAGAGTTGAGAGAGCATTCAGAGCTTGGAGAGAGACAATAAACGCGGGTCATGCTGGAAGGACGAGAAGTCCTGAGCTGCCCTTGAATGATCAAGATGGTGTGAGTACCTGTTTCTTCCACGCATCACCGAGAACACACTTGGGGCAAAGCACCAGTTTCTATGTTGGGGCGATGTTCCCTGACATAATGGCACCAGCAACATGGTGCTAATGACTGAACCGCGAGAAAGCCTGATTAAAAGAAGAAATATGAAAAGACAGCGTGGTGCGGACAACTCAAGATGAAGAGACAATGTGGAGGAACTTCAAGAAGCAATGAGGAGGAACCCCAAGAGACCAACGCAGATGGAGACGGTGAGGAGACCATGAGGACCGGCTGCTGAATCCGGAGACAGAGGAACAGACGGATGGAGGAGAAAGTGAGGCAGATCCGAGAACCCCCAAAACAAGGAAGAAGTGACCAGACGGGAAGAACTCGTGACAAAAAAAACTGGTGGACACGTGAGTTTTATGCGTTTAGATAACAAAATGAGACAGTAGTTTCAGGAATAAAATTTGTAATTATAAAACATGGGTCAAGGAGAAAGCAATCGTGTGGTTATGCAATTGATTGAGGATATTTTAAAAGATAGAGGAGAAAGGATACAGGAAGAGCAGATCCAAGAATTTTTAGAATTCATAGAGGAGATATGCCCTCGCTTTACTGAGC
>JAQHUG010000006.1:795096-806602 GCA_028555095.1 Dicrostonyx torquatus | reverse complement strand
TCTTACACCTGTAAGAATGGCCAAGATCAAAAACACTGATGACAACTTATGCTGGAGAGGTTGTGGGGAAAAGGGAACACTCCTGCATTGCTGGTGGGAATGCAAGCTGGTACAGCCCCTTTAGATGTCAGTGTGGCAATTTCTCAGAAAATTAGGTAACAACTTTTCTCAAGACCCAGTAATACCACTTTTGGGTATATATCCAAAGAATGTTCAATCGTGCCACAAGGACATGTGCTCAGCTATGTTCATAGCAGCATTGTGTGTCATAGCCAGAACCTGGAAACAACCTAAATGCCCCTTGACTGAAGAATGGATAAAGAAAATGTGCTACATTTACACAATGGAGTACTACACAGCAGAAAGAAATAACGATATTTTGAATTTTGCAGGAAAATGGATGGAGTTAGAAAACATTATTTTGAGTGAGACAACCCAGCCACAGAAAGACAATTATCATATGTACTCACTCATATGTGGTTTTTAAACATAAAGCAAAGAAAACCAACCTACAAACCACAATCCCAGAGAACTTAGACAACAATGAGGACACTAAGAGAGACATACATGGATCTAATCTACGTGGGAAGTAGAAAAAGACAAGATCTCCCGAGTAAATTGGGAGCATGGGGACCTTGAGGGAGGGTTGAAGGGAGGAAGGAAGAGGCAGGGAGGGGAGCAGAGAAAACTGTAGAGCTCAATAAAAATCAATAAAGAAAAAGATGTGTTGAGGTTTTACAAAGTGGTGGCCACCATATTACAGCTCTAAACCATAAGGGGGACCGGTACCCCAGAAACTGTGACTGCTTCTGACACCACAAGCTAAGCTGTCTTGTAAGAAAGGAGTTGGGTGCAGTCTCAGACTCTGGGTATTTTGTAGGGGGGTTCCTTTGTGCCCAAGAAAGTTTAGTGATGCTCCAAAGGTCAACTTACATCTGGCGGTTAGCATGCGTTTTCAACAGTCCCACTGTGCACAAGTCTGAGGTCCGATTAATGGTGGCCTCCAGACTCCATTTGCAGGTCCTCCGGCAATGTTATTCCATCTTGATTTTTTTCTGTAATATGACCAAAGGGGCCATCTTATGGAATGTGGTTAAAAACGATGGTTCTTACAACAAAGGGTGCTACCCTTCTCTACTCCTCCTATGCAGCAGGAGGAGATACATGTGTCCGCAGGCGGCAGCTGCTGCCTTTGTCAGTTGTGAAAGAGGATGCCCTGCTTGATGCTGATGTTTTCCTGTTGAAGAATATGCCTTGATGGGGGCTTAGGGATCTTAATGGACAGAAAAGCACCCCCCCCACATCAGACTTCTGTATTTTAACTAATTATAAACTGGACTAAATCCATCTACACAGTAAATGAACAAGGTTTTTGAGATTCATTATCCATCCAGGAAGAAGAGTGGACAACAAAGAGGAAGCAAGCAGAGAATTGCAGAGTTCTAGGTGGTGCCTACAAGTGGACAGGGGACCAGGAAAGCTATTATCTCTAATAGCTAAGCTGTCAAGGGCTAACAAGAAATCTGTCCATGGAGACAGTTTCCTCAGTAAGGGTGGGGTGGGATGGGTAAGAACACATTGTCCCTGGTGTTGGCCTCATTTGCTTGTCACTGCCACATGGAATCAAAGTGTGGGATGATGTCGTAGTGTGGTGAGTTATGCATCCAAATGAGCCACTTAGGGGAGTTATAGGAAATCTAGTGAAAGTGAAGGGGTAAGGCATGAAGAAACACACTCTAGGCGTCACCCTTGGAAATTCACAGACCAGGAAGTGAGCCAACACTGGTTAAAATTGATTGCCACCAAGCCTGATGACCCGAGTCCAATAACCAGGACTGTAGCATGATCAATAAAAACTCAGAGTCAGAAATTGGGGTTCAGCCTGAATATCTATAAAGCAAAACAGCCAGCCACTCTCTCTTACCTCGACCTCAGTCTGCAATGGTGATCTTGCCTTCTGGCATCTCAGAAGGAGACTGTATTTGAGAGCTGTCTTCCTCCATCTTATATTCCTCTCTAGGGCTGGGATTGATTAAAGGCATGCACTACGCGATTTCTATGGCAACTAGTGTGGCTACTAGGATTACTAAGATTAAAGGTGCGTGTCATTGTGGCTACTGGATTAAAGGTGTGTGTTATAATTAGGCCTGTAAGGCTCACTGTTTTACTCTCAGATCTTCAGGCAGTCTTTATTTGTTAAAATACAGTTGAAATGCCACTACACAGGACTCTCATGGTAGAAAGAGAGCATGAACTTCCAAAGTTGTCCATGCCGTGTGTGTGTGTGTGTGTGTGTGTGTTTGTGTGTGTGTGTGTGTTTGTGTGTGTGTGTATGTGTATGTATGCATCTTAGCACTGGATTTCCTACAGATATGAAATGGGAAAAATCCTCTTTCTTAACCCTTAATAGCAAAGCCAGAAAGCTGAAAGGCAGTTAGGCAGCAGAATGCTGTGCTGTGCGTGGCAGGGAGGCTCATCTGAGTTCCACACAGATATTTATTTACCTAATATATTTTGCTCCATGCATATTCATTTTCATGATTCTTAAACTAGTCTGCCTGTCCAACTTTCTGATCTCTCTTGTAGCTCTTCCTCTTCCACTCACCTGCTTCCAAACTCCCTTTCTTGAGCTGATTGGTCTCCTTTCCTGTACATCAAAAATAATGTAGTAAAACCCCTCTCTCATAAACACACTTTTCCAGGTTGTTCATTTTTATCATGTACCATTTCTCTCTCTGGTGTTTCCAGTAAACAACTGCAGATGCTCCTTAACTTGTGATGGGAACTACATTCTGATGAACTTGACACAAGTTGGAAATAGCATAGGCTATACAAGTTCATTTAATATACTGGACCTGCCAAATATCTTATCAACACAGTGCTCTTAGAGATCCATTTTCTCATCCCTATGCTCTCATGACTAACTGGGTGCTGGCTGGTTGTTGCTGCCCAGCACAGAGTACCAGCTCAAATTTCAATTAAAAAACTCACAGTGTGAAAGAGCCCTTTCTGTTGTAATAAGGGGCGGCTGTGTTCCCAGCACCTGAGAGGAAGGTGGGCCCTTTTGTTCTGTCCCACCTGGCTCCCTGGTCGCACAGCCGCACGGCCTGCTTTTGGCCCTGGTTAACTTATACCTGAAATGATTACATGAAAACTGGATTCATTTAAACTCTGCCTGGCCCATTATCACTAGCCTCTTCTTGGCTAACTCTTACATCTTAAACTAACCCATTATAAAAGTCTGTATGTCACCACGATGTGGTGACTTATTGGAAGATTCTAATCTGTATCCATCTTGGGCCGGAGGATCATGGCATCTCTGGCAGTCCCTTCTTTCTCTCCGCCTTCTGTTCTGTCTACTCTGCCCACCTAAGGGCTGTGTCCTATCTTACAGGCCAGGCAGTCTTCTTTATTAACCAATGAAAGCAAAGAAATACAAAAGAACCCTCCTACACCACCTTTCCCATCTAAAGGAGAGGTTTTCTGACAGGGCAAAATCTGAATTTTCTACACAGAGATCAAGCCATGGGAAAGATTTGGAATGGGCCACTTGGAGCTTCTAGTCTGATGTTAGAACCTCGATGGTGAGAATGCCCAGTACCTGCTGCTTACTTACTCACCAGTGCTGGTCCCCTGAGCCTGCTCCATCTTCCTATCTGCTAGATATTTATGCCGCCTTCAGATTGTATCCCCTTACCATTTTCCCCAAGATTTTCTGGCTTACTCAGGCTGAGCAAGTCTCTCTTATTGTGTTCCCGTACCATCCATTAATATATCCTCTTCCACAGGGTTGTGTTACCATGGTCATTCTGTCTAGGGTATGGACTTTTGGAGACTAGATATGGCTCATTCTCGTGGCACAAGGGCTTTCTAGTGTCTCCCACACAGGAGATGCTCATTGTGTGGCTGTTTTGATGACTGGATGAATGAATGAGAGGGTCAGTCAAGGTAGACAGAGGTGTGATGATGTACAGAGACTTGGAGAAGCAGTGTGCAAGGAGCTCTGGGTATGCTTTTCTGGTTAAAAGTTTATCTTGAAAACTAATGTTTTTGATTTGGGAGGAGAAGGCAGCGAGCATGCAGTTCAAAGGGGATCTTACAAGTCGATCTTATATAACTCAATAACTCATTAAGTGGCAGGCTTTGTATGGTTTGTCAGATGAGACACTACAATGCTGAAGTAGCCTGAGAGAGGAGAACTTATAAATTTTCCCAGAAATATTTGTTATACATGTGACCCAAAACTCACTGCCTTCAATGACTGACTCAGGTGAGGTAGCTGATAGTTAGTGGCATGAGGTGGCATAGTTCCCCAAGACACAAATCTGTGCTGAAGAGATGTATTCATGGCTAAGAATACAGGCTGCTTTTTCAGAGGACTGGAGCTTAGTTCTCAACACTCATGTTAGGTGGTTCAATAATATCTGGAACTCTAGCTCCCATGGACCTGATGCCCTTTCTGGCCTCCTTGGGTACCGACACACATACACATTACTAATAAAAAGAATCTGGTTTAAAGAAACCTGAGAGTTAGAATCTATTAAGTGACCTGAGTAAGAAACAGAAAATCAATCCCCAGACCAAAATGCTGCTGCAAAATAGCACTCTCGTGGGTCTCTTGGGTTCTTTTCACTCTCTTGTCATTTTAAGTCTAGGATGAGGGTGGTCAGAAACAAGAATTTAGCATGGTAGCTTAGGAGATGGTTTTAACTTCACTTCTGAAGAGACTGAGATCATTCTGATGACAGGGTCTGATGACAGTGCCAGGTGACAAAAGCCAACATCCAAGACACATAGGCTTAAAAGAACCTCTGTGCTTGATCAGGGACTGGAAAAAGAAAATAAGATAACTTTTTGTTTCTCGCTTCTTTGGAGAGATTTAATTTCTGTCTTACATTGGAGAAGAGCAGACTGAGACCCTTGCATCTTGTTGAGACATATAGTGGGTCCCAACTCTTCCCATGACACTAGGACAAGAGTTTGGCACTGTTCCGATTGTTGAATGCTATTGAGTATAGTAAACACTGTAGAGAAGGCTGGTTTTTGTCTTTACTGTGAGGACTCTCTAGTACTTTTATTCCATGCAAAAGGCACAATCACAGCGGGCAGACTCTTCAGGGCATGAAATAGCAGTGAGTAGAACCTTTCCTATGCCTGAAAGCCTTTTCTCTAGCATGAGGTCACATGACTCTCATGACAACCTGGTGTGGGAGAACAATTCTATATCTGTCAATTATGTTTTGACATAAATGTTGATTGGTCGGTAGCCAGGCAGGAAGTATAGGCGGGAAAACCTAACAGAAAGTAGAGGTGGGGCATTGAGAACAGGAGAATTCTGGGAAGAAGAAAGCCCATTCCTTGCAGTCCTGCCCAGACGACGGAAGAAGCAAGATGTGATCTGCCACACTGAAAAAGGTACCAAGCTATGTGGCTAACACATACTAGAATAATGGGCTGGTATACTTTATAAGAGCTAATACGAAGCCTGAGTTAATGGGCCAATCAGTTTATATCTTATGGAGACCTCTGTGTGATTCTTTGGGGCTAAACAGCTGTAGGAACTGGGCAGGAAAGAAACCCCAACAAGCAGGACCTCATGTTATAACAACCTGACTTTTGGATACCTTAGAAACACTCTGAGCCTACTGTAGCAGGTACAGGGACCATTATACTTGCTTCCAGGAACATGACACCTGCCCCACTCCCCACAGCTCGAATGTAACTGAACCAGCCTTGGAAAACAGTTCTTCAGGCAAGAAAAACTTCAGTGAATTTCAGATGCTCCTGCAACAACTCAGCAGCTCAGTGAGTCCTGACTGGTGAAATGTGAAACTGATCCTTAATTAGAGCCTATGATTGGTGCAAATGCAATCCTTTATTTACATTTCTACAGATTTGTCACACACTGGTAGAACCAGACTGCTAGGCCCTGTTGTACATTCCCTGGTGTGGCAACATTGTGCTCAATGAAAGGCTTCTTCTAAATCGTCTTTTCTTGCTTCATCTGATGTTTATCATGGATAGAACAGGCTGAATGATTGTAATTGGTTGTAGTAGCTGCAGAAGGCAAAGATGCTGAAGACAGCAGGGAGTAGAGGCTTCATGAATGATGGAGAATGGAAGTGTAGAGGACATGAAAGGTTGAAGAGCCTCTAGTTCTCAGGACCTGGAGCTGTCAGTCTCTGGTTATTGGCCTGTAGATTAGTAGACCAAAGCTATCTTCTGAAGCCGCTTAACATGAGTGTCATTGGCTCCATACTGTGTGTGTGTGTGTGTGTGTGTGTGTGTGTGTTGGTTTTATGGTGTAGGTCTGTCCATGGTTCTGATGCTAGAGGTGAGACTCCTGAGGTGAGGGAGGTCTTTTACCTAGACTTCCTGCTCAAAGCTGTAATAAGACGCCTCCGTTCTAATGCATTTGTGATCCTTGCCTGTGATCAAGTTGAATATAAGGTGCCTCAGGGAGTCTGGCCAGCTATGGAAGTCAAACTTCTCCTCACTCTTCCTCAGTCTGGTTTCACAGTGCCTAGGACAAACCGGGGACTTCTCTCTTGATGCCAGATCCTCTCCTGATACAAGTGAGTGTGGGCTGGACCACTCTCTCAGGATGCATGAAGCAGTGGAAGCACTTGAGTGTGAGGGTACCAGTGGGGCTGTGGTTCAGGCTGGTAGAGCCTTTCCCCTTTAAGAGAGCTCTGCTCATATCCGTCTTTTTTCAACTGAACTGCACTGGGTTAAGCTAACTTAACAAGCCAGCTTACTTGCAAGTAAGATTGCAGGGACTATAAATTCAGTTTTTAAAAGTTGCCAAGCCAGAGTGTGATTCATGTTTTGATTCTTACCCTTACCTCTGCATGTGGGAGAAGACACATACAACAGTGTTCTTCAAAGATTGACTCATTCATCTTGGCTTCCCACTGGGCTAGGTCTTTTTCTTTAATTGAAATTTGCCATCTCATAGGCTCCTCTTCCTAGTTTTCTCATATAGAGTCTCTCATTGGCCTGGAACTTGATAAAGAGGCTAGCTTGGTAGACCAGCAAGCCCAGAGATCAACTTGTCTGCCTTCCTTGTATTGGGATTGCAAATACATGCCATCATGCCTGGCTTTTTAAATGAAGGTTCTAGGGGCTCAAACTCAGGTCTTTTGATTATAATGAAGAATCTACACTGACTGAGCTGTCACCAACTCCCAAATTAATCTGATTTATTATTTAAATATTTACTTTCCTGGCTAAAAAATATTATATTTAAATTTATTTATGCAATATTATATATATATAACATTAAGATAAGGATCTTGGAAAAATTACTGAGGTAAACATGAGACCTGTGGGAGTCAGGATTGGCCTGGCCCTAAGAAACATAGACCTCCCTTAGGCTGTTGTAAAGCACAAGTGACATTACACATAGGGATGGGTTTTGTGGTTCAAAAGAAATGCTCCCGATTTAGGGGAAAATACTATGAGATATATAAATACAAAAGTTCTGGAAGATACGGACAGAGCCTGCCTCATCAAACAGCAAAGGATCACCAGGTCGTAAAACTACATCATTCCTGGCATCCCAGGAAGAGCAGCTACTCACCCCATTCCATTGAAGAGGTAAGCTGTCTGTTTAACTTTCCTGGCTTCTCTAGTGCTTATCTTTGTGCACAAGGCCTCTTTGCCCTTGACATAATATGTGACATGAGGGGTCTCTCTCTCTCTCTCTCTCTCTCTCTCTCTCTCTCTCTCTCTCTTTCTCTCTCTGTGTGTCTATATGTATATATCTATGTTGGTGTGTCTGTGTCTCTCTCTGTATCTTTCTGTGTATATGTATGTACATGTGTGTAAACTGTTGTAGAACATTATTTTAAGAGGTCTTACATTTGTTTATGCTGTGGAACATTTGTTTAATGATGCAAAGGTAGATGTGTTGCACTCTTTTATGTTACATTTGTTTAACTCTGTGAAACTGTAGTACTTTGCCTGTCTTCTAAAACACCTGATGGTCTAATAAAGAGCTGAACAGCCAATAGCGAGGCACAAGAAAGGATAAGTGGGGCTGGCAGGCAGAAAGAGTAAATGGGAGGAGAAATCTGGGAAGAGAGATGAAGGAACAAGAAAAGAAGGGGCCAGCCACCCATCCCAGTCAGCCCTAAAGTAAGAGTAAAAGTAGGATATACAGAAGTAAGAAAAGAAAAAATTCCAGAGGCAAAAAGGAGATGGGATAATTTAAGTTGAGAAAAGCTGGCTAGAAACAAGCCAAGCTGAGGTTGGGCATTCATAACTAACAATAAACCCGAGTGCATTTTTTTGGGAGCTGGGTGACACCCCCCCCCAAAGAGAAAAGAGTAAAAAAAAAAAACCACCACCAAAAAGTGTGTGTGTGTATATGTGTGTATGGATAATGGTATTTTTGTATCTTCCAGTTTCTATACGGAGAGCAAATCATCCTAGGCCAAGCTTCTTTGCAGACATATTTCCACCAAGATGCAAGTCAGGAATGTTTTATGATTATATGTTTTATGATAATATGATACACTATATACTATGTTTTCTGTATGGTATATCATGGCAGCACCAAAAGAATTAATGGGTAAAAGATCTAAAAGGAGACATGGTAAGTAGTGCCAAATGCGGTATTTCATGCTTACTCTCAATGACTAGAGATGTGTGGTTTGTGGTTATAATCTGTTGATGCATAAAACACTTCACTCTTCAATGCCACCTTGCTCATGTGATTCCATTTGATCCTATCTTAGGTTCAGTGTTATTCCCATTCTGTAGATTATAAAACATCCACCTAGGGATTAAATGGCTTCGGCAAGCTCTGTAGAGGAGTCAGGAATAAAGTCGGGTTGCCTGGCCTGAATGTTCTTCTTCGCCCCTGGTCTCCCAGGTTACTTTGCTTATGTTCAGTTTGGTCTCCATCTGGAAATCAGTGTAATGTAAGTCAGATCAAGAGCCCCCTGCACTCTACCTGACTTCTGTTGGTTCCCTATTGTACTGTCAATCAATGCTGAGTCCTTGTAGTAGCCTATAGGTTCCTGGATGCTCTCATCTCTGGCTATTTCTGCCTCTTCACTTTCTGCTTTTCTTCTTGCTTATTGTACTCCAGATTTTTTGGGGTTTTCATTTCTTTTTTTAATTTTAATTTTTTATTATTTTATGTATTTATTTTTGCGTTTATTGAACTATACATTCTTTTCTCCACTCCCCTCCCCTTCCTCCCCTCCCCTCTTCTACCCTTTCCCATGATTCCCATGCTGCCAATTTCCTCAGGAGATCTTGTCTTTTACACCTTCCTATGTAGATCCATGTATGTTTTTCTTAGGGTACTCTTAGTTGTCTAGGTTCTCTGTGGTTGTGAACTGTAGGCTGATTTTCATTTCTTAATGTAGCAAACCCTTTCATGTCTTGGGGCCTTTTATGTACTATTTCCTTTTCCTAGGATGCTCCCCATTCATGGGTGGCAAGCTCGTTCTCATCACTTGTGTTTCAGCTCATATCAGAACGCTGTTTCTTGATTTCCCTAAGAGAGCCATAGCCCTAGTCCCTGTAGCCACCCACCGCAGTTTAAAGTGTGGATCCAAGCACACACTTCAGCAAGCTGATGTATTGCTATTGGCCTAATATTTTGTCACAGTGAACCCACAACCCGCGGGAAGGCTAGGGGCAAGTAGTCCTTCCACTGTGTACAGCTTGGTCTTTCCCTGCAGTGCTCCAGAGAGAATGTGAGTTTTTATGTGTAATATCAGGCGAGCATGCTTAGCATGCTTAGCATTCGCAGCTTGCAGCATTCAATTTTTTTCCCTATAGGTTTTATGACTTTCAAATTCATCCATTTGTTTATTTATTTCCTCTCCCTTCATTGTAGCAGCCAACTTTATTTTGTTCATCCTTCTGTCTCCTGCACATGGCATTCAGAAGGCAGTCAGGGGTGTGTTTGTTAAGACAATGAGGCCTCTCTTGTCAAGAACACAGTAATTGGAAGAGGAATTGGGTCAGGATTCCTGAGAAAATTGAGACACCAGGCAGAAGAAACAAGCTCACAGTTTTTGGTGGGATACCTTACACTTTATTTTAGGGATTTTAGCTGCTTCTACAGCTCAGAAATAAAGTAAATGCAATAAAGTACCATTATTTTTGCAAGAATCAAAATCATGGAAAATCAATAGATTTAAGTGTTGGGAGGTCTGTGGAAGTTCCAGCCAAACTCAGTAATTGTAAATTCATACTATTTATTTAATATTTAGCACCAAAACCAAACGGCAGAAATTTATTGAGATAATAGCTTCCATCCATTTGGGAATATAGTTTATCGAAGCCACAGGCATATGCATGTTTCTCTTTTTTTCCCCCTATACGTTTCTACTTCCCGTAAATTTTCATTCTTGGCCAATTGTTAGCGAATGAAGGTCAAACCTTCTAGCAGCCATAACCTCAGCAACACAGCTCTCAGCCTGACAGCAAGCCAAGGTTCACCCTTCTCTAGGAAAAATCACACAGGTTGCATAAGAATCAATGTCAATAACAAAGCTCTACCCTGGCAATCAAGCTTGGTTGTTAATCGGACTGGCTCTGGAATCAACTCAGAGGCAAGCTGCTGAGCACAGCTGCGAGGAATCTTCTTGATTATCTTAATTGAAATAAGAAAATGCACCCTGAATATGGGCAGCACTGTCATGCTGGTTGGAAGGAAAAGCTTTTGGGTTTTGCTTGCTTATTTTTGAGTCTTGCTGGTGAGTCCATCTACCCTGTTCACCAGCAGCCCATCTACCCTATGACTGATGCTGCCATTCTCCACCATCATTGCTCTGCTCACAGCTATCCCACCAACACCTGGATGACATTGGAACCCAGCTTCTTGGTCTTGACTGAGTATCAGTGGCTTTCTAGAAATTCCCCAGGCCCATAGGGACCAGATTGGGATTGGGCCAGATTGACTGGGAAGTTATCAGTTCTCAGTACCTTTAGGGTGAAGACAGCCAAGACTCTTTCAAGTCAACCTAATAAATCTCCCATTAAAGTATATTCGTTCTACTGGTTCTGTGTCTCTAACACATATGCTAACAAGAACATATTATATTCCACCTGTTGAATTTTTTTCTTTGTCTTTGTTTTATCCTCATAAATTTCACACAGGCAAATACTCACACACATACATTTGCCATGGGAATTTGCTTTTCCTGCATTTGAAATTTTTTCAGTGACTCATCCACCTACCTGGTCTTTAATTCACCTACTCCACACTGAAACAGACGGTACAGCCCCCTTTTATTTTTTATTTTTTTGTATTTCTTTTTTTATTATTGTTAAAAGAAAAATTTACATTTACTCCCCTTGTCCCAGGCCCTTCTGCTCCCCCACTACCCCACTGCCCTCCCCCTGCTTCCTTGAGATGGGGCAGGATACCCTGCCCTGTGGAAAGCCTGAGGCCCTCCCCCCTCCATTCCGGCCTAAGAAGGTGTGCATCCATATACAATAAGTTCCCAAAAAGCCAATACATGCAGAAGAGATAGGTCCC